>JAOTAY010000191.1:33758196-33770580 GCA_025629805.1 Erythroxylum baracoense | reverse complement strand
TGGTGGACTTAGTCTTAATGTTTGAAATGACATGCAATTCTTCTTTTTTTAGAATAAAAGTTTTTTCTTGTTATATTTTCAGTTGTCATTCACTAATAGTTCATTGAGAATTTGAAAATATACTGAGCATTGAGAATTTGAGATTGTGGTTCAGGAAGGCTCTTGTTGAATTTTTCAATATAATGGCTTTTTTTATTGCACCATAGTATATTTTATAGAAATGTGATATAATCATACGAACCAACTTTATCTGAGTGCAGGGTGAGGATTCGGGGATTCGGGTCCCCGCGGGGACTTCACGGGGATCTCAAGGATGGGGAATGAGACAAAAATATCCCCACTTCGGAGATCGAGGATCGGGGATGGGGAGTGGGGGTGCCGGGAGGGGACGAGGCGAGGAAGGTACTCCAAGCCCCTGCCCTATCCCGTTGCCATCCCTAATTGCATCGCATACATACTAAACTTCTTTAGCACTTTGTCTATATATGTGGATTAGGATAACCCAAGCAACCTCTTAGATCTATCTCTATAGATTTTTATTCCCAAAATATAGGCTACTTCTCTCATATCCTTCATGGAGAAGTTCTTGGATAACCAAATCTTTACAAATTGAAGCATTGGTATATCGTTTCCAATCAGCAATATGTCATCAACATATAGCACTAAGAAAACAATGGCACTCCCACTAATCTTCTTATAGACACATGGTTCATCCATATTTTTGATAAAATCAAACTCTTTGATTGTTTCATTAAAACGGATGTTCCAACTTCATGACACTTGTTTAAGTCCATAAATGGACTTTTGTAACTTGCATACTTGATTAGGACATTTCTTGGATTCAAAACCTTCAAGTTGTGTCATCTACACATCTTTTTACAAATTCCCATTAAAAAATACAGTTTTGACATCCATTTGTTAGATTTCATAATCATGATATGCGGCTATAACCAATAAGATCCTTATGGAATTTAGCATAGCTACTGGCGAAAAGGTTTCACCAAAATTAACTCCTTGTTTTTGTTTGTAACCTTTATCCCCTAATCTCGTTTTATACATATGTACATTACCATCCATGTCAGTTTTTCTCTTAAAAACCCACTTGCACCAAATAGGTATAATACCATCAGGCACATCCACCAAAGTCTATACTTAGTTAGTGTACATGGATTCCATTTCAGATTTCATGGCTTCATGCCATTTTAAAGCATCAATGTCAAACATTACTCCTTTAAAATTAGTAGCTCATCATGTATAAGCGATATATTATCCTTCCCTTATTCTATATGTATATCTAATTTAGTGAGGAGGATGACGTATCCTACTAGTACGTCGCAGACTATGTCTCTCTTCAATTCTCGATTGTACATCATATGTATCAACTTGAGGTTATTGATCCTTCTCGATGTGAATTTTTGTCTCTTGAACTTCACTAAGTTCTACCTCATTCCCACTATTTTCTTTAAGCATAAATTCTCTTTATAAGAATGTATCATGTCTTGAGACAATCACCTTTTTCTCAACAGCATGGTAAAATTGATATTGGAAACTCTCTTTTGGATACCCCACAGATTTGCATTTATCTGATTTAGCTTGAAGCTTATCAGATATAGCACGCTTCACATAAGCATTACATCCCCAAATCTTTAAGTGTGACAATCTAGGTCTTCTACCAATCCATATCTCATATGGTGTTTTGTCAACTGATTTGGACGAAACTCTATTTAGAAGGTAAATAGTGGTTTTAATGGCATATCCCCAAAAAGAGATAGGAAGGACTACATGACTCATCATGGAACGTACCATATCTAATAGTGTACAATTTCTCCTCTTAGAAACTCCATTATAATGTGGAGTTATAGGAGGAGTCTATTAGAAGAAAATCCCATTCTCTTTTAAGTAACCAAGAAACTCGTGATTTAATTATTCACCACCTCGATCTAATCTAAATGCTTAATACTTTTATCGGTTTGTTTCTTAACCTCGAGTCTAAATTCCTTGAACTTTTCAAAAGATTCAGACTTTTGTTTCATTAAGTACACATAACCATATCTGGAATGATCATTTGTGAACATAATGAAATACGATTATCCACCTCTAGCACTAGTGGGTATAGGTCCACATACATTTGAATGTATTAATTCTAGTAACTGCTAGCACATTGTCCCTTTCCACTAAAGGGTAGTTTGGTCATCTTTCCCAATAAACAAGATTCGTAAGTTTCATATGAATCATAATCAAAAGGATCCAAATATCCTTCTTTATGTAACTTTATGATTCAAGTTTCATTGATATGACTTAACCTACAATTCTATAAATAAAATGGACTTTGGTCACTTCTCTTTCTTTTCTTGCTATTTATGTTAAGAATTGACCTTTCGAGATATAACTCATATAAACCATTTGTAAGTAATCCATATCCATAATAAACATCATCTTCATAGAAAGAACAACTATTATTCTTAATAATAAAGACAAATCCATTCAAATCCAAATAAGAAATAGAAATGATGTTTCTTGTAATAACAGGACGATAATAACAATTATTAAGTTCTAGTACAAGGCCAGAAGGTAAAGCTAAACTATAAGTTCCTACAACTAATGTAGCAACTCTTGCTCCATTGCCAACTCGTAGGTCAACGTCGCCTTTCCTCACCGATCTAGTCCATGTTAACATCTGCATGTTATTACATACGTGAGTACCATATCCAATATCTAATACCCAAGTATGTGGAACATAAGTAGAAATAATGATCTCAATCATAAACGTACCTAAAGAGACAACTTCCTTAAGCTTCTTATCTTTCAGGCAAGCAAGATAAGATGGGTAGTTCCTCTTCTAGTGTTCGTTGACTCTGCAGTGAAAACATGTACCATTGTCATTGCTCTTCTTCTTGACTCCTCCTTTGGGCTTTACTACACTAGTAGAAGCCTTCTATTTCTTGTTTTTATTCTTCTTAGAGCCCTTTTTATTGCTCTTAGAAGAATTCACAACAAGTACATGTCCTTATTGCTCTTAAGGCACCCTTCCACAGTATTAAGCATATTATAGTCCAAGCAATGTCATGTCCTTCTGGTTCATATGGAAGTTCTTGATGAACTGGGAAAAGGTCAGACTTAGAAACTGCAGCAACAGATCAACGCTTAACTCATGGTTTATGACAAAACCTAATTGGGGTAATTTTTTAATATACCCAATCATCTTTAGCACGTGAAGGTTAACTGAAGATCTTACTGCCATCTTGCATTGAAATATTGCCCTGGAGAATTGATACATCTTTACCCTACTATGTGCACCAAATAACTCCTTGAGATGTAAAATCATAGTAGGTGCATCCATGTTCTCATGTTGCCTTTGCAGCTTATGAGACATACTTGCCAACATTAAACATGTGGTTTGCTCAACGTCATCAATATAACGTTGATATCTCTCCCAATCCTCATCAGTCGCATTTGAACTAGGCTCTTGTGGAGCAGGAGTGTCAAGACCATAAAATTTCTTTTCTTACATGAGAACTATTCTCAGGTTTCTAAACCACTCCACAAAGTTAAGTCCAGTTAACTTGTTAGCATCCATAATGCTCCACTAATCAAAAAACATAAAAGGAGCTAGTATTTGTTTATATCTAAAATCAAATAAAATAAGGACTTTAAAATTATTTGATTGCTCCTACTATTTTATTCAAAATAATAGTCCTCGCTATTAAATTGAGAAATTATCAAATAATTTCCTAGTGGGCTAGGATCCCATTTAAAATTAATTGATCTTGAATTTACTCAACAAACGAACTAAATTTAAATTATATTATCAATCACATCTTATGTGATTCTTAGAACTGTTAGGTGATAACCTGTTGTCAAAATATATCATATATGTATTTTTCCTAACCGTGCCTATAAATTTATAAGATCATGAGTTTGCTCATCCAAATCATACAAATTTAGTTAAGAATGACCCATTAATTTAAGATAAAATATATTCGGGTTAAGGTGACCTTAAGTTTACTCAACAAGCCAAGCAATCAACAAAATTATGATTTTATTCTCAAATAATGGAAGGAAAACATCACATTTATAATATGTTCTTAATATTTAATTGAGGGATTTAAAATTTTAAAAATTTTGGTCTCATCAAAATAATATAATCCCATTATATTTATAATTTCAAACATAATCTAATTATGAAAGAAATTATTCAAAACCTTATTGCTTGATTCTAATTATTGATTTGATAACTTATTTAATTTAATAATTTAATTATTGAAAAGTTAAATTAAATACCAAAATATTCCTAATAAAAATATCCCTTGAAAACAATTTTCAAATATTGAGAAAACAAAATTTCAATTTTATTAGGGATATCAACAAATTTAATCTCCATTTAAAAACAAATTAATGGAAATAAGGCTTGAAAAACATTAAAAATAAATAAATCAAGTGGGAGAAGTTGTCTGGTGCGTGCAGTCACTTCTTCAAGGACCTGATTTAGAGAACAGTGGGTGCGTGTCTCATACGTGCTTATCGTTCTCGCAGTCGTTTCACCATAATCATCTCCATGCTTCTTCAACATTCCCATGATCACTGAATCATCGGGTAACGTTCACAACTCTCCATGTCGCTCACGATGCTCAACCCTCAGGTTTCAAACTGTCGAGTCTCAAATCGTTGACCCATCTGCTTCTCTGTTTCTCCTATCGTTGCCATTGTTCGCCGTTGCTCCTTCTTTTTTGTTTTGCTTCACTTCGTCGTCAATTTCATGCCTCCGCCTGGGTCCCCATTTAGGGGCATTAATTGCCCAGCAATACCTGGCTTCTTTACATCAATGGCTATGCCATTGGTTACTCCATTCAACCAGTGAATGTACAAGCGCTAGTGAGTTTTCTTAAAACAGTGATTCCACAGGCAAAACATAAAAATAGGAATTTTCAAAAAAAATATTTAAAAAGATTTCAAAAAATAAAAATAGGTAATAAACGCAAAAACTGATTCACGAAGTAACGGGGTATTAACACAGGAACAAAATTGCAATCTCAACGCAAAACTCAACAGTTCTGCAATAAAGGAAAGATGTATAATAATTTTCAGAAAGCAGAATTGTAGAACACAAATCATGCAAAAACAATTTTAAAGAAGCAGTCATGAAATATGTTTTCAGAATCATCGCACATAGAGACAAGACGAACATAAAATTTTCCAGAAACAGACAAGAACAAATGAATAATCGCAAAATAAACAAAAAGAAAAACAGTTCTGGTTTTTAATTAAATCATAACACCTTAATATTTATCAAAATCAACAAGAATCAAGCAACTAATCCAAGTGAAACAATTAAAGGAGACTCTGATACTACTATTAAAATCCATCCGTGATCGAATCACAAGCGTAGCAGAAAACAGAATTTTACGGATTATAATTGGATCTCGATAATTATAAAACTTGAATAAAACACAAATTGTAAAGTATGAGTCATACATTATTCATGTTTTCAGTTGAAATCCTTGAACAGATTCTTCACCGTGTCAACCATGAGCTGTTCAATCGTCCAACCTCTAATAATATCCACAAAAGCAATTTCTCAACCTTTTGAGAGAAAGAACAAGAAGTGCAAACTTCTTTGTTTGTTCTTCCTATTAACAGAAAAATCATTAGGAATTTTAATTTTCTTACTATTAAATTATTTAATTTATAATTAAAATCACATTCTAATTATAATTAAAATCACATTCTAATTATAATTAATTTAATTCCAATAAAATCAAATATCTCATATTTGATTCGTAAAACTTTTCAAACTTTATAATTAAGTTCAACTTAATTAAATTGATTTTTCTTTCACAAATTGCTCTTTGATACGTGACTCATTAGGTTCCTAATACATTTACAATGATTATAAATTATAATTCTAACACAATTAGAATCAAATAAATTAAAACTGCTTTTAATTTATCTTTAATTCTCCAATTAAACAATTTATAATCATATATCAAGATTCACATCTAGTAACATGTCATGACCATCTAAATATTAGGAATGTCAAAATGGATTGACTTAACCTGTCCACGCATAGTTATGATGTATAATTTAATTCTTTCGTCATCCAATATTCCAATTGGACAGAATATAGATATAGTGTCTACTTTTTTGGTCGAATCATGCTCGTTTATGCTAATTAGTAATTGATTTATAATTGAAATTTGAAAAAAAATATTTTTCAAATGTCAATTCACTCTAGCCAAAGAATTTCATAAATCATTACTAATTAAAAACAGTAGAATATTCTCTCTAATTACTTTAGAGTGACAAATCTTGTATCGACTTACTCAACTATCTCCGTATAGTTCATACTGCATCCAAGTATTATTGACTGAATCATCTTAAGATGGTTGATAAGTAGCATCAAAACACAGTAGTTTCCACATGAGATACCTTGATAATCTCAAGTCTAAGATAAATTAGACAACCATCATCATAATAAGAAAGTCCATAAATACATAAATAATATTATATTTGAGATTCTCATACTGGGGCTAGTTTAGTGACTTATTCTCTAATAATAACTCACATATTAGTTTAAGTATCTTTATACTTTAATTTATGAGATCAATTACTTTCTTCATGAGAAAGAAATATAATGTGTGCTAGCTTTATCGTTTCAACAATATCACGTCTTGATGAAACTGCAACTAATAACATTTAGGAATAATACACAAATATAAATTAAATATCACAATTATGATCTCATTATAATTTCAATTACATAGTAATTATTCTAGAGATCTTATCTTCAGTATTAAAATATCAAAAGTAATTAATTTAATACAAAAGATAAAAATCCCTTTTTTCATTAATAAATAAAAATAATGTCATACATCAAATTGCATCCAAATGATTGGTTGCAAGGGCATAAACTAACAACAAGGTCTCACGTATCCCTAAGGCTATGGTTGGTTAGGGGTTTATTAATAGAATGAAATAGAATGTAACATTATTCTATCGTTTGGGAGGAAGATTTATAGTAGAATTGAATGAAATGAGATGGAAGATAAGGGGTTCATATTACATTTCATTCCATCATAAATAGTAAAAATAAAAAACCTCCGATTTAGGGGGTTTGTGATGGAATGTAAAATGATTATTGGAAGTTTTGAGTTACTAGTTGTTTGTTAAATCTTTGACTTAGTTGTGGTAATCCCTAGTTTTTAGGTTTCAGTTAGATAGTGGCGCATATTTCTTGTTTCAGTTTTTCCGTTCCTAGTTTTACTGCTAGTATAACAAGTCTGTAATGTAGTATATTGACAATCTATAAATAGTGAGAACCTGCACTTGATTGTTGTGTGGGTCATTCTCTTCTCTGAACATACAACTTCTCTAGCAAACTTTATTTGGTATCAAAGCCATCACGTCTCTAATCGATAATGTCAAGCAATTCAGCTTCTTCCTCTTCTTCACCATCAACTCATCCACAGGCTTTCTTCCCACACCGTCCTTTAGCCATCTCATCAACCTGAAACTCACACAGGAGAACTACCTCTTATGGAAGGCTCAATTCCTCCCATACCTCTGTAGCCAACAACTCTTAGGCTACGTTGACGGCACTGAAGCTCCAGAAAATATGATTATAGAAACCACTGATGCAGGCACCACACAAGTTCAGAATCCAGCTTACAAGATCTGGCTGCAATAAGGCCAGATGATCTTAAGCACACTGCTCTCCTCTCTCACAAAAGAGGAACTATCTCAAGTTTTATCATGTACTACCTCATTTGAAGTCTGGCAAGCTCTAGAACACATGTTCTCTTCAAGATCTAAAGCTCGTACAATGCAGATTCATTTGCAATTGTCAACCATACATAAGAAAGGATTGTCAGTTGCAGAATACTTTAACAAAGTGAAACACTTAGCTGATACTTTGGTTGCGATTGGCAAACCTCTTGAAAATGAGGAATTTATTGGTTATCTACTAGCTGGGTTAGGTTCAGAATTTGAACCATTAGTGGTTTCAGTCACCATAAGTGCTGACACCATGTCCCTGGCCGATTTGTATGCTCACTTGCTGAATTACGAAATGAAGATGGAACATCACAATAGCACTTTTCAGGTCACTGGACATTCAGCAAACAACATGACAAGAGGAAGAGGTCGAAACATGCCAAGAGGCAGAGGTAATTTCCAGAGAAGGAACAATAACCAATTTCAGTCTGACAAAAGCAACTATGGTTAGAACAAGAACAGACCGATATGTCAAGTGTATGGAAAGCTAGGATATGTAGCATTGAAGTGCTACCATCGATTTGATCATTCAATCCAAGCTGATGATACCACCAAGCTTGCTGCTGCTTCTGCTACAACTCCCGCACACTTTGTTGATACCAACTGGTATATGGATAGTGGAGCAACTGATCACATGACCAGTGATTTGGACAGTCTAACGTTCAAAGAGAAGTATCAGGGCAAAGATCAGGTTCAGAATGCAGGTGGTACAGGTATGATAATTTCTCATAATGGTCACTCTTCTCTGCCCAGCTTCTCCAAATCTTTAAAGCTAAATAATATTCTTTGTGTCCCTAAACTATCCAAACATCTTTTATCGGTTCATAACCTAGCCGTTGACAACGGTGTTTTCTTTGAAATCTACGCTTCCCATTTTATCATTAAGGATCAGGTCACGAGGAAGCCACTTCTTCAGGGAAAATGTGAGCAGGGTCTATATCCAATCAAGCCAAGGCAAATAGCATTGCTGAAGGAAGCACTTGTCAGCATAAAGATTTCTAAAGAGCAATGGCATCGCCGCCTTGGTCATCCTTCCACTGTCATCATCCAAAAAGTCTTGAATTCCAATAATTTGTTGTGTTATTCTAAGTCCAATAATTCTGTCTGTAATGCATGTCAACAGGCTAAAAGTCATCAACTTCCTTTTCCAGTCTCAAGTAGTGTCTCTAGTGCTCCTCTTAATCTGGTGCTCTCCGATGTTTGGGGCCCAGCTCAAGTGTCTGTTAATGGGTTTAAGTATTATGTAAGTTTCATTGATGATTTCAGTAAATTCACTTGGATATATTTACTTGAGAATAAATCTGACATGTTTCAAGTTTTTCTTCAATTTCAAAATCATGTTGAGTTATTATTAAATAAAAAAAATTCTTTGTGTTCAAATTGACTGGAGAGGAGAGTATCAACGGCTTAATTCTTTTTTAAGCAAATAGGCGTTTCACACCTTGTTTCCTGCCCTCATACCCATCAACAAAACGGTGCAACTGAGCGTAAACATCGGCATATTGTTGAAGTCGCTTGCTCTCTTATCACAAGCATCAATGCCGGTGCATTTTTTGGATGAGGCCTTTTTAACTTCTTGCTTCCTTATCAATCGACTTCCTAGTAAAATAATCAATTTTGACACTCCTCTTGAAAGGCTTTTTGGTTCCAAGCCAAATTACAATTTTCTTCGAACATTTGGGTGTGCTTGTTGGCCCAATCTTCGTCTATATAATGCTCACAAACTACAATTTCGTTCTCAATAGTGTGTGTTTATTGGGTACAACAACATGCATAAAGGCTATAAATGTCTTCATCGTAGCTCTAGTCGAGTTTATATATCTTGTGATGTCATTTTTTATGAACTTAAATTTCCTTTCTCCACTGACAAAATCAATTCTACTCTTCCTTCCACTAGTCCTCTTGAACCTTCTGTTTTCCTTCCTTTTGTATCGATTCAACATACTTCTCCTTCAACTATCAACAATTTTGCATCTTCTTCTAGTGACCAAAATGGTA
The DNA here is from genome assembly GCA_025629805.1 of Erythroxylum baracoense. Taxonomy (NCBI): domain Eukaryota; kingdom Viridiplantae; phylum Streptophyta; class Magnoliopsida; order Malpighiales; family Erythroxylaceae; genus Erythroxylum; species Erythroxylum baracoense. The sequence continues at coordinate 33,760,812 of JAOTAY010000191.1, read as the reverse complement.
ATTATCATCCTGTTTTTGTTCCGAATTATCTTGATTTTGCAGAGAATTCTCAGCAAGAGGATGTATTATCAAGTGTTGCTGCCGAGGATTCTCAAACTATCGAGGATTCTCAACTTCAGCAAAGGAATGATCCAGTGACCATACATTAGATGCGAACTAGGCTCTAAGATAATATTCGCAAGCCAAATAGTTGACGGATGGTACTGTTCGATATGATTGCTTGGCTGCTATAACTGAACCTCTTGATTATACTGCACTACAAGATGATAATTGGAAGGCAGCTATGCATGATGAAATGAAGGCTCTTTCTCAGAATAAAACATGGTCATTGGTTCCACCTTGTTCTGGTCATAATGTTGTCGGATGTAAATAGGTATTCAAGTTGAAGAGAAAAATAGATGGAAGCATTGACAGATATAAAGCCAGGTTAGTTGCAAAGAGGTTCAAACAACGACATGGAATAGACTATGAGGATACATTCAGCCCTGTGGTCAAACAATCAACTATCAGACTTGTTTTATCTATAGCAGTGTCGAGACGATGGAACTTGAGCAATTGGACATACAAAATACTTTCTTGCATGGTATTCTTGAAGAAGAAGTATTCATGGCTCAACCACCTAGGTTTGAGGACAAGAAGCGCCCTGAATATGTCTGCAGGTTGAATAAGGTATTGTATGGGTTGAAATAGGCTCCTCGAGCTTGGCATTCAAGACTCAACAACAAACTACAAGAAATTGGGTTTGTCTCATCAAAGGCAAATGTCTCATTATTCGTCTACAATAAAGATGGAATTACAGCTTATATGCTCATTTATGTAGACGATATAATTGTCATTAGCTCCTCATATCAGTTCACAATCACTCTACTACTAAAGCTGAAGTCCGAATTTGTAGTTAAAGATTTGGGAAAGCTTCATTATTTGTTGGGAATACAAGTTAATTACAGTCAGGGAGGCATCATTTTGACTCAAAAAATATATTAATGACATTTTGCAAAAGATGGGCATGAGTAATTGTAAGTCAGTGAGCGCTCCAATGACTACTTCACAGAGATTGCAGAAAGATCAAGGAGAAGCCTTGGATGCAGATGAAGTTTTCAAATATCGAAGCACTATTGGAGCCTTACAATACCTGACACTCACTTGTCCTGACATTTCTTATGCAGTAAACAAGGTGTATCAGTACTTGCATTGTCCAACAAAGATACATTGGATTGCTGTGAAGAGGATATTAAGGTACTTGAAGCATACAAATGATGTTGGTTTAACTATTCGAAAGTCAAATTCAACGCTGCTTAGTGCCTTTTTGGATGCGGATTGGGCAGGCTGTACTGAAGACAAAAGATCAACCGGAAGCTTTGCTGTATTTTTTGGCCCAAACTTGATATCTTGGAGCTCCAGGAAGTAATCTACAGTCTCTAGATCTAGTACCGAATCAGAATACAAGGCTTTGGCTAATGCTACTGCAGAATTAATTTGGGTTCAATCTATACTTGGTGAATTGGGAGTTTATCATATCAGATCACCTTGTTTGTGGTGCGATAATTTAGGGGCAACGTATCTCTCTGCAAATTCAATGTTTCATGCAAGAACAAAGCATATAGAAGTTGATTTCCATTTTGAGAGAGAGAGAGTGGCAGCAAAAGCATTAGAGGTTTAATTCATATCGTCCCAGGATCAAATTGCTGACATTTTTACAAAGCCCCTTCTAGTTCGACAATTTTCAGAGTTGCGGCACAATCTGAATATGTGTTCAGTCATATTAGATTGAGGGAGGCTATTGGAAGTTTAGAGTTACTAGTTGTTTGTTAAATCTTTGACTTAGTTATGGTAATCCCTAGATTTTAGGTTTCAGTTAGATAGTGGTGCATATTTCTTGTGTCAATTTTTCCGTTCCTTGTTTTACTGCTAGTATAAGAAGTCTGTACAGTAGTATATTGACAATCTATAAATAGTGAAAACCTGCAATTGATTGGTGTGTGGGTCATTTTCTTCTCTGAACATACAACTTCTCTAGCAAACTTTATAATGATAAACAACTTTACACTATTTACATTATAAACTCTTCATCTAAACAACATTTAACTATATTACATTATGAACCATTCCATCCCTCCCAAATAATAATTACATTCTGTTATATTCTATTCTATTCCATTTTATTCTTGCCAACTAATTGAAACGGGTTGAAAGCGATAACATAAGAAAGAAAAATTAAAATTATGAGAGAAGAGTTTTGGCAATCGGCTTTGGCAATTATTGTGCGAAATTTGGATGACAATGAAATAATAAGAGTTTTGGCAATCGGCTTTAGCAATTATTGTGTGAAATTTGGATGACAATAAAATATTATTTCACTGGGCGCGAACAGTGAAGCCCAACCAAGACTTGAACATGGTCCACAAGACTAACTATCTGTTTGGTTGCTGTCTTCAAGATGCAGAGACGGAACAGAACAAAAATTTAGAGACAGAACAGAACAAAAATTGGAGACAGTAAGCTGTTTGGTTATGGAGGACAGAACAGAAAAATTGTCTTTGTCTGGAGGACAAAATGTGTTTGGTTGCAATGGACAGAACAAAAAAATAGTATCAATGACGAAAATACCCCTACAGT
>JAOTAY010000191.1:33745923-33758096 GCA_025629805.1 Erythroxylum baracoense | reverse complement strand
AATTAATTAATTAAAATATTGATTAATTAATTAAAATATAATTATTAATTAATTAAAATATTGTTTGTTTTAGGTTTTAGACGTTACATGAGGCTATTTTCGTCTTTTCTTGATCTTGTCCGACGGACAAGAATTTATGTACATCAGTTTTGGAAGGAACAAAAATTTCTGTCCTTATCCTCTGAAAACAGAACAAAAATAAGTGAGGACAGCAAGCAAACAGGACAAAGGACAAAATTTTTATGTCCTTGTCCACTATTCTCACCTCTAAAGACACTAACCAAACGCAGGGTAAGTCTCAACTTGAAACACCTGAGCCCCACGAAAGACCCCAAACGACGTGTCATTTAACAACTTTAACGATCTTATCCACGTCATTTTTACTTGGCACTCAAGAACATGAAACACAAGGGTCCAGTCACTCCAGTCAGCACAATTTCTGCCATACCAACACGCTGCGTATCATCGTTGTCCCTAAACCCCTAAAACCTCCCTAAACCCCAACTCACACACTGTCTTATTGCCCCATTTCTTGGGGTCAATCGCAATTCGTGGTCTCCAATTCGATCTCGAAAATGAGTGGAGAAGACAAGGGTCCTCCAAGCAGAGAGCTGTACGCGCGCCTTCAAGTCTCACCAGACGCCACCAGTGAAGAAATCAAGAAAGCTTATCGCCAATGGGCCCAAGTTTACCACCCCGACAAGTACCAAGACTTTCTCGTATGTTCGTTTGTTTTCTGGTTTATTTGCTTTTCCTTTCACAATGAAGAACCTGGTTTCTGTAAGTATAGTTTGCATGGTCTCCTGCCAGTTTGTTTCTTTGAGAGATTCTACGCCACAATTTCTTTTTTCTTGTGTGTGCCTTTATGTGATCAGACATGATTATGCGTACGGGGACATTTGTTTTGGAGATTTTGGAAATCTGGGGGTCTTACTGTGACTTTTTTCATCAAAAGATTAGTGTTACTGTTTAACATTACCTCTATGTAATTTGTAAAGAATAAAAGAGATGGAAGTTAATTGCGCTACATGAAAATTCTGCCAACGTTTTGACAAGTGGTATTTTCGAGATTGGGCAATGGTTGCTTTCCTTCGGGTTCTCTCTATGGACATTCTGTGGCTCTTTGTCTCCCTTCTTAACATAAAAAAATCATTTTTTATTCTCCATTGATTTTAGCTATGTTATACAGAATTAAATGTTAATATTTTCATTTGAATAATTACTTTCAGCTGAAGGAAACGGCGACCCAAAATTTCCAACGAATTTGTGAAGCTCATGAAATTTTAACTGATGAATATAAAAGGCAAATTTATGACATATATGGAATGGAAGGGTTGGCATCGGGTTTGGAAATTGGTCCAAGGCTAACTAAGGTTGAAGAGCTGAAAGAAGAGCTTGAAAGGTTGCGTAGGAGGAAGGAAGAAGAAAAGATGCTGTCTCACATCCGACCTTCTGGCACCATCCTGGCCAATTTGTCTCTGCCAGATTTTTTGGATGGTTATGGCATCGTGAAAGGGTGGGGTGTCTACCTTTCTGTGGCTTCTGTTAATATATCTTTTTCTCGCATCTTATCATGACATAGACAAATACTTTCAAGTCCCATATACTTCTATGAGAATTCATTTATGCTAGTACAGACATACTAGGTGCTTTGCCATACTTAAAATTTCTGGTTTTCTTGTAATAATCTATGAATTTTTTCACACAAATGATAAGTTATCTGCAAACCTGGATTTACCAATTTGTTTCATTTTATGATGCTCTGGAGTTTAAGGAACAGTGAAGCAATAGTCTTCCCATTAACATAATTTGAGCCTTAAATTATAATGGGAATTCAGTGCTGTGGATTGGTATATTTTGAGAGAATAATGTTCCTTTTACTTATTTTTCCGAACAATTCATTTATTTATTCAAATTTCAGTATGGCTATGTCTAGTGAAGTTCATTCTCAACTATCAAAGCGCAACGCTGTGCAACTTGGTGGAAATTTGCAAGTGGAGGAAAATTCTGGTGGTGGAGCTGCCAATGTTGTGTTCAGACATCAACTATCTTCAGTTTCTTCCATAGAATTTGTAGCTTCTGCTGGTTTACGCTCACTAATTGGGTTACAAACAACACGGTGGGCATCTATCCTTTTCCCAAAGTTTGTAGGGTGCTTTTGAAATCTTATTACTTTCATTTGATTTCAACATTTTTCTTTTTCTGGTCAGTCAATTATCTTTACACTCCACAGCAACAATTGCCATGGCAAAGTCTTTAAAGGATGGCTCAATAAATCTTTCCAATACATGGACCCGTCGACTCTCTGAAACAGCTAATGGACATGTAAGGTCTTTTCTCTTAACTTGAGTTATATCTCCTATTGTAATTTGTACCTGGTAATAATCAATCTGAATATGTATAACAGCATGAACCTAACATATAATTAGTTTTTAGTTAATCATTTGATATGTTTTCTGTGGCTCCTGAACTATACAAAACCGTGAAATCTGCAGTTAATCTTCAGTTTTCTCTCAATTCCTGCACCTGACCTTAGATTATTCTGGGTTTGAAATTTTCTTCACCACAGATACAGCTTTTATTAGGTCTAGAATCATCTGTAGCAGTTGGATGGCAGAAGAAGGATGAGAAAATGTCTGCCACTGGAGAGCTAAAGGTACATCTGTTTTTACTAATTAAGCAAGTGAATCAATTAGTTATCCTGCAGAATGTCTAGAAAAGGTGTGTGGGAATAGGCTATTGGTTACATTATGGTTAGTTTGAGAATAGTAAAGCTTATAGTTGCTAGCTGTTGGTTGATTGACTTAGTAGGTAACTTGTACTTCACTGTAAAAATGTTTCTTAGATTCGTAATTCCGTTTCACTTATTTCAAGTTTAACTCTCACTGAAATACCAGGAAATGAGGCGTTTTCTCATCCTTGTGTTACCTCTCTTTCGTTTCCTATTTCTATTCAGTCTAAGTTATAGCTTTATTGTTATTGTCCAATTTTCTTATTCTTTATAGTCCGATTTTAAGAGGATTTTTTTTCATCTACTTCTTATATTCCCTACTGTAGATTGGTACAAGTTCTTTTGGGGCATCAGCCCATTATACTCATCGCTTTTCCTCAAAGTCCCATGGGCGAATTGGCGGGAGATTCGGAAGGTACTTGTTGGATGTTATGTCATTAATCAATGGAGGCAATAAATATCACTAGTATCTCTATCATATTTATCATTTTACCAATATCTTTTGTTTCACCTGGAAGTAAGGTCATGGGCCCTGTACACTTAGGTTAAATCATACTTTTTATATGCAACGACTGAAGAAGTCATGCTTTAATGAACTGAAGTATTAGTAAATTTGCTGGCCAAGTACAATGACATTCAAATAGATCTTGCATATTATGCTTCATCAAGTAACATAAAGATGCTAAGAGATTTCAATGCCTTTTCATTTTGTATACATTTGTGAGGCTTACTGTTGGAAGATTAACTATATGCTGAATGAGGATGCCATGGAAGTTGTCAATTCCATACATTTGAGTTGGAAACTTCTTAAAAAAATGACGGGTAGATATAGACATTGGCGCTAAGCAAGTTAGAATTGCTATATGAATTATACTTGGTATGACAAGTAGCTTCAGGTTAGGGGCTTAAAGGGCTAGCCTCTGTTAAGTTGTTCCAAGCAATTCTAGGGATAAAGTGTTTACCCAAATAAGCTATTAACTTCTCTGCTTACATAGGATAAAGTGTTTCATCTAGTGATCACTATTATCACAGTTCTGCGCTGGAGATTGAAATTGGTGGTGGGAGGAAAGTCTCTGATTTCAGCACTGTTCGGATGCTGTATATTGTGGGAATTCAGGTATCATGTACATATATAGACAAATTTTGATTCTGTATGCCAAGGTATTTTGTTCTCTGGAGTGAAATTTCAATTTCTGTCAAACTAGTTTGAAGCACAGAAGTAGCTGTTTGCATTAAACTAAAATCCATATTATTCTTCTTCCTCTTTGCAGGGCACTTTTTGGAGATTTGAATTACATCGTGGGGGGCAAAAGTTGATTATCCCTGTAAGAAAAGCTTTCATGCCCCTTGTTTTTTCATGATAGGCGATAACTGCTTGCATTTAAATAAATGTCACATGCTTAGGTGTTGTGGGACTCTTAACAGGAATTTACTCATTCTTAAAACAAATTATTGAATGTTTGAAATTTGTGGAGAGAGAAACCTTTTTTTTTTGTATGCTATGGAGCTTCTTTGAAATTATTTGTTATTTTGAAGGGAAAATTTAAGGTGAGCTTTAAATTCAGAATCTGTTTATAAAATACAGTATGCTTTCAACTTGAATATTTAAAATAGTTTGAGGATTTACTGCAGTAATTTGCTCCTGTTTGCCTGATGGCACTTCATATTTCTGCGCATATTGAAACCAATAAAAGTTTTACCAAATAAACTTAGTTATATGAAACATGACTTATTGGCATGAGATTGCCATCCTCTCACAATAAAAGGGGCTTGTCTTCTCATTCTAGTGATCATGGTTGAGAAATATTGGCTTGGAAGAACGTAAAAGAAGTTTCCTTTTGCATTTAATATGGTTTATCTGTCTTTCTTTGTTCATTGCTCACGGAATTGTTTTCTGCAGATATTACTATCTAGCCGATGGAATCCATTGTTTGCTACTGGAGCATTCATGATTCCAACATCTCTTTATCTTTTACTGAAGGTCAGCCTAAATATCAGACTTATTTTACAACCAGTTGTGCAGTATCTTTTGTTGTGTTATTATTCTTTAAATTTATTTCTAAACATTGTAACTTCTCTAAAATACAACTGTATACTCATTTTTCTTATTATAAGCCGTCTTTTCTCATAATTAATCATGCGTTTATGTTGCCTTATAATTTGATTATTCTCATTATACATCTCCTGAATGCGTGGTTTGTGCAGTAGATTATCTGATTTATATCGTTTTAATATTGTAGAAATTCATTATGAAGCCTTATTACCTCACAAGGGATAAACAGAAGGCCTTGAAAAATAAGCAGAAGACTTACGCACAGGTATAAATCACCTTTTACTTGACTTGAGCAACTTCTGTTTGTCCCTCTTCTTGCTGCAATGCTTGCAGTTGCATAATAGTTGATTCAGACACAAGAAAGTGAGCACTTTCTTCTTCTTTTTAATTTTTATCTAATGGTGTTGGACCATATGCAATACTGATTCCATAAAGAGAATGATCATTTTTTTGTTAAATATCTTCTATCTGGTTGCCTAGTACTTGAAAAATCATGGGAAATAAAACTTGCGTATGTTATGAAAAAAAATCCTGAAATTAGTTATAAATGTCACTTATGGACTAAGCTTTAATTCATTCTATTTATTAGCAAAATTGGCACGAGTTAATGAATTGTAGTATGTGGTGGAGCTTGTATCCATATATTGGGTTAAAACTCTATATGATTAGCAAGGTTTAAATTATCTATTTACTTTATGCAAATTTAAGTATGTTAGAGAATTTAGATATGCTATGAATTGTGCTATAATGACTAGATGATCGGGAATGCTGCAAATTATACTATATTAACCGGATAATCATTATGGTTTCGAGTTCTTACTGCTAAATTGATAGATATGGTATGATTTGGTCAACTGAGATAGTATTAATTTGTATAGGAACTAGTCATTCAGAGAATTTCAAGTATTTGTATTTAAGTGATACAAATTAAACTTAGACCATAAGTAAAACTATCTGCGAAATTCAGGATTGTTTTTAACATAGCATTAAAAATTTTCGTATTTTGATCACGACTTGAAGCATCATAGTGAAGAATTCTGTGCGGTGCTATTAGTAACTGTGAGATTATGTTTATTAACTTGCACGTCTTTACAAACAAATGGAATTAAATACTGATATGGAGTGGTGAGAATAAATGAAAATTATCTGCTTACAATCTCTGTGCTATCATGCTTTCTATTGATGTCAGAATGATAAGAGATTCAAAAAACATACAGCTGGTTTTCATTCATTCTGTATCATATTTCATAAATATTGAAGAAAGCAGACATGGCATCCTACTGTGTAGAAATGTCAGGGTTATCTTCTCATGACTTTTCTTTGCTTCTTTCACCTATTAATCGTGAAAATAAAATAAAATAAGTAAAAAGGTATTGTACAGATAAATTTTTACATCTCTACTATCTCTTCTTAGTTCTAGTCTTATCTATATCCATAATTTAGTCGTATCTTGGTGCTTTAATTTATTAGAGTCACATTGTGGTATGGTTTTTCTGGGTATGAAATAAGTTTTGTGAAAGAACTTGGGCCAATGTGTATAAAAATTGCTAAATTTCCAATATGGTTTACTTGACTTGGGTATTCTTACTCTCTGCACATGCTGGGCTTTGGTATCTGATATTTTTGTCAATCTGGCTACAATCTGGCTGAACCAGAAGGGGCCTTTTGCCATTTTCAATAATTATGCTTGGTGTTTATGAATTCGTTATAGGTTCAAGAGGCAAGGGCGGCAGCAGAAAAGGCACAGCACTTGATGCAAAATGTGGCGAACAGAAAAAGAAGCAAGCAAATAGAAACAAATGGATTAGTCATCATGAAGGCTGTATATGGGAATCGTAAAACATTGAGGAAAGGGGAGGAATTAGGAGAAGCAAATGAAGATTCTGAAATCACTGATGTTACAACGCCTCTCAACTTCCTGGTTAATGATTCAGGGCAACTGAAGGTATTGATGTCATGGTTTTCACTTTCTTGATTGATGTCACTTCCAATAATTTTTGTCTTATTCTCCACTGCTTGAAATATTTTTAGTAGCAAGTAATTGTGTGTCGTCCATGTATGCTTACTGTTGGTAGTGATGTTTTAACTCCATAAATGGGTGAAAATTTATGACTAAGTGTGTGCTAATTATTAATCAATTCCAAGGCTTCTATCTAAACACTATTTGTCTTGAAATTCAATGATCCAAGTATTTCCCATGGATTTTGGTTTTCAATGCTTGCAGCTTCATGAGGGTGTAAAGAAATCGGGCATCATGGGGTTCTATGATCCTTGCCCTGGAGAATCTAAGCAGTTGTATGTTGAATACACTTATGGTGGTCAAAGATTTGAGGTACAAAAGATTTTTATTGTGTTTTCCTATTGAAGCCAAGATGAGGAATGAATGATATTGAGGGTTATTAAAATTCTTGTTATCAGGCAGTGGCTGGCGATTTTGAGGAATTGTCAATTCCCCAAGAAGCTCATAGAATCTGAATACTTCTCATAGAGTTTTGAGGCTTGTATTTCATCCCAACAGTAAGACATTTTTCTTGTTTATCCTGAGATTTATTAAAGCATCTCTCAGGATGATTGTGCAGAATTTGATGGCTCTAATATGATTTTTCTATGTTGATTCGATCTTCGTTCATGGGAATAAATGGAAAGGGTACTTTTGCAAGTTGTAAATTGTTTCTTCTGCAATTAATACAAGATTTTGTTCGATATTTGATTTAGCACTGTAATAGAGAGAGAGAGATTCATGAATCATGGCAACTTGTTTGTAGGTTATCGAACTTTATGCTGGTATCTTTATGCAGGCTAGGCCTAAGAATCAGAAATTGCTAAGAAGAGACGGTGACCATTTCCTGCCAACCTTTGTATAGCGAAAGGTGGTCAAATAGATACGTTGATACACGACATTGTTCTCCCCTTCTTTGAACAAAGTAGCTTGGTGAACTTAAAGAGGAACCTTTTTAAACACCCTTTCGAAAGACATGCTGGAGGCTCAAAAGCGTTCACCCCTTGCTAATAAGGTCAAGTGAAGCGAGGACTCAAATTGCCTATCTTATTTCCAGAAAATCGGGGACTGATTCTATCAGCGTATGCTAAAAGTAATAATGCTGTAAGGTTGCAAGTGATAACGCAAGAATGTTGGGAAAGGGAAAGAATGGATCTTCCAGTGCATCATTACTTTTAGCTTCTGGTCCGTCTCTAGTGGAGTCAACGGCATCTGAATATGTGGTGCAACAGCATCTTTGTCTTGCATGTGGAGAGTATCTCCAAACTTCAACGTGCATGAGCTAATACTGTGCAGCTCAAGCTCATGCCAAAAATTCTGTAATTGAGGACGGACTAGAGAGAATACATGAAAAAAATGACAAGATTTCCATTTGTTGCCTAGATCAAGAGGGTTGTGGATGTACAGAAAATTTTCGAAACGTAGAAACAAAAATCCACTTCTATATGATGTACGATAAACAACTTTAGAAACAATTACACTCTGATGCAGAATGTTTAACAAATAAGTTCAGCGATTGAAGGATCAACGGATGCTTCACCCTTCAATTCCAATAACCACAGCCCATGCCAGAAGCTAGAGCTACACCCCGTACTTCCAATATCTTTAATCTCATGGCATGATATTTATGAATGTTCTTCTAAATAAAAATTTCAGAATTATTAATGGAATAGTGAGGATGATCCGTCCTAGTTAGTGAACCTGATTATTTTATTTTCCAGGTACTTCTAAACTATTATTTTATTTTCACATATTAAACTGGCATGACAAGTTCTTAATCAACATAAACGTCTGATTTATTACCGATTGTGTTACTCAATTCGAGCAGACATTACATTTCAATAGTCAATATTCCAATGGTGCTCTAACGAAAGTGTACTCTGTGTCGTGGCCAACATCTGAGATTGGAAATTGCTGTAAATGTAAAGCCCACAAAAGGATAAACCTAGCAACACAGCCTTAACAGCTAATTCAACCCAAAAAATAATCAAACAGGGGGTATAAATAGAAGTCAGCAGTTGGAATATTATACACTGACAAAAATCAACTTGTCTTCTTTATTTTTCTCTCCATTTTTTCAGCTAGTAAGTGTGTAAATGCACCATCTTTCTTTTGTTAGTGAAACTTTTCTCATCTGTTCCTCATTTTATTTGTTTTGCAATAAATAATGAGGAATTTGTGGAGGTTAACAACTCCCAAAATCTGTTAGAAAGGCATAGACTTCACATAGGTAAAATTTCATCAATAATTATGTGCCTTTATTTGTGAGTTTTAGTCATTCTACACTAATTTATTTTTGGAATGTATGTTGTGAATGGTTGGGACAATAAATTGAAGTCATGAAAAAAAATAAAAATGGAGAAAAGGTGGCTGGAAAGTGAAAAAAAAATGAGGTAAGAGAAGAAGAGAGGGTAAAGAAGAAGGCAATTTTGGAAAATTGAAGTTGTATTAAGGAGCAAAATAAGAAATGTAAAAATTTAAGAGTAAAATTAGAATTTACTTCCAAGAAGGGTATTTTTGTATAATTGAAATAAATGAGGATAAAATAGGACTTTTAATAGTTAAGAGTATTTTAGTAATTATGGTGGTTAAGTTAAGTAAGGATTTTTTTATAATTAACAATAAAGTGGAGAAGGGAATAATGTTAGATTATTAAGTGTAATTGCATTGAAAATTCTTAAATAAGTCTAATTGAATTTTGTAATATCTAGGTCCAAGCGCGGATTAAGAGATAAAATGGACTACCAATTAGTTGAGTTTGAAATTTATGTAAAGATAACCGTAGACTGTACCCTTAGAATAGTGTACGGTTCTTAAAACTTTAAATTTTGTATATAATAAATTATTTTATAGCAAATCATTTTTTGAATTAGTCATTAATTAAATTAATGGCTAATAATTACATTTTTGAATTTCTAAATTATTTGAATCGTGTTTATTTTATTTCTCAAATAATTAACAAAGTACGAGGTGTTTCCCTTTTATTTTTTTTACATATTATGAGGTGTATCGCTTGTTAATTCGATGAAAATGTGTTAATTAAATAGTGATTGACTGATAATAGGTTGTGAATAAATGGTGTAAATCGAGAATATGTGGCTTGTCGACGATATGCTACATTCGATGGTCATAGATTAATAAGCTGGTTAAATATGAGTGAATGATGACGAGGTATCTATTAGTGGAGCAGGTATCGGAGCATCTTGAGTTTCGAGGATGTCCTATACTGATGAGTAGGTATCGGAGTAGGGCTGAGATATCCTGAGTCTTAGGGATATCCTATGTCGATGGCTAGGTACTGGAGATTTACCAAGGTATCAAATTAGATTGAGAAATTAAGGTACTTGTGGTATACATTTAATTACGCTTCCACTTAGTGAGAGATTATGATGAGTATAAATGAGGCGACAGACCATCGAATGTAAGTCTACTAGGTTAAGCAGGACCTAAGCAATTCAGTTAATTATGGAATAAAATATAAATGGTAATAATAAAATAATATTAGACTTAATCATTGCTTTGATAAAATTTTGGATGTTTGTTAATTGTTCGGATAAGATGAGTAATGTTGTGTATTTTAGTATCATACGTATGGTTTAATCACTTGACTATCTGTTTATATTTATATATTGAGTTATTTGATTTAAAGGGTACGTTCAATTACCCTTATTGAGTAGGCAACTCACCCTTACCACTATTTTTTTAGAAGATAAAGAGATTGTCAATAACCCTAGCGCACGTGATTGAAAGAGTGAAGTTTAGGTGGGGCTAGCAGATTAAATTGAGTAAAGTTGTTTTATTGTATATATTTTTTAATGTGATAGTTTAGGTAATTATGCTTGTATGGAATATTTTTAGGACTGACGAACATCCTTTTTTTGGAATTAATGAGGATTTTGATAATTAATGTTATGGTTTGGGAACAATTTGGATAATTGTGGATTAAAAGTGTTTGGAGCGTTACATTAGGTGGTATCAGAGCGGGTTTACGCTTCTAGGGACAAATTAAGTGAAAAAAACTAATGATATGTTCTTGTTTTATCTAGGATGGTTTTAGGAGATGATACTACTAGACCAGAGTTAACTAGGGAATTGAATAATTTGATCCGTGCTCTGGATGTGCTTGATTAGGGGAATGCCTCGAATGGATCGAGTAGGAGGAGAGGTGCCAATGCCACCATAGATGATGCAATTCTTTTAGATGATACATCAGGCTATTATTGTGGCTCCAACTAAAGGTGATTCTGGGGTGGATCGTAATTATGAGCAGATTTATACTACAAGAATACAACACAATCTGCAACGTTTTTAAAACGTCGTAGAATATCCAAAAATGTCGCAAAATCCAAATTGTGACGTTTTAAAAAACGTCACAAAAAACATTGCAGATCATGGTGTAGGCAAAAGGTTTCTGCGACGTTTTATGTAAAACGTCACGGAATACGCCGACATTCCGCGACGTTTACAAAAACATCACTGAAAGGTTAGCTTTTCTGCGACATTATAAGAAAACGTCACGGAATCTTTGAAATTCCCCATCGTTATAGAAAACGTCGCGGAAAGTCACATTCTGCTATGTTTTTGAAACGTCGCGACAGAAAAACTTCATGGAATGTTGATGATTCCACGACATTTTAAAACGTCACAAAATACACTTTTCTTCTTTTATTTATTTTTTATCTTTTCGAAAATAAATTTAATTTAATAATTTTCCAATTTTAATATTATTTTTTAAAATCTTATTTATGTAATAACTATTCAATATTATTTATGAATTTTATTTATTTAATAATTCTTCAATTTTGTAGTATATCATTAATTTTAATAATTATTTATCTATCACAAGAATTTCATACGTGCAGACAATTTATCATTTAACTACAATTCCCAAATATGTCATAATATAATAATTAATATAAAAGGTACGCCATAAGTGTATAAGATATCAATATGAGTATGTATCTAATGTAAACGAATATTATGTGTAGAACATAAAAGTTCCAAGAGCTTTTTTTGTTGTTTAAATTCAATTCTTTGTTGCTCGACTTCGGTAGTTAATCGATCCTGCATTTGTTCAACTTTTTTAGTCAATTCATCGACTTGAGACTGTAACTCCTGATTAACCTTCTTCGACTCCTCTAGTTAATCTCGAAGTCTCTTTCTGACCGAAGTCTTCCTTTGTGGTCGACGCCTAACTCCCATGCTAACAACATAATCAAATCTAGTGCCCAAGACTTTGTCGCACACTTCATCCACTGTCAGCGGACGACCTTGTTCTATTGAATCTGCCAATTTCTTACACATTAATTCCTAAAAAATTAAGAATTAATTAGATACTAAAATTCATAAATACTAACAAATATTTGTAAATGAACTATGTACTCACCCAT
>JAOTAY010000191.1:33710907-33745823 GCA_025629805.1 Erythroxylum baracoense | reverse complement strand
GCATTCAATTCGACATTAGATTTCAATGATACTATTAATTGATTAAGTAATATTCATCAAACCATATTTAAAGAAAATAACATAGTCTACAACTAAAAAAAGACCTAGTAACTCAATGTAAAAGGGTAAAGATCGAAAAATTACAAACTGTCCACAATATAAGTACTTAATAACCAATTTCACATTATAATCCATCTTGCCTTATTCTATTTGGTTAATACAAGAATCAATATGTCTTTTATGATAATTTCCTAAAGAACATGTAAAACTTTAGTATTAATCATATTGTTACTGAAAAAAATGTGCATAGATTTCTCATGGCTTTAATTATCTTAAAAGTTACTTCCTTATAAACTACCGCTAGGATTAACTTTCCATCATTCACATATACCATAATAGCCTTAATAGTAGCTAGGAAAAACAGTCCAACAAGCTCACCTCTATTATAATCTACATTAATTTCCAGCTCATTTTCTAGTACCAGAATAGCTATCTTTAAATGCCACATGCACAAGAGTTATTACAGATTCACAACATTAAACATCATTAAAATTCAACATCCACCTTTCAAATTCATCAAAATAGCATTAGGTAAAAAAAATCTGTAGTACAATGCCCTTTAGATTTTTTTCACAAGAAGACTCAAATCAAGCTGCCTATCGAGGTTATCTGCCAAAGTCATACAGCAGGGACATAAAGTTCATGAAACCCATAATTATGATCAATACATGGTTAAATTCGAAAAAAATCATGATCACATAATTCCTCAAACAGGCTTCATTCCATTTCTTACCAGTGAGACACTAGATTGTTGGGGTAACCAAATGAAGAAAAGCAGACTGTCTCAGGTATAACATCATCTTGTTTAGAACTTCCCTCTGATATTTTACAGGTTTAGCATCATCTTGTTTAAAAGTTTCCTCTGATATTTTATAGGTTTGGCATCCCTTTGTTAGTTTACCCTTGTTAGCCTTGAACTTCTAATGATGATTGATTCAGTTATGCTTTGTATAAGTGAAAACAGGAAAAGAAATGTACGATAGATGTCATTTTCGGGTTTTCTTGAAAAAGTCATGAGTTGCACAGAGATTCATCTAATTTCTTTTCTTAACAGCTTAAGCTCTAAAGTTTGAGGCTGTAAAGAGTAGTTGCTGTAAAACATGCTCTCTTAATGAGTAGTAAAGGGAGAGAACAATCTAGTATATATTACATTTTTCGATGGTTGCTCTCGTATTACTGCAGGATCTATCAAGCACAGAAAGCAATGAAGAAAAGAGATTATAAACCAAGTGAAAGATTTTCAATGTTATGTCTTAAAAAATTTGGTTTTAAAATAGAACGATCATAATTTTGTATTCCCAAACTACATTGACATGCAAAACATAGATAAATGAGTATACAGAATACACCAGAGAGCTAAAAATTCCTAATAGAAAAGAGTAAAAAGCAAAAAGAATATTCACCTCTAAGATATCAGCAGATGTTATGCCAAAATCTATCAATTGAGCCTTAAGAAGATCAAACTTCTCAGGTGTGAATTTGATCAGTATTTTGTATGAAAAGTAGCAATTGAACTTGTTAAAATGATACTACTAGTAAGGATTATGGTTCTTTCAAAAAAATGGATCAAAATTATTAATCATGTTAAGCATTAAAATAGAAGGATCATAATCTCGTATGATCTTGATGTTATCAAGATTTTTCATCACCCACAATGTGACTTACTAATTTATTGTCAAGTTTAACTAATAAGAGGCTCCATAAGAATGGATATCATGGTAATATATGAAACAAGTATTTAATCTCATAATCTTTTACTTGAATTTCCTAGCATATTAATCTCATAATCTTTTACTGAATCTCATTATCTCGCTACCTATGAGGTTATTGTTAATAAGGATATCAACTTTTTAAAAGAAAATTAATAAAGGGAAGAAGAAGACAATAATATTTTACAAAGAAGTTTTAAAATGGTAAGAAGAAGGCATTTATCAAAGTAACACTACAATAATATATTTAAGTACTAGTTGAGTCTGAATACATTTATCAAAGTAACACTACAATAATATATGTCTAAAGCTCTAAAAGTTGATTAAAAATTTATAAAGTAAAAAAAGAGATTAATATAAAATTAATAATATTTTAATTTCATTTAAAATATCTATTTAAAAATTAACTAATTTAAACTATGGTAGCTTGATTTGTTAAACTCAACATTTTAAAATTAAATTTAACTTTCTAATATGATTTTTAAAAAATGAATAAATTGTATTAACTATAGGCAAAGCTAATACAACATTACAATGAGTTATGAGCTATTAAGCTTAAATTCAATTACAATATTGTTGGAAGTTCACAAGAATTAAAACATTACAAAACATGACATATTTTGAGGTTAGATCAAAATAGGAATCTAATTTAAGATGAAATAAAGCTTAGTTATCAATGGAAGCTAGGTAAACCATAGTATCATAAAATATAGAGACTAACTGGTAAATGGTGACTATAATGAACTAGCATATTCAATTTTCTTATCAATACTTATATTTAATTTGATCCAACATATTCAATTTTCTTATCAATACTTATTATATTTAAGGCATTATTGCCTTAAACTCCCATCCTAATTAACAATAACAAAGTGGGAAGTGGTTATCCTAAGAAAAGATTCGATAAAGAATTAGTTAATTCTACTTAAATGTCTAAATATTCTAGCAATAAAGCCCATTTCAACTCCACTTTTTATTACGATCACTCACCAATAAAAGCCATCATTTATGCTACCATAGAAATAAAAAAAAAGATCCTTTTATATTTTATAACCACCATATTAGTATTCTTGAGAATGAAGATTTTGTACTTAAAGATATGAAGGAAAAAGGGGAATGATATGAGTTTACAAATGTATAATAAAGATGTAAATAAAAAAAGAGCTCAATTTTTTATTTAAACAAGAAAAATCTTCAAAAGATTTAAAAGAATATAAATTCCAAGCTAAGTAGTGAATTTCTTTTATTAGAGGAGAATTAAGCTATAACACAATATATAAATGCTTTGGAATCTCACAACTCTATTTTAAAACAAATATCTGAAGTGATTTAGTAAAAGATTAGAGACAAAAACTTCAAATACTTTTGCAATGCCATCTTAATAAGATGCAACATCAATTAGATAGTTTCTAATAAATGAGGAAGGAGAGATCCATAATAAGCCAAAAGATCTGAAAAATATCGGCATTTGCCTACTTCAAAAATACCTTTTTAAAAAATTTATTGATTATTTTATTTTATAAATTAAAAGTTAAATTCGACTTTTAGCCTAGTAAAACTGCATTTTAAGCCTCATATATCCTCTTAAACCCCAAACACATTCTTAATTACTTAGTTCAAACCTTAGTTGAAATTTAAAAATATTTTTTAATTTAGGTAAAATCATAAACTTCTAAGCATGCCATATGCTTTTATTTTAAACCTTAGGTAAAAGTATAAACTTTTATGCACTCATCTACATATTTTCACTTTTAAATTAAGATAAAATATCATTTTATGAATTTCTAGGTAAGTTTTATTATTTCAAGTCCACAACCAAAGTCCCATCTTTCCCTAATTCTATTTTTTTTTTAGAATTAGGTAACCACTTAGGCAAGTGAACTAGGTGCTTAACATTCTAATTTGAAAAGAATACACTTAAGCTCATTTATCTTATTTAGGAGTTTATAGATCCTTTCCTTATAGGTTTTTCTATCATCTCTTAAATGAGATAGCTAGTGTTCTCATAATTATTCATGATGTATTCATGAAATATATGAAAAAGTCTTATGAACAATCAAGTAAGATATTTTTAGAAGACATGCTATAATTTGATGTCTAATTTAGCTTAAACATATGCACAACTTGTAACCATTTTATTTACCAAATTTTAGGGCCTTAAATTAGAAAATTGTGATCATACAATCCAATAAATCATATCTAGAATTTGTACACTAAAACAACAAATAAGTTACTAGTTTCATCTCACTAAACTTCAAAGACTATATTCTACATAAATCCCTTTAATAACCCAGCACGTGAGTTATCATTTATCATGTCTTTGGAACTTAAAACAAGCTAAAATCATGTTGGAACATCAAAAAATCACAACTGAATCCACTGTATCTGTCAATCACAAAAATACAGGTTAATTTGAGGTTAGAAATTTACTTTTAATCTTACTGTATCACAACATAATTCTTCAATTTAGTTTTTTGTGAATTTCTCTAGATAGGTCAATCAAAACACCTTTGGTTCACTAAAGTGTTATATCCAACATATGATGTATTGTTTAATTTTCTCACTTTGAGACTTAAGAAAATTTAATGTGACAAAATATAAGTGTTGTAGGTTGTTTCTGTAAATACATTGCAACTAAATTTGGGTAAGTAAATAACCAATTACCTTTGGAACATTTTCACAAACACTTTCTATTCATCTGATTTGGAGACGTTTTAGGCTAGAGATTAAATAAACATAAAACATAAACAATGACTGAACTTCTATTAATGTTCTATAAAGTGTTTGGCTAAAACCCATTTTGCCTACATTACGTACATATTTAGAAGACATAAGTTTGCTGGAGAATGGAGATAATGTGTACTAACAATATTTGGTCGAGTGTTCTAAATATAGATAGGGCAGCTAGAAACTTATCTCATTTGATCCCATCTATAAGAAAACCCCTCAAATACTTCCATATGAAATTATGGTCTAAAATTTAGTTCAATCTTCAATCAAACAACATAAAAAACATCTGAAGTATTAAAAGTATTGGGAGGGAAAACATCCATCTTCCTCATACCACACACATGAACCAAAAAGATAGAGAGAAGATGAAAATACTTTGATGAAATACGCTGGAGAAGATGACGACAATGGCCGGAGACGCAATGGACAACGAAGTAGATCATACCGAAGGATACAGCGAGCAGGTTGGGTGGGGGGAAGGGGACTTGGGTGAAGGTTTTAAGAAAACCAAAACGACATCGTTTAGTTTTAAACCAAACGATGTCGGGTTGCTCCTGAAGCCAACAGCGACGTTTTCTTCAATAAAACATAGCGGTTTCTCTTATGAGACGTTTTATTGAAAAAACGTCGCAAAAAGTCTCACATATCTGCGACGTTTACATAAAACGTCGTGAAAAATTCAGACTTTTCGTGATGTTTTTAAAATGTCAGAAAAAGTCTTCACAATCCGTGACGTGTTATCAAAAAAACATCGCGGATTCTGTGTAAGTCTTCACAATCCGTGACTTGTTATTAAAAAAACATCGCGAATTCTGTGTATTTCTTGTAGTGTTATAAGATGAGTGCAGTGGAATTTCAAGGTACTACTGATCCTAAGGAGATTGAGGCATGGTGAGAGCAGACATAGTTAATTTTAGACCGTCTGGAGTGTAGCTTGGAAAGAATGTTTCAATACATCATTTCATTATTCCAAAGCAACACACTGATTTGGTAGAAGTCAGTGAGGAGATCTTATGAGACACGAGAGATGACTTGACAGACTTGGCAGGAGTTTCAAAGAGAGTTTTAAAAAGAATACACTCTACGGATATATCAGGATCGAAAGAAAATGGAGTTCATGAGTTTAGTTCAAACAGAGGAGATGTCGATGGCAGATTATGAAGCTCGCTTTGCATCATTGTCTAAGTATGCATTGGGGGCTATAGCAAATCCAAAAGACAGATGTTACTAATTTGAGCAGGGTATAAGGATGGGTATTTGCTTAGGTTTAAGATTTGTTACTTCTGATTTCAAAAGGTTACTATAGACTGCACTCAGAGTAGAGGATGTGATAGAACAAGGAAGAAGGAGAGAAGAGTTAAAAAGGCGACCAGAGAGTCATTATAGAGAGGGGGTAGTTTGTTAAAAGGGGAGCTAGTCCTTTATGGTCTACTAGTATAAGGAGGATCTAGGAGACCCGATGCCATATCGAGCAGGAATGG
This sequence comes from Erythroxylum baracoense, assembly GCA_025629805.1. Taxonomy (NCBI): domain Eukaryota; kingdom Viridiplantae; phylum Streptophyta; class Magnoliopsida; order Malpighiales; family Erythroxylaceae; genus Erythroxylum; species Erythroxylum baracoense. The sequence continues at coordinate 33,739,843 of JAOTAY010000191.1, read as the reverse complement.
TAGTTTCTACTAATTTGGTGGGGATCGAGGAGCTGGCAGGGATTCAGGACAACATAGCACTGTTAGTGCACCATCAGTTAGATCTGAAAACTAGTTAGTTAGTTAGAGGTTTAGAGGACTTTTTAATAGAAAAGTTGGAGGATTACAAAGTTATGTTATCTATGAGGGAGTTCACAAAGGACCTTGTTAGGGACACACTGGGATCAATCAAACTTGCTATATTTGTAGAGAGCGGGGACATTTACAGAGTAGTTGTTTAATAGCAGGGAGGAGCTCATAAGTGAAGGCAAATGAGACAATATGTGGTTAAAGTGGTTCCTTTATTTTGAGTAGAGGTTTGGGTAGAATTAGTAGTAGAGGTGGTGGTAAGGAGTTTAATGCAGACCAACAATGAGTACAGGTAATAGTGAGACATCCTCAACATAGAGTCAAACTCAAACGAGGATATACTATATGACAAGGGAGGAGGCACCTTTAAATAACGATGTCATTATTTGATATTAACGCTTATGTGTTAGCAGACCCAGGATTTACATATTCTTACATTTCTTTAGAATTTATCTCTAGTGTTTCGGGAGAGGTCAGTCCATTAGGATATGATTTAAGAGTGTGGTTACTAGTATGAGACTGCATGGTAGTAAATAGTGTAAGGAGGGGGATGCCAGTGAGGATTGGTATAGTGGAGCTATCAGCTGACTTGATAGTGATGAATTAAGGGAGTTTGATGTGATTATTGGCGGGCTGTAATGGATGGTTATGCGAAGGAGGTAATGATTAAGTCTTCCGGTAAATCAAAAGTGATATTTTTAAGGGATTGCAAAGTAGTCCCAGCATGTGTGATCTCAGTCGTACTGCTAGACAATTGATATTGGATAGATGTGAGGCATATTTAGCTCGTATTATAGATATGAGGGAGGTTATAGGATATTCTTATGGTGAGGGAATTTTCAAAGGTATTATTAGATGATTTACTAAGTTCACTACTTAACAAGATATAGATTTCACCATTGAGATTGACTAGAGTTGCCCCGATTTCCATTGTATCTTATAGAGTGACTACTATTGAGTTACAAGAGTTAAAAAGGTAAGTATAGGAGTTGTTAGAAAAGGGCTTTATTAGATAGAGCACATCACCCTAGGGAGCTCCAGTGTTATTTGTGAAGAAAAATGATGGTAGTATAGTATGAGACTTTGCATGGATTACCGGCAGCTAAACAGGGTGATGGTGAAGAATAAATTTCCATTACCATGGATAGATGATCTTTTAAATCATCTGAGGGGAGCTGTCATATTTTCTAATGTTGACTTGAGATCAGGATACTAACGGTTGAGGATGGCTAAGTCAAGTATTCCCAAGACAAAATTTTTTTACTCAATATGGTCATTATGAATGAGTTCCTAGTGATGCCTTTCGAGTTGACTAATGTACCAGCCACATTTATGACATTGATGAACATGACTTTACAAAAGTATCTGGATTAGTTTGTAAAAGTGTTCATTCATGATATATTGGTGTATTCAAGAGTAAATAGGAGCAGAAGCAATATTTGAGGATTGTGTTACAGATTCTGAAGGAGAGACAATTGTATGCAAAGTTAAGTAAGTGTGAGTTTTGGATGGAACAGGTAGTTTTCTTTAGACATGTGGTGTCCTGAGAGGGAGTGATGCCTAATCATGCTAAAGTAAAGGCAATTATGGAGTGGGAGCTGCCTAAAAATACATCTGAGGTAAGTAGTTTTTTGGGACTTGCTTGGGTATTATTGAAGCTTTGTAGAAGGATTTTCGATGATAACCAGCTCATTGACCAAGTTGTTAAAAAAATGGGTCTAGTTTGAGTAGACCAATCAGTGTCAGAAGAGTTTTGAGGAACTTAAGCAGAGATTGACTTCTAACCCAATTTTGGTGCTACCGTCGAGTGGTAGAGGTTTTGAGGTATATACTAACGCTTCGAGGGTAAGTTTGGGGTGTGTATTGATGTAGTATAGAAAAGTAATAGCTTAGGCCTCTCGTTAGTTGAGAACACATGAGTTTAATCATCCTACCAATGATCTGGAGTTAGCGGTAATTATGCATGCTTTTAGGATTTGGAGACATTATTTGTATGAGGAGACATTCCAAATCCTTACAAATCACAAGAGCCTTAAGTATATCTTAACTCAGAGGAAATTAAACTTAAGGCAGAGAAGATGGATCGAGTTACTGAAGGATTATGATTGTACTATTGATTACTATATAGGGAAGGCTAATGTAGTGACAAATTCTTTGAGTAAGAAAAGTTCAAGCGTAATGGCTAGTTTGAACGGACACAGTATGACACCATTGGTGGAGTTAAGAGCACTGAACGAGAGATTGGAGATTAATCATGTGAGTGGTTTATTAGTGACATTAAATATTCATCCAGATTTGGGAGATAAGATTAGAGAGGCACAAGCTCGGGATTCTTAATTGATGCGGATATGAGAGAGAGTGCAACAAAGTAGGGGGACTAAATTTTCAGGAAGTGCAGATGGAGCGTTGGTGAATGAGAGGCGAGTTTGTGTGCCAGATGTAGACGAACTATTAGAGGAGATTTTAAAGGAAGCTTATAGTGCACCATATGCTATGTATCATAGTACTACAAAAATGTATCAAAACCTGAGACCTTATTATTGGTGGCTAATAATGAAGAAAGATGTAGTAGAGTTTATGTTGAAGTGTTTGACCTATTAGCAGGTCAAAGCAAAGCATCATGCATAGCAATAAAACTAAGACCCTTAGCCATTTTGTCGTGAAAATGGGAGAACATTATGATAGATTTTATGGTAGCATTATCGAGGACCAAACGTAGACATGATTCAATTTGGGTAATTATGGATAGGTTGATTAAATCATCTCATTTCTTACCTGTACAATAGATAGATTCTTTGGACAAGCTTGCCAAGTTGTATTTTGATGAAATTGCGAGGTTACACAGGGTTCTAATGTCTATTGTATCATATTGAGATCCGTATTTTACTTTCTAGTTCTGGATAAGTTTACAAACAGTTTTGGGGACTAGGTTAAATTTGAGTAGTTTATTTCGCCTCAATTGGATGAACAGTTGGAGTGTACAATTTAGACATTGGAGGATATGATGAGAACTTGTGTGCTAAACTTTGAGGGTGATTGGAATAGATATCTACCTTTGATAGAGTTTACGTATAATAATAGTTATCACTCTAGAATCAGTATGGTACCATTTGAGGCATTATATAACACGAAGTGTAAAGATCTGATATGTTGGAATATAGAGGATGTCAAATTGTTAGAAGGACTGGAGTTGGTTCAAGAGATAGTGAAGAAAATAAGAGTGGTAAGGCAATATTTGAAGGTAACTTAGGATCTACAAAAGAATTATATTGATCAACATCGTTGAGAGATGGAGTAAAATGTTAGAGATATGGTATTTCTATGAGTATCACCTTAGAGGGGAATTCTGAGGCTTGGTAAGAGAGGGAAGTTGAGTCCGAGATATATCGAGCCATATAAAATTATACAACGTGTCGGGCCGTTAGCTTACAGATTAGCATTACTACTAGAATTATTACAAATTTATTATGTGTTCTATATGTTAATGTCGAAACAATACTGATTAGATCCTAGCTATATTATATTGAGGCTTAAGATCAAAGTTACAAATGATATGACTTATAAAGAGGAGCCAGTGGAAATATTGGATAGACAAATTAGGAAATTAAGGAGACGGGAGATTTAAATGGTGCAAGTTTTGTTGAGTCATCATCTTTCTCCAATAGAGGCGATTTAGGAGGTAAAGGACGAAGTTCGACGTCAATATCCTCATTTGTTTGAATCCTCAGGTACATAATTTAATTTCGAGGACGAAATTCTTTTAAGAAGGAACTGTAAATCCTACAAAATGAAAAAACCCAGCAGCCCAGCCTTAACAATACTACAGAGGGGTATAAATAGAAGCCAATAGCTAGAAAATTATACACTAACGAAAATTAACTTGTCTTCTTCATTTTCCTCTTCATTTTTCCAGTTGGTAAGTGTGTAAATGCACCATCTTTCTCTTAAATGTGAAAATTTTCTTATATGTTCCCTTATTTTGTTTGTTTTGTAGCAAATTATGAGGAATTTGTGAAGGTTAACAATGCTAAAATTCCCTAAAAAGGCATAGGCTTCACATAGGTAAAAATCCTGCGATAATTATATGCCTTTATTTGTGAGTTTTAGTCATACTACACTAGTTTATAGTTGAAATGTATTCTGTGAATGGTTAGGACAATAAATTTAATTCATGGAAAAAATAAAAATGGAGAAATGTGGCTAGAAAATGAAAAATAAAGAGGAGGTAGGAGAAGAGGAGAGGGTGAAGAAGAAGGCAATTTGGGAAAATCGAAATTGTATTAAGGGGCAAAATAGAAAATGCAAAAATTTAAGGGTAAAATTGAAATTTACTTCCAAAAAGGGTATTTTGTATTAATAAAAATAAATGAGGGTAAAATAAGACTTTTAATAGTTAAAGATATTTTAGTAATTATGATGGCTAGGTTAAGTAAGGATTTTTTTATAATTAAGAATAGAGTTGAAAAGGTAATAATTTTGGATTATTATATATAATTGGGTTCAAAATTTTCTAAAATAAGTCTAATAGAATTTTGTAATCTCTAGGTCTGAAGGCCGGATTAAAGAGTAAATTGTCTATTAGTTGAGTTTGATATTAGGTAAGGATAACGTTAGATTATACTCTTAGAATAGTGTACAATGATTGAAACTTTGAATTTTTCCTATTAATAAATTATTTTATAGCAATCATATTTTGAATTAGTGATCAATTAAATTAGTGATTAACAATTACATTTATGGATTTCTAAATTATATGGATTGTGCTTATTTTATTTCACAAATAATTAACAAAGTATAAGGTGGTTTGCTTTTATATTTTGTTACGTATAATGATGTGTTTCACTTGTTAATTCGGCGAAAAATGTGTTAATTAAATAGAGACTAATTGATAATATGTTGTGAATAAATGGTATAAATCGAGAATTTATGGCTTGCCCAGCATATGCTACATTAGATGTTCATAGATAGATAGGTTGGTTAAATATGGCAAGCGATAGCTAGGTATGTATCTATGGAGCAGGCATCGAGGCATTATGAGTCCCAAGGATGTCCTATGCCAATGGCTAGATACCAAAGTGCTATCAAGAGTGGTACCGAGGTAACAAATTAGATTGAGAAATTGAGGTATCCTGTGATAATATTCATACATCTAATTCCGTTTTTACTTGGTGAGAGATTATGATGAGTAAAAATGAGCTGACAGACTATTGAATGTAACCTTACTTAATTAAGTAGAGCCTAGGCAATTCAGTTAATTATGAGATAAAACATAAATAACAGTAATATTGTATATTTTAGTATTATATGTATGTTTGGGCCAGCCATAAATTCTCGATTTATACCATTTATTCACAACATATTATCTCTATATTTAATTAACACATTTTTTGCCGAATTAACAAGTGATACACATCATTATACGCAACATTAGATGTTCATAGATTGATAGGTTGATTAAATATGGCAAGTGATGGCTAGGTATGTATCTATGGAGCAGGTATCGAGGCATTATGAGTCCCAAGGATGTTCTATGTCAATGGCTAGATACCAAAGTGGTATCAAGATATCCTGAATCTTAGGGATATTCTATGCTGCTGGCTAAATACTAGAGTAGTACCGAGGTAACAAATTAGATTGAGGAATTGAGGTATCCTGTGCTAATATTTATACATCTAATTCCGTTTTTACTTGGTGAGAGATTATGATGAGTAGAAATGAGACGACAGAGTATTGAATGTAACCTTACTTAATTAAGTAGAGCCTAGGCAATTTAGTTAATTATGAGATAAAAAATAAATGACAGTAATAAAATAACATTAGTCTTAATCATTATTTTAATAAAATTTTAAATGTTTGTTAATTGTTCGAATAGGTTGAGTAATATTGTATATTTTAGTATTATATGCACATTTTAATCACTTGAATATTTTTTGTATTTATATATTGAGTTATTTGATTTTAAGGGTACTGTTAGTTACTCTTATTGAATAGGTAACTCATCTCTTGCTACTATTTTTTTAAGAGAAAGAGAAATTGTTAATAATTTTAATATACGTGACTGATAGAGTAGAGTTGATGTAAGGTCAACAGATTAAATTGAGTAAAAATTTTTATGATATATATTTTTGAATATAACAATTAAGGTAGTTGTGTTTGACTGTTTGTATGGAATAGTTTTGCAACGGACGAATATCCTTTTCTTAAGAAATAATGAGAATTTTGGTCATTAATGTTATGCTTTCCAAAATAATTTTGATAATCGTGGATGAAGAGCGTCTTGAGCGTCAAAGTAAAGGTCCAACATCGGAGTGAAACTAGACAGAGACTTGCAATTGTAATTGTAGAAGGCTACAGAATGTCGGGAGCGAGTTCACGATGCGTCTTCTGCCAGATTGCCCAAAACGCCACTTCCACTACTCTCCTTCACCATGTGGGTTCTCTCTCTCTCTCTCTCTCTGTCCTTTTCTGCAACAAAATAGATCATTTTTGCTAAATATAATAAAGTTGTGTTTTGGGTTCTGCAGGATGACAAAGTGGTTGCATTTCAAGACATTAGACCTGCAGCTTTCAGGTTTGTCTCCTCATCTACGTTTTTTCCCTTCTTCTATTTGTTCGTTTGTTCTAGTTTCAACGCGACGATTGAGTTTTGTCGAGGATATAATTTGGTGCAGAGCCAAGTGTGTTTTCGGATACCCATTTGACTTGGATATCTGCGTGTAATTTATATCCTGTTGAATCTTGAAAACATCTTGTTTTCAGTTCTGTTAGCGAATACCTTATGTCGATGCCTACTGCCGATTTTATCTTGGCACCTGAGAAATTCATTGTTATAAGACTTTTCCGTAAATTGTATTTGGTTTGGACAAAATTTGTGTTAGGCATTATTTGGTCATTCCTGTGGAGCACATTCCAACGACCAAGGATCTTCAAAGGAGAGATGAAGATTACTCTTTGGGTAAGTAGAGTGCAAACCTGGTCATTCGCGTGGTTTAAAGCGGAACTTGTAGACGGCTTATTTTGGTTAGTTCTTTCTAAAGACCCTCTGTTTGTCTGCCTGTTGTATCTAGTAAATCATATGCTAGATGTGGGGAAAACTCTTTTACACCGAAATGCTCCTCAATCAAAGCAGTACAGGTACTTTATTTTGTGCGGTTAACTACTATTAATACTACTGCCTTTTGACCTTAAAACTTTCTCTTGGTGAAGGAAACAGAAGACTCCATAACCACTAAGAACTTATTAACTGAAATTGAATTATTTAAGTGACAAAATGTTTTGCATGCTTTATCTTCTACGGACAGCTCAGTTGGATGATTAATTGATAATGGAATTTGATTGGCGGAATTTCGTTTCTATTGCTTTGTTTTTCTTTTCCTTCTCATTTGAAGGGACATAATCTTTTTGGCAAAGACAAAATATAATCAAAATGATTGGTTTTGATATAAATGGTGTGCGGACAAGTCCTTTCCCTGTAACCATAAAAAGTAAAATACATCTTAAAATTAGGTTTGTCATAAAGAGAAAAGACAACTAGAAATATACACAACTAGCTCATTCTGAATCTAAGCAAGGCTTTCAGGCATATAACTCCTGGTACTTGAATCAGTACTATGGAGATCGTTGACAAGAAATGTTATGGGTTATATCACATCTCATTAGCTGATTTGAATCTTTTTTTCGTTCTCTTTTAGTTAAATAACCATTTAGACAATTGAACTTAAGCATACATACTTTAAAGCATATTCAATTCATCAAGTAAGTAGCTTTTTGTTTGTCTTTTCATTTGAAAGGACATGATCTTGCTAATAAAGACAACTTGTAATGAAAAATGCTGGTTTTGTTGTAAATGATGTGTGCAAGTCCTTTTTGTGTGAGTAGAAAAAGTAGACATCTTAGAAAGAGGAAATTTATTAGAGAAAAGATAACGGAAGTATGACAAGTAGCATATTCTAAAACTAAACAAGGCTTTTGTTCATGTAATTGACTCCCAATGCTAAAGATCAAGTTGAAGTGTACAGAGATCTTGGACAACAAATTCTTATAGGTTATATTACATACTCTTGCTTTTTACGGTTTTCTTTATTTTTTAGTTAAATAACTTAGTAGACAAATGGACTTAAGCATACATACTTTGAAGCAGAATCAACTCACTAAGCACGTTGTTAATATTTTTGTTTGCAATTTGGCTACATTCACTAGGATCAACCAATTCTTCCCTGGGCAAAGTTGTTATAAATAGTTTCGATGAATTTACTAATGAATCATTTGTAATCTAAAATGCACGAAATGAATTGCTCGAAGATGTCTAATCTAAAATTTAGGGAATGGGGAGGGCAAGAGTCAAAGAAAAGTATGGTCATTTTGTTGAGGATGCTTTTGTGGGCAAGGTCTATGCAATATGCAAGAAAAGTGGTGGTTGATACAACTGACATGGAAAAGGGCTGCTAATGGGGCAACCAAGATTTAGGCTTGATTCTATAATATTTTATTTAGTATTTTCATACTATTAGGGTTTCTGTTTGACTTGTTTTCTATTTTAGACTTGCACCTAATTCAGGATCCTAATTAGGGTTATACTTCCATCTAATTAAGAATCCTAATTAGGGTTAATATTTGTTACTTCAAGCCTATTTAAAGGGCTGTGGGTAATAAAAAGAATCATGCAGAATTTTATCAAAATACCTAGTGTGAGGCTAAGACTTTGTCTAGGACAAGTCTATTCCTCAAGCTAATAACATAGGTTCATCCAAAATAGGGAAGAACACATCTAAGGGAAAGGAAGCAACCGTTCCTGTGTTTGAACCCGTGACCAAATCCTACACTAAGTCTCATAACAACGTGGTATCAGAGCCTACTATCATGGGTGGCTCGGAGAGTTTAGAGAGCAAGCTGGATTCTTTTATGCATCAAATGATTGCGAGGCAAAAGTCATTGGAGGAGCAGTTGGGGGAGCTCACATGCTATGTCCGAGAATCTAGGAAGTTGTCAGGAGTGGATGGCGTTCATGGGTCTAGTGGCGGCAATCGAGGTAGCTGTGACCATTCAGAGTAGTGGATAGAAGAACAAACCAAGGGACAACTGGTGCCATGGTACTCCAAGCTTGACTTTCTGTCCTTTGATAAGTTGGAGGACTCGTTGATTTGGTTGAGAAGGTGTGAATAGTTCTTAGGAACTAAAAAAAACTCCTAAAAGAGATAAGGTATAATTGGCGGCTTTCCATCTAGTGGGAGAAGCCCAGTTATGGTTTTATCAAGTGGAGCAGGAAGAACCAGAATTGGATTGGGAAGCGTTCAAGGAACATTGCAATTTTAGGTTCGAACCACCTATGACCAATAATCCCCTAAGAGAACTGGCTAATTTAAAGCAAACGTCATCAGTAGAGGAGTATCAATGCCAAATCCAGTCTTTGTTAGCAAGGACTGCTGATTTGAAACATTGCCATCAAGTGAATTTATTCATAGCGGGTTGGTAGAGGGCCTTAGGATTGAGGTGAAGATACAACAATTAGGAAATTTGGGAATTGTGATGAACATCTCTAGGGCTTTAGAGAGGAAACAATAGTGTTTGCAATCTGGTAGCACCAGAATTTCAATTGGGTGGACAGCTCCAAAATCAACTAGTATTGTTTCTACTATCAATCAAAGTAACATGGTGGTGAATAGGAAGGGAACCCAGTCGATTATGCTCCCAACCACTCTAGCAACAAACTAGCTCCAATTTTCAAGCAACTTTCTCGAGCAAAAATGGCAAAAAGAAGAGCTAAAGGGTTGTGTTTTAATTGCAACGAATTTTACTCAATAGGACATAAGTGCAATAGGCTTTTCTGGATAGAGCACCGGATTTAGATAGCGAACAAGAGGTAAAAACTGTAGGGGATCCTAAAATTTTTGTACATGCCATAAGTGGAATTCAAAATTGACAAGCCATGCAATTACAAACCATAGTAGCTGGGTAGCTGATGTGGGTGTTAGTGAATTCCAGAAGTATGCACAACTTCATCTACAAAGGAGCTATACTAAGTTTAGACATCATGGTGAGGGAACAACTAGTAAGGTGGTAACATTGCAAGTTGGGATTGATTCTTTCGTTGTTGACCTTTATTCTATTTCATTGGATGAGTTTGATGTAGTTTTAAGGATCAAATGGATACAATATTGGGGCCTATTCTTTGGAACTTTGCATCTGTGAGAATGAGCCTCCAATTAGAGGGGAAGAAGGTGCAATGGAAGGGGCATGCCCCTAGTGTGGGACCAAGAGTGACATTATTACGAGGGCAACATTTGACTTCTGTAGCCTTAGATAAATTGTTGGTTGAATTTTTAGATTTGTTTGAGGAATCTTCAAGGTTACCTTTGAGTCGCAATTGTGACCATAAAATTCCCCTTCTACCAAGAGTAGAGCTAGTGGTTGTGTGACCATATTGCTGCCCACATCTCTAGAAAGATGAAATAGAGAAGCAGTATGGAAAGATGCTACAACAAGGGGTCATAAGGCCGAACAAGTCTCCTTTCTCTTCACTGGTAGTATTGGTGAAGAAGTATGATGAGTCATGGCAGTTTTGTGTTGATTATCGGGAGCTTAATGCCCTTAGAGTTAAGGACAAGTTCTTGATGCCAGTCTTGGATGAATTGTTTGATGAGCTTCTTGGGGCAAAATATTTTACAAAGCTTGATCTTACTTCAGGATGCTATCAAATAAGAATGAATCCCTGCGATGTGGAAAAGATGACTATTAGAACACTTCATGAACACTTACGAATTTTTGGTAATGGCCTTTGGTTTAACCAATGTTTACTCTACTTTTCAAAGTTTGGTGAATGAAATATTTCAGGTTTACTTATGCAAATTCGTCTTAGTCTTCTTTGATGATATCTTGATTTATAATAAAACTTCGATTGAGCACATGCACCATCTGCTTGGATTTTGATTTGCATCTAGTTCACCATCTCTTTCTTAAGCAACCCAAATACACATTTGGGGTGGCTCGGTGGCTCAGGTAGCTTACTTAAGTCATGTGATTCATGGTGCAGGTGTCGAGGTAGATAGAAGCAAAATTAAGCTAATGGTGGATTGGTTTGTCCCCAATTTGGCCAAGTCTCTCAAGGGCCTCCTAGGATTTGTAGGATACTATAGGAAATTCATAAAAGATTAGGGGTAATTGGCAGCACCCCTTACAAACTTACTTAAAAAGGATGCTTATCATTGGAATAACCAAGCAAACTCAGCCTTCAAAACCTTAAAGAAAGCCCTCTTAAAAGCTTCAATTTTGAGATTGCCTAATTTTGAGGAAGAATTTATGGTGGAGTGTGATGCATTAGATAATGGCATCAGAGCGGTTATGCAATAACAAGGCCACTCAATAGCATTCTTTACTAGAAAGTTAGTTGATCGTTATTACAAGCTCGTAGCCTATGAAAGGGAGTTAATTGGCCTCGTGAAGGCTGTAGGTCTGGAAGTTGTACTTGTGTGGTAGACATTTTCTTATACGAACCAATCACCACAATTTCAAGTTCTTGATGGAACAAACATTAATTACTTTTCTTGAACAACATTGTTTTTTGAAAGTTAATAAGAACACTTTTCTTGAACAACATTGGATAAGTAAACTAATGGGTTTTGATTTTAGGATAGAATACAAGGCAGAGATACTTAACTGAGCTACTGATTTCCTTTCTTGGCAAGATGATAGGGATGGTCAATTCCTTGCCATATCCCATCCTCAACCAATAATCTTTGATGCCCTTTGAGAAGAGGTGACCATGATGAAGAACTTGAGGGATTTGTGGAACAAAATTAAAAAAGGAGAAGGTGAATCTGACTGGCAGTAAAGGATGGGTTGATATTCTTTTAAGGAATTGTTTACTTATTGTCTATTTCTCCCTTAGTACAAACCATTCTTACAGGCATCCATGATATGACCTACGAGGGGATTCATAAGATATTACAGAGGGTGCATAGAGGTTTCTTTTGGGAGGGGATGAAATCTGTAGTGGTAGAGTTTGTGTAAAGTTGTTTGGTGTGCCAATGAAATAAGTGGGAAAACTTGCATCCTATAGGGCTCCTACGACCTCTTCCAGTACCACAACAAATATCTGCAAATGTTCCAATGGATTTTATCAAAGGTTTACTTAAAATTAAAGGGAAATTGATTCTGTTAGTGATGGTTGATCGCTTTTTCAAATATGCACACTTTATCCCACTTGCTCTTCTTTTACTACCATATCTATAGAAATATTCTTTTACAGGAATATTTCGTTTGCACGATTTGCCTTAGGCAATTGTTTTTGATAAAGATACAAATTTCACTAGCCTCTTTTGGAAGGAATTGTTTCATCTGTCCGGTACAAAATTGACTTTTTCTTCAGCATATCATACTCAATTTGATGGTCAAATAGAAGTTAACCGTATTATAAAACTATATCTCCATTGCTTTATTGGGGATAAATAGAGCAAATGGGTTAAGTGGATTCTTTGGGCTGAATATTGTTTACGACACCTCTTTCCACTATTCCTTACCAGTTATGCCGTTCCAATTAGTGTATGGAAGAGATCCTCCAAATTTGCTTAGTTATTTTACTGTGTCTGCTCGGGTGGAAGCGGTGGACCAAGTCTTCAAAAGAGGTCTATTGTGTTGAAATCTGCTCAGAATCGTCCACTGCAATCACAACAAAGAATGAAGCTCACGTATGACGCAAGTCACCACGAGATTGCCTTTAAGGAGTGGGATTGGGTTTGGTTAAAGCTCCATCTATACTGACAACTCTCCATTGCCAAATGCACTTCCACCAAGCTCTCACGTAAGTATTTTAGTCCTTTCAAGGTGTTGGAGAAGGTGGGATCCATGACCTACAAATTAGAGCTGTTGTTGGAGAGTCGCATATGCAATGTCTTTTGTGTCTCTTTTCTGAAAAAGATCGAGGGGGAGGTTCCTGATTCGATTACAGCCCTGCCACCTCTTCTTGATGGTCGCCTGCTACCTGTTCCTTAATAGAGGTAGCCAAGAAGTGTTGATTCGTTGGGAGAACAATTATGACGAAAATGCTATGTGGGAGGACTTTGTGATTGTTTGTAAGGCTTATCCTAAGTTGGAGCTTCAGGAAAAGATCCTTCTCGAGGAGGAGAGTAATCTTGAGGATGCTTTTGTCGGCAAGGTTTATTCAAAGATGCAAGAAAGGTAGCAGTTGATAAAGCTGACATGGCAAAAGGGTTGCTGATAGGGCAACCGAGAGTTAGGCTTGATTCTATTATATTTTATTTAGTATTTTCAAACTACTAGGTTTCAAAGAATCAAGCAGAATTTTATCAAAAAATCTAGTGTGAGGCTAAGACTTTGCCTAGGATAAGTCTATTCCTCAAGTTAACAGCATAGGTTCATTGAAAATAGGGAAGAACAAAGTTAAGGGAAAGGAAGTAGACCTTCTCGTGTCTCAACCTGTGACTAGGTCCTATACCAGGTCTTGTAACACATTTAAACACTAGGCAAGGCATCCTCTCAGCTGATTTGGTTGCATTCGTTCATTAAATTTGAATTTGACCTTCAAATTATTGTTCCTTGAGAAATCTTTGTCTGATCCTTTGAACAGATTTGGGTTTCATCAACCTCCATTCAACAGTGTTGATCATTTGCACCTTCATTGTCTGGCACTACCCTTCACACCCAGGTAAGCTATTGAACTTTTCGTTCTAATTTCATTTCAATAATCTTTGTAAATTTGGTAAACTTTATGTGCTTGAAATAAGCCTTTCTACTCTCTTTCCACATTGAATATTTATGGGAAATCGGGAATATTTATATATGAAGAGCTTGGGCAGTTGGAAGCATGTAAAATACTTGCCTTTGGGACCAATTGGATATATTGAAGCTGAGAGTTTGCTAGAGAAGATAAAACCTTCACAGCCAGTCATGTCTTAGGTATGAATCATAAATTGCATGTAACTTCTGTTGTTAGTTCACAAGCATTTGTTAAAGGAGAAAATGAATACCTTGTTTTCCCTGATATGGTTATACATTCTTTATTTGCTCTTTGTAGTTCTAACAGTTCCTTTTTCCTTTGGGCATGTGGGTAAGTGACTTTCTTTTGGTCTTTTGATTCTTTTATGCAGGGTGGTGATCGTATCTTAAAAGTATCATCTAGACTCTTCACTTCTCATTGTTACTTGGTGCTTTGCAGCATTATGTATGACGCATCGCTTGATGGTTGGTAAATAGTGCCCTGCTAATTTTCACAAGGGTGGAAACATCAGTTATTCAATGACCTGCTTGAAAAACTAGGGTTGAATCTTTCCTGTTGATCTAATCAATTGATAGGTTTTAATCGGGGGAGCAAGGGTCCTTTTATTAAATTACATTTCTTGTTACTCGTAATAGGTGGCCCTCCTACTGTCAAAACTTGAGAGAGATGGTTCCAGATGGAAATTCAATGGATGTTTTTGTATTACGTGTAATATCTCGTTAACTTTGTGTCTGGATTCCCAATCCATTAACAGTATACCATAAGCATCAGTTTGCATCAGATTGGCTTTCCTCTATTTTGCTCCGTCAGGTACAATTTGTCTTCTTACAAGTTATTCCTTTGCTGTAAACATTACCAATTGATCAGAAATAGGAAATGACAAAAGGTGCCTTTTTTTCTGTACCAAAACATGACTCATTTTATCCCTGCACCTTCTCTCCCTAATATATGCTACGCATTTGGAAAAATCCTAATAACTTTGACACCTCATTATTGTAGAAATGTACTAGTAAACAAAACAGCAAAAACAGTAATAACAAATAAAACAAAAGATAATGGAAATCAGTTCATAGTTCAAATGGCCTTTACTCTTGATGGTCTGCTGCAATCAGTAGATGTGTTGCTTTGAAAGTTCTCCTTCCTGGGGAATTGGAAGTGAAAGTAGACTTGAGGCTTAACAATACACTCTCCTCACGACTCACCTTGTCTTCAAGGTGGAACTTAGGAAATTGTCGATCAATGGTGCCATAAGGCTCCCACGAAGCCTCAAAGTTCGGAAGTCCCTTCCACTGGATGAGTATCAGAGTAGCTCTGTTGGTTTCTTCTTAGCTAAATACTTCAAAACCTTCTCTGACTCCGCTTTCCATTCTAAATCCTCTTGCAACACTTGGGGAATCTCTTGGCAAGTTATACTAGCCATAATGGCAACTTTAAGTTAGAAGACATGAAACACGGTGTAGCAAAACTAGAGAGCTCGAGCTTGTATGCCGCTGGACCTATCTTCTAAACAATCGTATACGAGCCGAAATATCGCAAGTGATAGTTTTTCATTTTTCTTTTCTGCCAATGAATTGCTTCGGTAAGACCCAATTTTGAGATAAACCAAATCACCCACCTGAAATGAGACATCCTAATGGTGTTAGTTCGCATATTTCATTTTTATTATGCCAACCCCAATTGTTCTTTTAGCTCTTTACTAATCAAGTTCCTACCTTACAGTTGCTCTTCCAAAGTTGAGTTAGGATGAAATTGCATAAAAAACATAAAGAATTCTTTAAACTCTTCTTAACAAGTTTGGTTTCACCATCCATCTCAGGATGATAGGTAGTGCTTTTTTTCTCAGCTTTACATGTTGAAACTAAATTAACCCGCTCTAAAAATAACTCAAATTTTTTTATCTAAATCATATATGATGAACCTTGAAAACCCATGTAGTTTAAAAACATTATGCACAAAAATATCCATTATAATTGTGATTGTAAAGGGATGTTTCAGAGCAACTAGTGCCCATACTTATTAAATTGGTCCACAACCACCATAATAGCATTGAACCTAGCAAACTTGGGAAGACCTTCAATAAAATCCATTGAAACATCCTCCAACGCATGTTTCAGAAATGACAAAAGTTGTAGGAACTCCCTGGGAGATAATTGTCTATTTTGGCAAATAAATTTTACAAGATTTAACAAAATTTTTAATATCATTTTTCATATTTTCTCAATATAATTTTGCCGTCATCTTTTTTTTTATAAGTCTTTAAGAATCTTGAGTGTCCACTAAACATGCTTCTATAAAACTTAGCCAAGATTGTTAGAATGAGAAGAGAAGATTTTGAGACCACATGGCAATTTTTATATCATATATGTTCTTATACTAACGATAATTCAAGTTTACTATTCAAATCGATGCTTAATAGGAATATCAAATTTGGCCTGATTCGATCCAATTTTGATCTGAGTTGACCGGTCATAGGCCAAAATTATTTAGCCCGACTTCGGGTCAACCAGGCCCAACCCATCAGGCCATAGGACGAGCTAAGCTAGGAGCAACTCGGGCCCAAGCTGACTCATTGACATCCCTAATGCTTAAGGCCCCTTTGATGGCCCTCAATTCTTCATCTCATTCCAATAGTACCATTAGCTCAGTCATATATAAAGATTAAGCAATAGTAATATTCAGTTATGCCAATATTATGTAAACTGCATCAATTGCCTTATTTTCTCCCCCCGATTTATACTTAATTTTAAAATTAAAACTCAGCAGTTTGATCAGCCATTTCTGATGTTCTTATTACATAAGTCACTACTCAAGAGGAGCTTCAGACTTATTTGGTTAGTGTGAATAAGAATTTTTGATCCATAAGATAGTGACACCATTTTTGAATACCAAACACTATCGACATCAGTTCTCTTTTGTAGACCAACTTCAATTGAGCTCGCCCCTCAAGTGCTTGACTATGAAATGCTATAGGTTAGTTTTTTTGTAATAGAATAGTCCCCTCTCCTATGCCCAAAGCATCCGTCTCAATCACAAACTACTCCTCAAAATCAGGCAAGGCTATGACAAATATTGATGTCATAGCCCATTTAAGTTTTATAACAGCCTCCGTAGGTTCATTACTGTAAAGGAAGACATTTTTCTTAAATAAATCAGTTAATAGAGCTGTAATTTTGTCATATTCTTTGACGAATCTTCGATATTAACCTATCAACCTAAGGAAGTCTCTTAGTTCCTTTTAGATTCTTAGGTACAAGCCATTGTTCCATCACCCTCACCTTTTCAGGGTTGCCTCAAGTACTTGTTTAAGTTTGACAAAAACAACACTTTTTAATGTTAGTAAATAATCAATAAGCATTTAGCAGAGAAAATACCTTTCTCAAGTGTTATGGATGTCGGTCCAAAGAGGTGTTGTAAACCAATATATCATTGAAGAACACTAACTCTCCTTTCTTCAATATCATTTTAAACATAGGAATCATCATCAATTGATAAGTGGCAGCGGTATTTTTAAGTCTAAAAAACATGGCTAAAAATTCATAATGACCTTTGTAGGTGTGAAAAGTTGTTTTAGGCACATTTTTACTCTTCGCCCTTATTTAGTAATACCTTGACTTCAAATCTAATTTTCAAATCAGACAAGCTCCTTTCAATTTATCAAGTAACTTGTTATTTTTTGAAATGGTAAATTCATTAGGTATTATTACTTTATTTAATGCTTGATAGTCAATATAAAATCTCTAGCTTACATCTTTCTTTTTAACTAACAACACTAGACTCAAAATAGGCTTATACTCGGCTGAATAATTCCTACTGTTAACATTTCTCCAATAAATATCTTAATCTCGTCTTTTTGGACATGTGGAAAATAATGAGATCTTACTTTAATCGGGACAATTTCAAGCTTTAGATTACTCTCATGACTTTTATCCAATTTTTTAAAAAACCAGACTAAACATCGAAACAGTCAAAGGAAAAGTTTAAGGTTTAAAAGTTTAACCATTATTAAACTGCTATAAAGTCAGTATATAGTAAATAAGAAGAAAAAATTATAAGAAGAAAAAATTATGAGAGTAAGTAAAAATAAAATAATTTATTGAAATAAAAAATACACAAATGTCTATATTATGTTACGAACTAATAATAAATCTAATCTAATAATTAAAACTAAATCTAAGTCTAATATAAAACTTAAAATAATAATAAAAATCAAAGGTGTATTTCTGACGGAAGTTGTGTCTCATCATTGTCAAAATTTTCAAATTCTCCAACGTTATCAAAAGACTCGTAGGCTACACTTTCATCCAAAGTATTTACATCAATTTCTTCTATTGCTTTCAAATAAATTAGAAATTAGTAACGTATGAAATTATTATCAATTGTAAAATTGTAATACATTATACATTATACTTTTAACTTAAATATGAATAAAATAAAATATGAACTAACTATCAGTAGTTGTTCTTAATTCATTCGTTGTAACAAATGTATTTTCTTCATAAATATCCTTTTCAAGTTCATTATAATCAAGATCAGGCGATAGTTCTTCTTCTTCAATCCAAAAATTATTATAGTTAATGCAATCAATATCAACTGGATTATACATTCTCTTCTTACTAAACGTTCTGAATACATAATAAACAAATTATAAAGTCAATAATAAAAAATAAAATAAATGAAAAAACTATAAAATACTTGTTCTTTATTCTCAAATTATAGGTAATGTAAACAAAATCATTAAGTCTTTGATGTTTATATGAATATGTTAAAAAACGCTCTAATTACATTCACAACCTGATGCAGAAACTATTTGACTGAGTAATCTAATAACAAGTTTTCTTAATGTTGGAGTAGTTCACCTAATAATCTCCACCACTCATATGTATTTTAAATCAATAGTTATGAAAAATAAAAATATATATTATTAATGAGCAAAGAATGAATTAAAAGTATAAAAACTTACTAGACTGTAATTTTTTCATCATAAGTTCTCTCTTTGCTGATGATCTAGCAAAACTCTTTAAATCTTCACAATACAATTTAATTTTATTTGTCGCTTGTGATTGTTCGTCAATAAAGAAAATACCTTTGCATTCAATCACATCAAACAAATCTCCCATAATATGATTTGTACAAAATAATTATAAATCTTTTGTGAGCTTTATACATATCATCATATATATACCCAAAAGATGGCTTCTCATATGAGTCAACAATCCTCAACAACCTTATAAGCAGAGTCACAGACTTCACAATGATCAAGTAAGCATCCCAAAACATTAAAACTCAACATACACTAGACGGACGAAACTGGACAAAACCGGAGGCTTTTCAACGCAAAAACGATTTGAGAAAAAGCGAAGATGAAGAATGAAGATGAAGAAGGGCTTCATTTTCGTGTTTAAAATAACACAAAAATGATGTCGTTTGTTCTTTAAGAACTACTCAAATTTTGGTGACAGTTTCAAGAAAACATCGTCAAATGTAGAGAATAAGCGATGAACTCAAAAAAATGTAGCCCAACGTTAGCCCTTTGGGGACGATCTCATGGAGTCGTCACTAATGGGTAGATCATTGGTGACAAATAGTGACAAACGTCACCTAAGGGTTGATCTTTGGGTGGCGTTTTTCCTTAAACATCGCTAACTTATGGATTTGGCGACAATTTTATAAATCGTTGCCAAATCTTTTCATATATATGTATATATATTTAACAAATTTTATGTAATATAGAAATTCTATAAAATAGTATAGAATTTATATATAATAAATAGAGTTTCGTGATATCACATAACATTGTCAAATCATATATTTTAAAAGAGATAAATAAAAAGTACAAATCTATGCAATAATAATTAATTTTGTGTTTTTAGTTTTATAAACTTTTTAAATGACATTGTTGTTAGTTAAATTTATTTTTAGATTTACAATCATTATCAATAATATTAAATTTGATTTTTAAGAATATGATATTAATATTTAATATTGATTTCCAGTTTTTTACTATATTACAATTATTTTTAATTATATTGCAATGAATATAATTATATATGGTAATTGATATAACGATATATGAATGTATGAATAATAAGTGTAACTAGTATAATGATTCATTAATGTATACATAATAAATAAGTTTTCTCATATCTTAGTTATATAGAATTCATATATAGAATTTCTACAATGTATAGAGTGTAATATTAGGAATAGTTTGTCGACGAATTATAAATAGAGTTTCACCTTTTCCTGATGATCTTGGTAATCGTCGCCAAAGTGAAGCCAAAACTATGTCGAACCTAATTACCCAACCGTAGGCATAAATCGTTTGGATAGAGCATGCAAACAATTAGGGGCTCAAAATAGGGCTCGTTCATTTTTGCAAGCAACAAACATTCTACTTACAAAGGAATAAAAATGACAACGTAACCTACAGTTTCTAACAAAGCAAAAAATGACAACATTGCTGTAAGCATCAAACAAGGTAATCTATCTACGATGTTTTATAAACAAGGTAAATAAATCCTCCCCTACAGAAAGAGTCTCCAGATGCTTTGTAATTAGGATAGAACCATCAAAGGCGAACTTCTTCTCCACGCTAATCAAGTTGCAAGGTATGAGTTCCTTTATCTTGCTTCTAGCCTTTTCTTCTTCTTTTTACCTTTGGTTGTTGTTCTGTAATAGGTAATCATATGCTTTCTCTTAGAGGAGTCATAGATCACTCCCATCCCAGGTGAAAGCTAACGCTTAAGGTATGAAATTACTTGATTCCATCACAGTAGCTCTCTCTATGTTTGATGAGGGGCCGAGAGACCTAACTCTTTTTATCAGAATAGTGGCTTTAAAGAAAAGCACACTTAATTCTGCATTCCCTAAACATAGTACAAACATAGTTAAAATTCTCAACCTTATCATATGATGTTGTCTCAATTAATAGATTATAAAATTAACATTGCTACAATGTTGGAAAATTCAAATAAGATGTCTTCTATTCTTAAAGATGTAAAATCACTTATTAATCTGTGGCATGTCTCTGGGGTTTTATTTATCTTTAAAGGTGATTGGTTAACATAGAATGTGCTTGTGCAGGGGATTTTTGGCTAGTTAAAAAATTAAGTTCCAATGATCTTTTCTTTTTCTGTGAATATTTTGTTAATTGCATATAACTTCATATAATTTTTCGTTTCCTTATTAAATTGTACACTTTGCTTCTTTATTGATTATATCTATGACTTGTTTTTGTTTATATTGATTTTTCAAAATAAAATTGTTAACATGAATTCATTGCAAAATGTCAATGTGGCAGATAGTTTCCGATGGTGGAAATGAGCTTCAATGGGAGGTATCTGGCAAAATTTTCCCTCTTGAAGAACAAATCGATGCACAACAAATTTGCTTATCAAAGTCTAATCATTGCTTGCCTTCACTAGCCAATCTTCTTCTTCGAGGTTTTTAGTATCATCTGAATTAACTCTCTTTCTTTATTATTTGTATCTTATTTTCTGTTAGAAAGCTATCAGATGAACGTGTGATTGTATATAATATGTGTTGTGTAGAGCTTCCTCAAACCTTCAAGGGAACGTACATGAAAATGGAGGCGATGGCAATGTCTCGATGGTCCTACAAGATTAAGGAAACTAGTTGTTTTGGAACAATCATCCATTGCAAAAACTATGTTTATTCATTGTAACGATGATGGAGTCATTCAATCAAGTATGCAGGTGTTAGAATTTGGGTTCCTTGTACCGTTGATTTAGCTTTTTAAGTTTTTAGGATTTAATTTTTTAAAGGATTGTGAAGAAATTAATGTGATTGTTCTATACTGTTTGTTCCTCAGGTGAAACACATGGTATGTATGGTTCATCTAATTCAATGATCCATATTGCATCTGAAAAATCGTTCACTATACCTTCTGCTAGTTTAGTTAAAGTCAAGAAGTTGTTGGAAGAGGGTGTCAATAAACCAACTCCTGGGGGAAGATCTTTGTCTGTTTCATTTAATGCCTTCGAATATGCAAGAAGCCTTCTTGGGGATCCAGACATTAGGAACTCCTTTACCATATCTACTGAGTCTTATATCACTTAGAATCTAGAAAAACAATTATTTCTTTTTCATTTCGATGGAATAGGCATGAAACTTTATTTATTGTTTTGTTTGTAAGAATTGTTAAACTTTTAATTAAAATCTTGTATTATTTACCATATATTATTATATTATATTACTTACTATATATCATTTTTTATTGTTTTTTCTGTAAGAATCATATATCATTATATTACAAACTTTATGTTAAAATTATTTGAAATTTTGTGACATCACATAATTTAAAAGAGAAAAAAATGTATAAATCTATGTAATATTAATTAATTTTGAGTTTATAGTTTCATAAATTATTTAAATGATTTGACATTTTTGTTAACTAAATTTATTTTTCCACTTAGAATAATTGTCAATAATATTAAATTTAATTTTTCTCAATATGATGTTTAGTCATAAACTGATCAAGTTAAAATTAGTGAATTCATAATTATAAATAAGAGAGTTAGTTTGTTATTAAGCATTTGGCGACGATTTTTGCATTTAGAATCATTGTCAATAATATTAAATTTGATTTTTCTCAATATGATGTTTAGTCACAAACTGATCAAGTTAAAGTTTGTGAATTCATAATTATAAATAAAGAGTTATATTGTTATTAATCATTTGGCGACAATTTTCATTCGCGACAATTTACAACATCGTTGCCAATAACTTACCAAACCGTTGCCAAAGGATAAATCACTTGCAACGATTTCCAAAATGCATCGCCAAAGGCTTACCACTTGGCGATGATTCTTTTTAATTGTCACCAAAAGCTTGCTAATTGGCCACGATTCTTTTGGCGACGATTCTAAACATAGTCGGCAAAATCTCACATTTAGCTACAATTTTAAAATCACTGCAAAAAAACATAGCCAAATGTCCTTTTTGTTATAGTGTGATTTATTAGAATCTGGTCTTTTTTTGCACATCAAATGGTGTTATATTCAACGGATTACCTAAATTGGTATTTAGCATGAAATGTATGATTGAGGCTTCATGCCTAGTGATGTGTCTTTTATTTTACACCATTTCCATTTTGGAATAACATTATCCTTGTCTGCATTGAGAGAGGTATCATATGACCTTTAGAATGAATGGACTGCATGACATATATATGTGGTTTAGTGACCATAGATTTTGAGACAGAGAAATGCTTTTGTTGGGGAGGTGAGATATTTGAAATCCATATGAGTATAAAAAAGAAAAACACCTCTATTAGACTCATTTTGTTGTTGTTTGGTTATCTTACATATTAAACTGTATAAAGCACATAAGTGTTTGAAACATGTTCTTCACAAAGTCCAGGGAAGACTCAGCTCGTGATGCTTAGGAAAACTTTACATCATTTTAATTCGTTGAGTTTTTGAGGATAAGAGCGGGGATGATAGTTGCTATGCAATTTTAGTAAACCTTGAAACCTATAACTCGACCAAATCACACACATCTTGTTTGATGAGATCAACTCTAGCTAGCATAGCCTTGAAAGTGATATTGTTCATTCTTTTATGAAAATAGCGAGATAGGAAATTTTTGGTGGAAAGAAAATAATTAGATAAATTATGTGCCTTGCTCCACAAAACTCTTGGATTAGGTAGATTAAAATGAATCCTTATTTAATTGGAATCGTAAATATCAGGGAATATAACTAATTTGTTTTAGTAGAAACAACCACTAGCATGTTATCCTAACGTAATGCAAATAATAAAACTTGGGATTTTGAGATTTGAACAACAAATGGATTAGAAACTATAATTATTAATCTGTTAATTGTAACACGTAACATAGACCTTATTATGTGTCCCGGATCATTCATGAAAGAGTTAAAAATGAAGGAAATATAGAATACCTGATTTTGGTTCTATCTTGACTTCCGAAGCGGATTTTGTGGCCAAAACGAGCTCCAATCTCCCGAGACCTTCACAAAAAAACGTTCACCGACATATGGTTAATGCCTTTCTACAATCTTCTCAATATGTAAGAGTTCTCAACGACTCAGGAGATCCGTATGCTTACGAATGATATGAACAACTGTAGGAGACTTTAACCTTTATATATAACTTCCATATCGGGCATCCCCATCACAAGTCTGATATGGGTCCAGTCCACACTAATTGGAATCCATTTTCCTCTTGGACTTCGACTTATTGATTTAGGTCATTTATTGGGTCACTTTATTACCTTTATCTTGATCAAATTACATAACTTAACCTATAAGTTATTAAAAATTTGAAAAATACAATTAAAAGTTGTCTAACATAATGAGAAAGGAC
The DNA here is from genome assembly GCA_025629805.1 of Erythroxylum baracoense. Classification (NCBI taxonomy): domain Eukaryota; kingdom Viridiplantae; phylum Streptophyta; class Magnoliopsida; order Malpighiales; family Erythroxylaceae; genus Erythroxylum; species Erythroxylum baracoense. The sequence goes on along the minus strand of JAOTAY010000191.1, from coordinate 33,715,657 downwards.
AAAATTGTCCAACATTTTCCCCTTTGGATAATCATTAATTGCCTTTTTTATTCAAGTTTAAAAATAGTTTGAAAACTTGGTTAAGTCACGCTACTATATTGGTACCAAATTTAAAAATTAAAAACACTTGATCCAAAGGTAATGAAAGTCTAACATTCTGTCCTGCAAGGCTTGCGATACTAAAAAATATTAAATATATGTGTCATGTGTGACACAAGTCTAATATAATCTCAAATATCTAATACGTTACTAAATATCTAATACCTTACTAACATGAATAGGAAAATGGAGTATGACAAACTAGGATGATACCTGTATGATCTAATATGTATTATTTTCATTTATAGGTCTTGATTTCTCCAACTTTATGCTAAATTTCATAACTGCAGCAAAGAAATCCTGCTTTTTCTTACAAAATGCTAAACAACATTAGAGAAAACCTTGTTTTCTCTTACCAGATACTAAACAACATTAGAAAAAATCTTTATGTTGTCTAACTGAATGTTAAATTGCATTAAAGAACCTTTATGGAATTGTACCTTATATCCCCTTATGTCATGTCAAATTTATAAATATATGCACTAAATTGTATGTGTCTAAATGACATAGGCTCAAGGTCAATTTTTATATATGCCCAGTGACCTTTAAAATGCTTAAGATCAATACAAATCTTAAGGCTTTCATACGTATTATGACTATATACAAGAACAGTTATTACTGAGGATAAAAGCTGATCATTTATATTAATAAACAATCATAATGTCATAATACATTAAAATGTACAAACATTTAAAGAGCAAATACAATAATCCTTAACTACTGCTATCTAAGGACCTTAACATGCCCATATCGAATATATGTTTAATAAACACTAGTAGGCGAAGTCCTTTAGTCAATGGATCAGCTAACATCTCCTCAATCCTGATATGCTCCAACTTTCTGAATCAACTCCTTTATAGTCAAGTATTTGACCTCTAAATGCTTGACCCTGCGATATTATTGTTGTTGTTACAGAAAAACACTGTAACAAGATTATCACAATATAACCGAATGGGTCTAGCTACTGAATCTACCACAGACAACTTAAAATAAAGTTTCTGAGCCAAACCGCCTGTGTAACAACTCCATAACATACAACAAACTCTGCATGCATGGTTAAGGAAGTTAACAATGTCTGCTTAACACTCTTCTACGATACTACACCATCTACCAACATAAAAATATATCCTAAAGTGGATTTGCGATTATCTAGACACATAGCAAAGTCGGAGTCTGTATACCCTATGAGTTTTAAATAGTTGACTTTTCTATATGTCAACGTATAATCCTTAGTATCTTTTAGGTATCTCAACACTGGCTTAACTACATTCCAATGGTCTATACCTGGGTTAGCCAGATATTGACCTAGCAGTCCAACATCAAATACAATGTCCAATCTAGTGCACACATGGGCATACATCAGGCTACCAACTGCACTAGAGGATGAGACATTCTTTATAGCCTCTCTCTCAATCTTCATTCTTTGGACACTGTGATAAAGACAATCTCTCACCATGAGAGATAGGTGCTACAACAGGTTTATAGTCAGCCATATTAAATCTTTGTAACAATCACTCAATGTATGCTCTTTATGAGAGGCTAAATGAGTGTTGAGATCTGTTCTGGTGAATCTATATACTAAGGACAAAAGATGCTTCACCTAAATCCTTCATGTCAAACTGTTTGGCCAAAAGTTGCTTTACCTCATGCAACATGGTCAAATCATTTGACTCGAGCAAGATATCATCCACGTACAGTAATAGGAAGATAACTTTGCTCCCCCTGACCTTATAGTATAAGCATCTTTCAACTTTGTTTTCCACAAAGCTGAATGAGGTCAAAACCTCATCAAACTTTGTGTATCATTGTTTAGAAGCTTGTTTCAAACTATATATTGATTTAATCAATTTACAAACTTTGTCAGTTGCATATTGATCATGAAATCCTTCAGGTTGCTCCATATAGACCTTCTCATAAAGTTCACTATTCAGGAAAGCAGTTTTAACATTTATCTGATGTAGCTCCAAGTCATAATGAGCTACTATTGCGATAATCACTCTAAATGCATCATTCAAGGATACAGGAGAGAAAGTAACATTAAAGTCAATTCTTTCTTTTTGAGCAAATCACCTGGTAACCAAACGTACCTTAAACCGCTCAACTTGACCCTGTGTGTACTTCTTAGTCTTAAATAGCCACTTGAAATTGACATGCCTGTAATGTTGAGGTAAATCAATAAGCTCCCATTCCTTATTATGCCTTATAGATTGCATCTCATCCTTCATTGCTTCCTACTACAAGTCTGCATGGGTCCAGAAATGACTTCTATAAAAGAAACTGGATCCACAACATGTCTTATGTCATAGTCTTGCTCACCCAAATAGATTATGTAATCTGATGAGATAGTAGGTCGCCTCTCTCTGGTGGATTTGAATAATTGCGTAGGTTCTTATACCTCAAAAACCTCTTCCTGAACATGTATAGGTCCCTATGCCTATATAGGCATGGTACTCAGTCCTTCATCTACCAGACCCGACTGTATGAGGGGTGGATACGAAATGGTCATAGTATCCATCCTACTATCTCTTGGAGGATGTGAAGATCTTCCCTCATCATGGACATCGTATTCCAGAAACTTAGCCATTTGCTATTCCATTATTTTGGCCCCTCCTTCTCTAAAGTAAAATCTGTAGCCCTTAGAGTGGTCGGGATAACCTACCAAATAGCAATGAGTGGAACAAGGTTACAATTTGCTCTCATAAGGATTGTATAACCTTATCGCAGTAGAGCAACCCCACACACGAATGTGTGCAAGGCTTGACTTCCACTATTTCCATAGTTTAAAAGGCGTCTTTGGTATCGACTTACTTGGGACTCTATTCAAGATATACAATGTAGTCTTGATGGTTTCAACCCAAAGGTATTCGGGTAGGTTAGTCTTGCTCTGCATTGATCTCATCATGTCCTTTAGGATGAGATTGCGCCTTTTGGCCACACCATTTTGCTTAAGACTACCTGGCATAATGAATTGAGTCACTATTCCAATTGATTCCAAATACCTGGCAAACAGACCCTTTTCTTGTCCTACAACCCCATGTCTGCCATAATATTCCCCTCCCCTGTTAGATCTGACTATCTTTATTGATTTTTCTAATTGGTTCTCAACCTCAGTTTTAAAAATCTTGAACTTATCAAGAACTTTAGACTTTTCCTTAACCAAGAACACATAGTCATAGCAGGAATAATCATCTATAAATGTTAGAAAATATCTAGCATTGCATAATGTAACTGTATATGGACCACTAACATCTGTATATATGAGGTCCAATAAACCAGAAGTATGAGTTGACCGTTTTTTCTTTATCTTGGTCAACTTACCCTTACAACAATTGACATATGTTTCCAGATCACTGAAGTCTAAAGTTGGGAGAATGTTATCCTTTATCAATCTCTCAACCCTCGCCCTGGAAATTTAGCCAAGACGTTTATGCCACAGCATATAGGATATTTCCTTTATGAAGGCTCTCTTTCGAGTAACAGGTTCAGCAACACAAGAAGAGGCATACATTTCGTTAGGAGTAAAACACATTCTATATAATCTGTAGGATAAGAAGGTAGTTCTGATATGTCTTGTATTGATAGAAATATTTACAACCGAAGTATCAAATATAAAACGACAGCCCTCTTTATCCAAAATTGATACAGAGATTAAGTTCTATCTAAAAGACGGTATATAAAATGTGTCTCATAAAACCAATACAAACCTTGTATCGAAGTTTAAACCTACATCTCCTATAAAGAAAACATCAACCTCTTCAATGTTGCCGACCATCAGCTTCTCCTCTCCTTTAGTCGGCCTTCTCCTAGATGTGAACCCCTGCATTGTGAAAGCAACATGATTAGAAGCTCCATTATCTAACCACAAAGAACTTGATGTGGTTATAGCTACATTGAATTCATGAATCATATAAGCCAAAGAGTTACCTAACAGTTCCTGTTTAACATTCCACAGCTTGTACTTCGAGCAATCGACCTTTCTATATCCCTTCTTCTTACAGAAGAAGCACTTCATACTCTTTATATCATGTGAGCCCTTAGCAATGATGGACTGTCTAGTCTGAAAATTTGGAGAGGGTCTGAGTTTCTTCTCTTTACCCTTAGGCTGTTGAGGCTTAGCCTATATAGCATTACATAATGTAATTGTATAGGGACCACTAACATCTGTATGTATGAGGTCCAATAAACTAAGAGTAAGAGTTGACCCTTTTTTCTTTATCTTGGTCAACTTACCCCTACAATAATTGACACATTTCCAAATCACTAAAGTCTAAAGTTGGGAAAATGTTATTCTTTATCAATCTCTCAACCCTCTCCCTAGAAATATGGCCAAGACGTTTATACCACAATATGTACGATGTTTCCTTTATAAAGGCTAGGGATGGCAATGGGGCAGGGTGGAGACGGGGAGTACCTTCCCAGCCCGACAACCCCGCTCCCCATCCCTGAACTGGGGATATTTTTGTCTCATTCTCCATCCCCGAGATCCTCGTTAAGTCCCCACGGGGACCCGAATCCCCAAACCCTCACCCTGCGGTGCATAAAAACTTTTGAATAATTTATCATAATTTTTTGTCTATAATTTATAAGAACATAGATAATTTCTTCTCATATATTTTAAATTATTATATACATTAAATTATTCTTAAAACTT
>JAOTAY010000191.1:33697744-33710807 GCA_025629805.1 Erythroxylum baracoense | reverse complement strand
CAGTATAGTTCACAGAAATCATGACAAATCAAAGGCATAATATTAAGCATAATGTGCACAATTATCATCTTATCAATATATTCCTCCATTTGTGCAATAATTAGTATTAGAACTATGTCAAGATATCTCTAAACTAGTTTGATGTGGAGAAGTTTAATGGATTGAATGACTTCACTCTACGGAAGGTTAAGATAAGAGCGATTGTTGTTCACTAAGGATGCACATTGTTAGAAGGCGAAGGAAAATTGTTAGAGAATTTAAAGGCATAAGCAATTGTGAGATAGATCTTATATTCTAGTTAAATAAAATAATATTAGTGACCTTAGGATTATAATGAAATAGAGTTTTGGTAACCTTAGGATTATGATGAAATAAAGTTTCAGTGACCTTAAGTTTATGTATCAGTGACCTTAGGATTCTGTAGTAATCAAGTTCCACTTTAATTAAAATTCTTACATATAACTATATAAATACTTTGTTAAGAATTATGTAGGTTAGTAGTTTTGGTCTTTCTCATAGTAATACAGAATCTATTTCCTCTCCTATAAATTCTTGTGTTCTTTATTTCCTTATTTTCAATAATTATTGCTTCCATTTGCATGTTTTTAAATAATATTAAACACACTCATACGAAACTCTTAGTTTTACAAGGATGCTAAATGACCAATCAGTCTCTGAAATATGATAGGAAGAAGTCTATTATTAAACACAAGCCATTTTTTTAATATTATATAAATAATGATGCAAGGGATGTGATATTTTAGGCTTGAAATGATGGTCTGGAAATATTTTTTTACCTTATATAATCAAACAAAATCTAACGTGATTATGCTTTATTATTTTAATCACTCTTTTGTATAAGTATATGGAGACCTAGAAGTAAAATTTTAGTTAAACTTTGAAACCAATAAAGAAGTCAACTAATTATATATCGCCAATTTCTTAATTCATGGATCGATAATGTTTATTATATGCACATAAAATTTGTATGTTTGAGATTCAACCTCAGCAAATCATGGTTCTGAACTAGAAAGTGATGTGCAACAATAAAGAGGAACACAATAATATATGCTAATATCAAAATGGAAATGCAAAACTTTAAGTTCAAAAACCTTGGCTGGATTGGAGAGAAACTCGTTGCATCCTTTCAAAGGGCAACGATTTTAAGCTTTTCACACACTTAACTTGTAATTTTAATCCTTATGTATCCATGTAATCTAGTTTAGAAGTTACCAACTTGGCTTACTGCCTTATACTCTTTCTATATAAGTGGGGGTAGCCTGTTCGACAATCTATTTATAATTCAATAGATTAAGCTGTGGGTTTGTTGTATATTTCTGTAATACACTTGTAAACCTTGTCCCAAAAAATATTTGATTAGTTATATTAACATATATAGAATTGATAAAAAGTAGAACATATTTATTAATTTCTAAGGAATTATTATATAGTCAATTTAAGAATTGATAAGAATAGAACATATTTATTAATTTCTAAGGAATTATTACATAGTAAATTTTTAAATATTGATTTTTAAAACCAATTTATCAAAAAATTATTTGTGACTCTAATTTTTTAGTATTTATATTATTACCGAATTGTTTCTAACTATAATCTTTTAAAGTTTTGATAGAATTTGAAGTTTAGAAATAATATTTGATGCTTATTAAATAATTTGTGTTTGATGTTTAGTTCTTGATAGACTTAGTATAAGTTGATTGTGATAAAAGAGGTTGACAAAACGTATGAATTGCTCCCTAATGTTTCATAAAAAGTTTAAGTCCCAACCGTTATCTATCGTATCAACTTATACTTTAACGTTTTAAAATAGTATTGATAGCATCCTAAATCCTAAAAAGTTAAGTTTTTAACAATTTCTAATATTAATTTAGCCTATATAATGTCACAACTAGGAATTGTAGACTAACCATTTGTTGATATAATCTTAAAAATAATTTCTCTAAATATTAGTTAAAAGAATGATTTTTAATTTAATGTTTCACAAAAGATCAAAATAAGGCCCTATAGTTATCTTTGTTACGACTTTTGTTCTTGATTCAGGATGCAATACAAATTGGTACTAGAGATAACAATAAAAGCTTTCTTAGACTTTTGTTGAAACGTAGAGGTGCAAATCTCATCTTTGACCAAAGAGGTTTATTAGTGCAATCTATTACCAAAATTGAATATTATTCAAATATTTCAATTACTAATATTTCATAGAAAAGATACAAAAAATTTATATTGAATCAAAATAGGGTAATTTGACTGAAGAAGTATGTAGTTTCATTTTATTATCACTATTGGATATTATTTAATATTTTGATGATAACTTTTGATAGGAACATTGAATCAAGGATATTTAAGAGGTTATAAAAATTTAAGAGAATCATTTATAATTCATATGGACTAATCGAATCAAGCTTATAGATTAGCTAGTTGAACATTAATCAAACCCTAAACCAATAGTAAAAGTGTTAAGTTAGTTGAATGTTAATTTCAATAACTAAACTTTAAGAAACTATTTTTAATAACAGTTATATAAACTTATTTTCAAGCTAAATAATTGAGAGGAAAGAAACCTTAAAAATTATGTTGTGTCAAGTGACAGATTTGTTCACTGAACTAAAGTGTAAGATTAAAAACCTTACATATTATTATGAATAGTAAAAATTTGTGCTTTTAGTGATAATGAGATAGTGTGGTACTTTCATTTTATTAGTCTTTTTCTTTTTTTCGAAAAATGAATAATAAATTAGATTTACGGTAGCTTAGCTATTACAAAATATACAAAAGAGAAATAAACTAGTTACAGTCTATCTCAATGAAGAGAGAAGGTAGAAACAGCAACAAAGAGGTTTAACTGTTGGATGCGATGGATGTTGAATTGTTCATCGTTCAAAGATTCCAACTAGCTCTCATACTTGGGGTGAACAGGTGATCAGCCTTCCTTATACCACTAATGTAGCTCAAATACTATTCAATGTGTTGTTTGATAAGTGATATTTATCGTTTTCAACTTGTGTGTACACTCAACGGTTCCTTTATTTCCATAGCAGGTAAATGGAGTTGATAAAAGCAACTTCGAAAAGGATTGCATTTTATTTATCTAATTGTGTCCTCGTGATAAACCATCTCAACATCCCTTACCAATTATACATATAATTCTTTGCACCCCCATATGTTGGACTCTACTCCAAATGGCTTTAGAATAATCACAAGTGGAAAAAAAATATCATTTATGTCCTCGTTTGCTGCATGGCATAGAACACAACCTTTATTAGCCGGACTAAACCATCGACATTTTATTCTAAGCTGATTTTTAATGGCCAATAAAGCAATGAAGGATGCTTTGGGGTTCATGGTATTCTTCCATATAAGATTATACTAGGGATTGGTTTGGTATCATGTCGGAAGAGGCAGTTACAAATTTCATTCGTAAATGCTCCACTCAGGTTGGGTGTCTAATAAATGGAATATGTTAACATAGTATCCCCTATTTGAGGAATATGTGCCTGTAATAAGGCAAATCCTCTAAAATTTCTTCTCCACCTGTCGTCTGAGATTAGTTCAGAGACTGTAGCTTCCATCGACAACTGGTATCGAAGGTGAGAATTAATCAGGTTATGTATTATGGGAATAAGCTCATACCAATTATCAATACACAACTATGTTTTTGATATAGGGATATGGAAGTGGCCTCAGCTGCAACAACTTTTTAAAGAACCAGGAGTAACGGTGGATGTGAACTTAATCAATCCACTTGTTCATAACTCTTCTTTATTTAATATCAATCTGCACATTTTTTTCTAAGTAAAAATTTTTGCATAGAACCCATAGAGTGTATACCAAGAACTTCTACTTTCTATGGGAGTATAATGTCACCCCATTTAACTTTAGCATTCTTCCTTATGTCTCACCGCCCATACCATAAAAAGTTTTTCAGCAGTTTGTTAATCTCCTTAACTATTTTCCGAGGAAGGATTGTATGAGCTATCCAGTGTGTGTGAAAGTTATTTATCTACTAAATAATTAGAGTAATTCTCCTTGCATAGGATAGAAATCGGTTTTGACACAATAGAACTTTAGATTTGATTCTCTCCAATATAGGAATTCAATCGACATACTTTAGTTTAGATGAAGAAATCATCACCTCTAGGTATCGCAGATAGGGTGGATGGATATTTAGCCATGTTGCTCTGCTAAAGTCACTCAGATTCTGCATATCGACTAATAAAATCAAACTACTTTTCTTCATATTAATCTAAAGGACAGACCACTTCAAGACGGTCTTCAAGGAATTCATTAGTATGTTAATAGAAGTGACATCAACAACACAAAACAACATGAGATCATCGGTGAACATAAGATGTGTGAGTTTCAACTCATGACATTTCTGATGGTACTGAAAGTGACCGTTGGAATCTGTAAAAGCTCGGATGAGTCTAGATGATCATTCCATAATTAAGGTAAATATATAAGGGGATGACAGGTCCCCTTGTCTAAATCCCTTAGTGTTCTTGAAAGGCTTTGTGGGAGTTCCATAACTATGACACTTGATGTAGGAGTTTGAACACAATCCATAAGCCAATTCACAAACACCAAAGGCATCTCTAAAATTTCCAAAAAAGTTTTAATGAAAGTCCAATTTACCATGTCATAAGCTTTGAAGAAATCGATCTTCAGCATACAATGCCTCTCAAATGAGTAGTCTTTCAACAGTTCTTGTAAGAGGAATATGTTATCCCGATGGAAAAGCACCTTGGGTGATTTCAACTGTTTCTACTAGTACCCATTTCAATCTATCCACCAATAATTTTGCAATTACTTTATATATATCAAGTTACAACACGATATGGGTCAGAAGTTGCCTAAAGTTAAAGGATATTTCTTCTTTGGAAGCAAGCATATGAATGTCTTGTTTAGTTCCTACAACATTATCAAATTCTGGAAAAATTCCAAGATAGTTTTAACAACCAATTTGCCCGTGATATTCAATGTTTGTTGAAAGAACCACCCCGTAAACCCATCCGGGCCTGGGGCTTCGGATGGATGCATTTTGAATATTGTCGGCTTTATTCCATGAATTGAAAAAGGAGCGATTAAAGCTTCCTTTTGATCCTGTTGTATGGCCTCCTCAAGAATCCTCAGCATATTGGTCGAAGGTTATTCCATTACTTCATGTCCCATCAGGAGGAGGGCTAAGGAGTCAAAGAGGAGGAGGACGATAACTTAGATATGATGTCATCACTTATAGTTTTAGCTTGATACTATGAAATGACTTAAATAGAAGAGATTGTTTATGTTCTATTGTGATTCGTAAAAAAATATTACGGGATAAACTAAGAATTGCTAGATAAAAAATTTAAGAGTTTGACATATATATTAGTGTCAATTTATTGGTTAAATTTAATCATTTGAATTTTATAATTAAGTGACAATCTTTTTACTATACCTTTGTCATTCTCAATAGTATATTCTCAGTAATTATAGGATTGTTTCGTGAACTTTAATATATAAGGAAACAGATTCTTTAGTTCATTAATTAATTCGATTAACCATATTTTTTAGATCATAATTCTAAGGCCGACGTAAAAATATTGTACATTACATTAAGGGGATTATGAGAAGTACAAGAACTGCAATACATTAAAAGGCCGTTTCTACTTTCATAATATCTGAAATCATAGTTTCTAGTTTCATAATCTCTGAAATTATCTAAGGGGAGTACATTGTAAGGATAAGGTGGAGAGGGATTTTCTTAGTAACGGTTAACCCAAATGCATCAGTCATGTCTAAGTTTGTTATAGGCAATTTTTGATCAAACCAATATAAGAGATTGGCAACAACAAATTCTACTGAAGCCATTCCAAATGTTATCCCTGGGCAACCCCTTCTACCACCACCGAATGGTAGGAAGTTGAAGTCCTGAGTTTTGTAGTCAACAGGCTTGTCTTCAAATCTCTCTAGCATAAACTTTTATGGGCATTTCCATGTAACATGTAGCATAGACTTTATTATGTGTCTCGGATCATTTATGAAAGGGTTAAAATGAAGAAAATGTAGAATACTTGATTTTGGTTCCATCTCCACTTTCGAAGTAATTTTCGTGGCCAAAACAACCTCTAATCTCCCAGGAACTTCACAGTAACCATTCACTGACACATAGTTAACGCCTTTCTACAGTTTCCTTAATACGTAAGCGCTCTTAACAGGTCAAAGGATCCGTATGCTTACGAATGATATAAGCAACTATAGGAGACCTTAACCTTTATATATAGCTTCCATATCAAGCTTCCTCATCACAAGCCTGATATGGGTCTGGTCCATACTAATTGGGATCCATTTTTCTCTTGAACTTTGACCTATTGATTTAGATAATTTATTGGGCCACTTTATTACCCTTATCTAGATCAAATTATGTAACTTAACTGATAAATAATTGAAAAGTATAAAATTACAATTAATGGTTATTCAAATAACAGGAAAGGACAAAATTGTCCAACATTCTCCCCTTTAAACAATCATTAATTGTAGTTTTTACTCAAGTTTAAAACATAGTTTGAAAACTCGGTTAAGTCACGCTGTTTTATTGGTACCAGATTTAAAAAAAAATTAAAAACATTTGATCCAAAGGTGATGAAAGTCCAACATTCGATCTTGTAAGGCTTTCGATACCAAAAATATCAAATGAATGTGTTATGTGTGACACAGGTCTAATATAATCACAAATATCTAATACCTTACTAACATAATTGAGAAACTGGAGTGTGGCAAACTAGGATGATACCTATATGATCTAATACGTATCATCTTTGTTTGTAGGTCTCGATTTCTCTAACTTTATGATAAACTGTATGTTGCTAAACTGTAGCAAAGAAATCCTATTTTCTCTCACCGAAAGCTAAACAACATTAGAGAAAACCTTTATATTCTCCAACTATGCTAAATTGCATTAGAGAACCTTTATGGGATTAAAAACTTATATCCCCCAATGTCATGTGAAATTTTAAGGATATCCGTACTAAACTGTATGTGTCTAAATGACATAGGTTCAAGGTCAAGCTTTATATATGCCCAATGAACTTTAAAATGCTTAAGATCAACACAAATCTTAAGGCTTTTACATGTCTAATGACTATGCACAAGAACAGTTATTTCTGAGGATAAAAAAGATGATCATCTTTATTAATAAATAACCATAATGTCATAATACATTAAAATGTACAAACATTTAAGGAGAAAATACAATGATCCCTAACTACTGCTGTCTAAGGACCTCAACATGCCCATATTAGATATATGTTTAACAAACATTAGTGGGCGAAGTCCTTAAGTCAATGGATCAGCTAGCATCTCCTTAGTCCTGATATGCTCCACTTCAACGTCACCTTTCTAAATCAACTCCTTTATGGTCAAGTATTTGACCTTTAAATGCTTAGACCCTGTGATATTCTTGTTGTTGTTATAGAACAACACTATAGCAAGATTATCACAATATAAGTGAAAGTTTCTTACTATCGAATCTACCATAGACAACTCAGAAATCATGTTTCTGAGCCAAATCGCCTGTGTAGCCGCTCCATATCATGTAAAAAACTCTGCATGCGTGGTCGAGAAAGTTACCAGTGTCTATTTGACACTCTTCCAAGATACTAAACTATCTGCCAATATAAAAATGTACCCTGAAGTGGATTTTCGATCATCCAGACATATAGCAAAATGGGAGTCTATATACCCTATGAGGTTTAAATTGTTGACTTTCTTGTATGTCAATGTGTAATCTTTGGTACCCTTTAGGTATCTCAACACTCTTTTAACTAAATTCTAATGGTCCATACCTGGGTTAGGCAGATATCGATCCAGCTGCAGTCCAACAGTAAATGCAATGTCCGGTCTAGTATAAACCTGGCATACATCAAGCTACCATACTACATGAAAGTATGGGACATTCCTCATAGACTCTCTCTCAACTTCATTCTTTGGACACTGTGCCAAAGATAATCTCTCGCCATGAGAGGTAGGTGCTACAACAAGTTTACATTTATTCATATTAAACCTTTGTAGCACTCGTTCAATGTATGCTCTTTGTGAGAAGCTCAATAAGTGTTGAGATCTGTCCCGTGAATCTTTATACCAATGAAAAAAATGCTTCACCTAAATCCTTTATGTCAAAGTGTTTGGCCAAAAGTTGCTTTACCTCATTAACATGGTCAAATCATTTGATGTGAGCAAGATATCATCCACATACAGTAATAGGAAGATAACTTTGCTCCCCCTAACCTTATAGTATAAACATCTTTTAAATTTGTTTTCCATAAAGCCGAATGACATTAAAACCTCATCAAACTTTAGGTACCATTGTCTGGTTCAAACCGTATATTGATTTGGTTAATGTACAAACTTTGTCAGTTGCATTATGATCCTGAAATCCTTCAGGTTGCTCCATATAGACCTTTTCATAAGGTTCACCATCTAGGAAAGCAATTTTAACATCCATATGTTGTAGCTTCATATCATAATGAGTTACTATTTCCATAATCACTCTAAATTCATCCTTCAAGGATACAGGATAGAAGGTAATATTGAATCAACTCCTTCTCTTTGAATGAATCCTTTAGTAACTAAACGAGCCTTAAACTACTCAACTTGACCCTGTGTGTCCTTCTTGATCTTAAATAGCCACTTGCAACTGACAGGCCTACAATGTTGAGGTAAAATAACAAGCTCCTATATATTGTGATACCTCATAGATTGCATCTCATGTAACACCCCACTGTCGTAGAGTATTTACTCAAACATCCAGAGGACATTTAAGTATACATCCTATGACAATGGCATGTTAGAGCATTCTTATACACTTATATGACATCATACAGAATAACAAATTACTTAAAAACCTCAACTCTTCATTTCATTAATTAATAAAAGTTACATTGTAGCAACCCTTTCATTTAAACAAATATTTACTTTGTCAAAAGTATCTGATAGTTTTCCACTACTTATACAAAAGATCTACATGAAATGAAAAATACATAAACACAACTAAAACTCCTCAGATGCCAGCTGATAGACCTTTGAGTCGTATCTTAATCCAAAATGTTCTTCTAGAGAATCCTAGAAACTAGGTCTCCTCTCTCATATCTGAAAAACCATATTGTAATTTTGATGAGTTTTACTAACCTAGTGAGTGAACTATCCGTGAGCTGCTCACTCATTAAACACATCAAACATATTAGATATAAATCAAATACACAATTCTTCATTTCAACAAAACACATAATCTTTTTAGAATAACATCATCATCTATCTCAGTTAATCATTTTATCAAAAGATCAAAAATAAGGCATATCATAATATCGTCATAATTCAGAAATATTTTCACAGTCATATATGAGCAAATGCAGATGCATACGAGACTCCACTTGCGTGATTATTTTGTTGTGACCAAGCGCCTTTCAGATACAGATACTATCCTATATAGGGCTCATTCAGATATAGAAATCACAGAGCTAGGCTCTACGTGCAGATTATAGATTTTTGAGCTTAAAGTTCTTTCAGACTGGCTACTCTAGCCACAATGCCTTTATCTGATCATGCATTTAATGTAATTCATCAAATCATAGAATATGCTATCAATAACATTTATTTATGATGCACACAAAAAATCTCATATTCATCAGACCTAAGTCTGGCATTCAACAATTATGTTCAGTATTTAGATATCTTTTAGAATTCAGAAGCAAACAGAACACTTCTAATACATCCCCAAATATCACTCTCCTCGGACCTTAAAATCAGGAATTATCACAATCACAATCAGATCATTAACTGTTCAATATTTGGAAATTAAACAAAAATAAAATCAATCCTAGTGAGAACATCTGGGTTACTCACAGTACTCTCCAGATTAAGCTATTGCTTGGATGGATTGGCAATGTCAAGATGATGGCATTCGTCTCGAGCATCTAAAATCATATAATTACGCATAATTCACATTACAAAGTTGATCAATCAAATACATATTCAATCATGCACATATGTATGTGCCATATTCAATGCATGCTCAATGACTTTCCCGAGTATGTTTACTTAACCACAATTCATGATCATTCAAACATCATAGCTTATTCCTAGCTAGTTTGGAATTAGGTTAATACCTTAAGTACACTTGATCATGCTTGATTCATTAACCATACATTTACTAACTCTTTTCTAGCATTACAAGTATTCACATAATACCTAATTCTCATTCATTCATTCCTAATGCATTATTTATATCCATTAGAATACATTTACATTCATATGAACATCTTCATTTCTTAAAACTCCTATAATCCAAACTTAGATACATTGTTATCAAAAATTATGTTCCTTAAAGTATAACATCAGTTATCAATCAAAACTTATCACACATTTAACTAACTTTTCCAACATCAAATTAGGTTCATTTAAAGCCCCAATTAAGTCCAAATGCATCATAGTTAAGTACCTTATCCTTAATTGGTTCAAGAATCACACAAAAGAACATTTTCTTTACTGCCATGTGATCCCCATGATTGTGTATGGCTTCCCATGATCATGGGATGGGTCATCTAAAAGTCCCCGTCCATTTCCTTCATTAGTTTTCCAAATTTTGACATCTTTATACCGAAGTCGAAACATCATCTTTATAGTTCATCAATTATACCTTCATTAGGCCTAAATTATACTCCAATTCCTCATCAATAACCTCTCCAATTCTAGTTCAAAATTATTCAATTGATAGCTCATAAATCATTATCTTTCATGCATTAAAAATCAAACCAGAAATTATCATACATTATCATGTATATAGTCCTAGTTCTTTCTCAATTCAAGAACATTATATTACCATTTTTATTTACCATAAATCCACCTTCATTGTACTTCAAATCTAGCTCTAAATCATCTATGAATCAACCTACGACCCATGATTTTTATTCACCAAGAACAAGTATATAAAACATCCAAGTTCATCTTACATATTCCAACACACTTCATCATCAACAACATATGCATTTCATTCCAATTAAAGCATCATTATCATACTATTATTCATGCCATAAAGATCAACTATCTACTTACTTATGGGGTTTCCAATTTAGCTCAAAACTTTAGATTAACCAATCACTCTAAGTAAGCCAAAATCAACATAATTCTAAGATGAAAATAGATTGATTTTCAGCAACAAGATGAAGGTAACATTCAGCTGATTTTCTTGGCTATTTTGTGAAGGATTAACATGTGAATTTCGGGTATCTCTTTGAGCTATCAAAAAAATTACAGAGAAAAAGTAGGACCAATTTTGGTGGTGAAGGAGAATGAAGGAACCAGCAGAAACTTTGCTTTATCAACATGCTATGTGTCAACTTTTAATCGCAACATTTGTCCTAAGGCGTGGAAGACATTTGCCTAACTAAGATGCTACCATTAATTCACACATTAAATTTCCATATGTCACTTAATGATTAGTCCATATGTCTCCTAATTATTGATCCACATGTCACACAATAATTGGTCCATTTGTCACTCATTTAATTATGCGAAATGTCACACAATTATAGGTTTAATCATCCTAATTTTTCATGTATCAAATTATCTAACCACTTGGTATTTTTCCTAATCTAATTGTACATATTAATTTATCAATCTCACAATTAATAACAATTAATTCCAAATTATCATTTGTAATCCAATCATACCAAAATTCAAGACATAACAATTCACAATTCACATCATAGTCATTTAAAAATCTTTCATACCCCGGGACAAGTTAATTGAGCGCATATGCTAACTTGTAATGTAAACAAATTATAATTCGTGTGTGTATGCTAATGTTAAGCATGTCAATGTAATGCAATTTTATAAATTCCCAATTCTCTTACTTATGTGAAATGATCTAGGGTTAAACCTTACATATGTTTTAGAAACTAGATATTACATCTCATCCTTCATTGTTTCCCACCACCAGTCCGCATGAGGTCCAGAAATGACTTTTATAGAAGTAACTGGATCCTCAACATGTCCTATGTCATATTCTTTCTCACCCAATTAGATTATGCAATCTGATGAGATAGCAAGTCATCTCTCTTTCGTGGACCTGCGTAACTATATAGGTTTTTGTACCTCAAAAACCTCTTCCTGAACATGCATAGGTTCCTGTGCTTACATATGCATGGTATTCAAACCTTCATCCACCAGACCCGACTATATAAGGGCTGGATATTAATGGATCATAGTATCCGTCCTGTTATCTCCTGGAGGATGTGAGGATCCTCCCTCATCATGGACATTGTATTCCATAAACTTAGCCTTTTGTAATTCCACTATTCTGGCCCCTCCTTCTCTACAGTAAAATCTATAG
Organism: Erythroxylum baracoense; assembly: GCA_025629805.1. NCBI lineage: Eukaryota > Viridiplantae > Streptophyta > Magnoliopsida > Malpighiales > Erythroxylaceae > Erythroxylum > Erythroxylum baracoense. The sequence goes on along the minus strand of JAOTAY010000191.1, from coordinate 33,698,422 downwards.
CCCTTAAAGTGGTTGGGATAACCTACCAAATAGCAATGAGTGGAACGAGGTTGTAATTTCCACTCGTTGCTATCTGTTCTCATAAGGATTATATAAACTTACCTTAGCAGGACAGCCCCATACATGAATGTGTGGAAGGCTTAGCTTCCATCCTTTCCATAGTTCAAAAGACGTCTTTGGTACTGACTTACTTAGGACCCTATTTAATATATACAATGCCGTCTTGATGGCTTTACCCTAAAAGTATTCGGGTAGGTTAGTCCTGCTCTACATTGACCTTATCATGTCCTTTAGGGTGCATTTACGCCTTTTGGTCATATGATTTTGCTCAGGACTACCTGGTATATTAAACTGAGTAACTATTCCAACTGAATCCAAATACCTGGCAAACGGACCTTTTTCCTATCTTGCAATGTAACACCCTATTACCCTAGGGTACGCACGGGGAGGCCCGTAGGTCATTCCGATACGAATCTTAAGATAAGGGGTGCGATCACTACAGAACTCCACATGGCATCATATCAATTTAAATAATAAAACCATTAATTGAAAATCACAAGATTTTTAAAACCAAATTCTTCCTCTTTTCATTACTCAAAAGCAACAGTTTATACATCAAATGTACAGTCTGTACATACAGAAACCCTAATACAGATACTATGAAAGAGGAAGAAATAC
>JAOTAY010000191.1:33652219-33688654 GCA_025629805.1 Erythroxylum baracoense | reverse complement strand
AAAAATTCCAAAACGGCAGCGTCACACTTTGCGACGCTGTGTTGCGCCCGCGCACCATGTGCTTGCCCTCGTGAGCGCTTGCCCTCGCGAGGAGCACCATCGTTCCTCGCGACGACGAGAGAAAATCCCGATCTCGCGATCGTACCGAGGTACGATCGCAATTCCACCTTCTTCCCTCACCCAAAACATCTGTTGTTCCAACTCTCATAACTTTTTACACAGATATCCAAAATTTACAAATTTTGTATCACTGAAAAGATAACAAAAAGATATACACTGTTCATGAAGGACTCACAACCAAAGTTTACCTATATTAAAGTAACCTGACGGGTATTTCCACACTAATTTTTTGCTCAGCAGGAGTTATATGGAAAGAGAAAAGCAGAGAAGTTACATGAAATCGAGCCAAACAAGGGTTGAGGAAGTGGAAAAAACAAATATAGACAAAGCTGAAATTACAGGAGTCCGTAACGAAAAAAGGTAAGGAGCGACCATTGGAAGACGACCCCAACATAATGAAGAAGAAAGATGACCCAGGGGACTTTTTCATCCCCTGTAGTATCAACAGGATCATTATAGACAGGGCATTCATGGATTAGGTGCAAGCATAAACATGATGGCCTATACCTTTAGTCTAAAATTGGGGTTAAGAGAGTTAGTGCCTACTAAGTTTTTGGTCAAGATAGCCGATATAACATCACATAGACCGATAAGAATTGTACAGGATGTGCCGGTGAAGGTTGGTAAATTTATCTTTCCTATGGACTTCTATATTTTGGACATCAGCGAAGATGAGGACACCTCGACAATTTTTGGCCGACCGTTCTTAGCCACTACACGCTCAATTATTAATGTTGATGGGGGTGAATTAACTCTGCGAATAGGAAAGGAAAAATTGACATTCAAGGTAACTACAAGAGAGTATAGATCTCCTTCACGTCCAGTGGATCTCAAAGAACCCAAACCTCGAGGCTAATGGGAGGACATAGAAGATCCTGGGAACGTTTTTAGGAAGAAGCGCTCGCAAAGGAGAAGGTGAGGAAAGGAAAATTGTACAGACGGTGGTAACTGCAGTATGGTAGCTAAAGTACAGACTTTGAGATTAATGAAGACACTACCATCAAACCATTCATTCCAACCACCGTGAGCGTAAAGGAGCATCGAGCTATTGACATAAAAAAAGCGTTGTACGGGAGGCAACCCATGGAAAAGTAGTTCTTTGTTAATTTTGTTCGAACGGTTGAAATTTTATAGTTAGGTTCATTTTTGTTGAATAAAATCGGAAAAGGAATCGGACTTCGGAAATTATGTGGAAGATGTTCAAGCATGAAAAGAGAGGCAGACAAGGGATAGGAAGTGAAATTGAACCAAATTGGAAAAAGAACAAAGCAGGAATTTGGAGTTAGTGTATAGCCACCAGCCACGACCTTGGCCTAGCAGGGCACGATCATGGCCTGTGATTGAGCGTGCACTAGGTGGTAAGTCGCATGCCACGATCGTAGCCTGCGACTATGCAGAAAAAGGGAAAAGTGTGAAAAAATTATAAAATGACTTACAGTTTTATCCTTTTTACCACTTATATATTCAGTTCTAACTTTACTTTCACTTTCATTTTCAGTTTATCTCTCTAGAATTCAAGCATTCAAACACTCTTACATCTCTCTAGAATTTTTCAACCTCTAAATTTTTCCCAATTTCTACCAAATCATGCCACGCATTAAGCAATTAGCTCACTGGGAACCATATGGATGACAACAAGTTGCAGGTCGGGGATAAAGAAACTGAGCAGCAGATTTCAGAGCACCTTTTCCTATTTACACTGAGGAGGAAGGTACTCATTTCTGTTCCCTTCGTTTTAGAAAAATTGTAATTCCCAAGTATTTTGACTATGACACACTATATAGGCTAGAATTGCGTGAGTGGGTAGAAAACCTAGTCGAGAGGATCCAGTGAGCTCAATTTATTCGATTTTAATTCCCTATTTATGAGGAGCTTATACTAGAATTTTTCACAACCCTGACCTTTGAACCCAAAAATACAAAAGAATTATGGTTTAGATTGGGAGGACGGGCATATGAATTGAATGTTGAAATCAACATGATGACTTCCTTCCTTCCCAATACTGGCAGGAGCTTACTAGAATTGAGCGATTCTATGAAAAGAATGCTCACAACAACAACATATGGTCCCATGAACACTTGTTGCTGCACAAATTTATGTGTCAATTGGTCTTTGGAAAGATCGAAACCAACAATTCCAGTAACTTTTTATACTGTGGCGCACGAATCACAGTGTCCACGCAAGCAGAGCAACTATCTTGGAATGGGATACATAGTGTCTGCCATTGCAGAACATTTTGATGTGGAACGGAGGGGGTTAATAGTTCACCTCCTTGACTTCCTCAATCACCATCACTTATTCCAGGTTGAGATCATCCATTCCACAAAAATGACACTTAGGGATATCAGTCAAAAGACACATGTTCAGATCAGGGCAGGTCAGCAAATTCAAGCTCAGCACCACCTCGGCAAGGACAAGAGGAATCCACCAGTAAAGAATCTGAGGAAGAAGCGGAAGAAGAACAAGGTTGGAAGAAGGTGTTGGATGCAATCATAGAAACTAACAAGACACTTGTGGAGATGGCGCGAATATAACGACGCCAGAGCTGAGATATCTGATGGTTTCATCGGTATTTCGAGTCTCAAGCTGTTCAATTACCTCATCTGACACCATCACCACATCCATCTCCTTAGGCTTTATACCTAACCTAATTTCTTTTCCAAATTAGCCTTCAATTTTATTTTATTTTTATGTTTATTTTTATTTTTAATTGTTTACTGTCACTTTAATTTCTGTTTTTTCGTTCCTTATTTTATATGATGTGTGCCTCCTTCTTATATTGAGGACAATGTGATGTTCAAATATGAGGAGGGATTCTGTGCTTTTTTGCTTTTAAATGTGATTTTGCATATCGTATGATAGTTATTAGGTTACATTGTACGAACTGTTTGAATGTGTCAATGGCTTAGATGAGTGAAATTTGTTTAATTTTGAACATAGCCTAGTAGGTTGTAAATGATCATTAGCTCCCAAAATTAGTGAATTAGGATTCTTTGGTTAAATATACAACTTAATTAGGACTTAGTGTAAATTTAGCACCCTCTAGGTTGTTGCATTCATTCACAATTTGGAGCCTTTTAACTTAAGTAGCTTAATTAGTATTTTTTCATGAAAACGAATAGCTAAAAACAAGGTAGGTAAAAAAAATGTGTTTTGGTAATAAATTACTATTCCACTGACCTTTGGGTTATGAGTAAAGCTAGTAGCTAGTTGAAAATATGATAATAACTGAGTAACCGAATCGACACACATCACAAAATCTGGACCTTCACGTCAAAAGGCTATAATGATGTTTCAACCAAGCTGTTAATAAATGACTTAGTTGAGTAACCGGATCGACATTCATTACCCATGTTTGCCTCTAAGTAAAAGACTAAGTCCGTGGCTTAAAAAATAAATTAAAAAAAAGAAGTGTTCTTAATAAAAACCTACTGGACTTATAATAAGCTTGAATTTTCATGAAAATGTACTTAGGAATAGTTACAAAGTTTGAAGGACCAAAGAATTATTAATGTGTGTGTACAATTAAAAAGGGTAATTGAATTGGCACTCAGATCACAATTAACTTGTATATCTAGTTCAAAGCCCTTAGACATAGATTTTGCAAGTAAATGATTAGATATAACTTGTTAGATTGTGTTCAAGATTAAATTTATTTCATGAAGTCGAAGTCGTTGTCTCATTTTTGCATTGTGTTCTTCATGTTTGTTATGCTTGTTGTTTTGTTTGCTTGAGGACAAGCAAACGTTTAAGTGTGAGAATGTTGATAGTTATCAATTGCATTGTATTTTAGGGTTTAATTTTTTAAGTATTTAGTGTTAAATTGAGTGTGTGTTTATGTGTTAATCGTGTTAGTTTAAGTGTTTTTATGGGTTAGTGTTAGTTTTTGAGCTTAATTGTTATATTTTTTAGGTATCTTGATGGGTTTGTTAGTGTTTCAGGATAAACAGTGAAGAACGAAGAATATTCGAGGAGTTTTCGGGCTAAAGGCATAGCCCACGATCGTGGCATAGCAAGCCACGATCATGACAAAAAAGGACGAGTCAGAGCAACCAGGCCACGATCGTGCACATGGGAGCACGGTCGTGACCAAAAGTTTCAATTCAGGCTACAATTGTGTACATCAAGCCACGTTCATGAGAGAAAGGTTTAGACGCTGGCCACGATCGTGGCAGATAAGGCCATAATCATGGCCTGGGTCGGGCTGAAGGAAAAACTTGAGTTTCGTAAGATTTTTCGAACCGTTTCGACCCTGACTTTAACCTAGAGCGCCCAAAGTATAAATAGAACATTATGAGATGGATGCAGACGCTGGAGAGTCGTGCAAGAGAGCTATCATATCAGCCAATTCCGAGACAAAATCTAGAGAGCAATCGAGAGATAGAGGAAAGAGACGAAGGAAGAGAGACACGGAGATGAAGTTAGACGCGACGTACTTCCTAGAATAGGTGATTTCCCACTGTCGCTGCCTCCACAAATTCCGTTCCTGACAGTATTTTCCATTTATTGAATTTTATTGATGTATGAAATTGCAATATTCATTGAGAATCAGTTGTGTTGAATGTTGAGTTTTGTCTATACTCACCTTTAGGTTTTTAATTCTTGAGATTAATAAAATTTAATTGATTTTATTATTGTTGATTTAATTACGATTCAATTTCTGTTCGTAATAATTAGGTAATAAACTGAGAGGGTGAGCCGAGTGAAAATAATCAATTTGGGCTAATGAGAGTTAGGTAAATTGATAGAGAAGAATTGGATCAAACCGGTAGAATCCTATAACGAGAGATCGAGCATAGGTTCCTGGTAAGTTAATAGACAATTTTAGGACTATTTTAGGTTGTGGGTAAATTGTGAGTCGAGAGATCACAATTCCATATTTTAATTTAGGGATCATTAAGTAGGGTTAAGGATTATAACTCGAGAGAGAGTAATCTACCCTAGGACTGTCTAGACCTATGAATTCAATAATTGCATAATTGGTTAGATTTTCATTAACTTCAGATTAAAATCCTCTTTCTTTCACTTAATAGTTTCTAGGTTGATTTTCGGAATTGTTATTTAGAATTATTGTAGTTTAGTATGACCTTAGATTTTAGGACTAGATTCCGCTCCTTGTGGGATCGATACCTTAAGTACTACGCGAACGACCCGCGCACTTGTGAAATTTACCAAGGTTAATAAATATTAAAATTTAGCATGTATAACCTTGCAATCAATGTGTAGTTTTACAAATGGTGACATAAGTAGCCCTACAATTGGTGACATGTGTAGCCTTACAAGTAGTAACATATGGAGGCTTAAATGAGTGACATGTGGAGTCTAAGGTTAGTAACAGATGGACCAATAGAAGAATAATACATAGACTAATAGAATAGTGACACATAGACTAATGAAATTATGACACATAGACTAATGAAATTATGACACATTGATTAATTTGACTCTCTTTGAACTTTATAGAGAAAATAGATGTAAAAGGCAACATAAGGGAGAGTGAGGATCTGCCGTGAGGTTAGAAAAGGGAGAAAAACAAAAAAAATGAGAGAGAAAAGTAAAGAAAAAAAAGGGGAAGAGAAGAGGAGAAGGAAAGAAGTCACCAAGGTAAGTCGAAACCCTAGTTTCAATTTTATATTCCCCATTTTGATCTATTTTACATACTTTTAGAGCATGAATTTATAGAAACTCAAAGAACAAAAGTTATAGATATAGGTCTTAGCTTAACGTCTGCTGAAGGGGCTTGATAAAATAGTGATTATAGCTTGAGTTACGCTTGTTTCCCTAATACTGCCCGTGACAGACCTGTGTAGGAACCTTGTATTATTTCCTAATTTTTGAGGGCTTTAGAGCCCGAATTAGTAAAAGTATAAAACATGAAAAATTATTATTGATGTCTTATTAATGGTTCTATGAAACGGTTTGGCTAGAAGATGTCTTAATAATGATTTATTGTTGTTTGAGCATTGGTTGCCAGGGTGTTTCTTACTAGAAATAGGACAGAATTTGGATGGAGGTTGATTCCAAGGGAAGATTCTGTTCATGTAATTTTTGGATATATTAAACTAATGAAGTCTAGTTTTAGGGGGCAGAAGAATCATGGTATTTAGACTTTTGTAGGTAGAGTTATGATTAAAAGAAAGCAACTTTTTTATAAAGGAATATTAGGAAGAAAAGGATATAAACATTGCACTTAAGGATTGCATACATATTCTTACTATTCGTTATTAGTGACCGATGTTCATATGCATATATAATAGGCTCTCAGAGTGATTGTCAATATCCAGATATTGTCGAGACATTGAGGCAATAGCTTGTTAGAGTGTTCTGTTAGTTAGCCTAGACATTTCTCATTATGGTTGATTTATTTTTGGTTAAATGTCAATTATTGAATTGTTGCTTATATGATTGTTACAATTCCAGACATTGTTGGTCCGAGAAGTTTGATATTCGGGACTATATATGGGAGTGTTTTTTATTTTATTGTCAATTGCTGACTACGTGAATAATCGTGAAATGCTTATTTGAATTGAATTGATTGTGAATTTTGGACAATCAGTTACTGATAGAAGAAAATGATATATGAGATGATTCATATAATTACATTTGGCATTTATGATGAGATAATGAGATTTGTGATCAAAATGACTAGCAGACTTTTAGGGCGAAAAGCTCTTAATCAGGGCCTAAGGCTCATAATAAGAACTCAGGGCTTAATGCTCGTGATGTGATCAGGGCTATATTGCTCGTTAAGCTAGCTAGCAGAAATTTGTTTAAAACCTAGGGCGTGAATTAGCATATTTGATCACAACACAAGGAAATAAGAATGAAAGCATATTTGTATTTTCATATACATATTTGATTAAATTGAATTGTGATTTTGAAATACAATTTGATTTTTTTAAATGTGATACGATTTTCTTAAGTTCCTCCTAAGTTGATGTGTGTTATTGAAATGTAACTTGATATTATTGTTTATGTAGTATGTTGATTTGAATGGTCTTGTGTGATATGGTTTGTTGAGTGCATCGATGATAGTTCACTTATTAAGTTTACAAAACTCAACAAAATTTCAACGTAGTTTTTTTAGGTTTAGGATAGGTTTAGAGTTAGTTGGAGTATAACTCCTATACTTTGGAAGTCATGACTCTAAGGTCTGATCAGCTGAATCTGCAGAGTTTAGTAGTAGTTTTCATCTGCATATCACAACACGTTGCTACATTGTATATAGTATGTTTATAACTGATATATGTAGCTTGGTATGCTATATTTCTGTATACTAATGTTCGAGATATATGTATATTTGTGTTGAGACTAAATTATTGCTTGATGTACGTGTTTGGTAGTAATATAATGAAAAGTTATATGAATTTATTTGTTATTAGATACTGGAAATGATTATGAATGTGAGAATTGATAAATGGGATAATAGAAATGTTTCGCTATACATCTTTTCTGAGATTATTAAAGAGGAAAGCTGAGTTTCCTTGAAATGTTTTCACACAGGTTGAATGTGAGAAAGTTCTAAAATTTAAGTCAAACTCTTGGCAATTTATTGATTAAAATTCCTCTATGCTATATGATATTATGTGTAAGGTGGAAAAATTCTTTATGAATTGTTTGCTAACATATTATGTCTGTAGAGAATATCCCAAATATTCTCTAATGCTTTCGGGAATATGCCCTATAAGTGTGGTATGTTACATCAGACTCATTTCATGCTGTAATACTGTATACAAAGTGATCTCCAAAATAATTGTTGAGCGCCTCAAATAAGCTATATTTGGAATTGTGAATACTGATCGAAACGCATTCATCTCTAACAGATATCTTGGTGATAATGTATTGTTGATTCAAGAACTATTGAAGGATTATAAATCGGGGGAAAAAAATAGCTGTTTACTTATGATAGACTTCTACAAAGCCTTCGATACCCTCAGTAGGAGATTTATTCATGTTTATTTTCAAGCTTTAAATCTGCCCACGCAATTCATTCAGTGGATACTTACCTGCATTCAAACTCCTACCTTTAGTGTACTTGTTAATGGAGTCCCTCTAAGGAGGTTTAAAATAGTTAAGGGTATCAAACAAAGGGATCCTCTATCCCCTTATTGGTTCACCCTTACTATGGAGGGTTTTTCACGACTTTTAAATAAGCTCATCCTCTACAATGGTAGCTTTAATTTCCATTCTTAATGTCAAACGGCTAATCTTACTCATCTTATGTATGTGGATGATTTAATCTTATTATGTGGAGATAATCAACATTCGGTTAATATGCTTATGCACTTATTAGACTCGTTTGCTAGTTGGTCTAACTTGAAAATTAACCCTCATAAAAGTCAACTCTATATTTCAACAGGCGTAAGAAACCCCACTATAATACAAGGCATCACTAGATTGCAAATTTTCTCTTTTCCATTTAGCTACTAAGGATTCCTATCACCTACTCCAAGCCTAAATATGTTGATTGTTTGCCTATAATTCAAAGGATGAAGACTAAGGTGTTGGCATGGAAAAATTGTTTCCTATCTTACGGTGCTAGGCTCACTCTTGCAATTTCTGTTCTTAGCAGCATGCACATCCATTAGACTTCACATTTTGCACTTCCTAAAAAAGCCATTAAGGAGATGGATAGAATAATGAAAACGTTCTAATGGTCTGGTCGACTGGATGATGCTAGGAAAGCCACTATTAAATGGTGCGAAGTGACTATTCTAAAAAAGCATGGAAGGCTAAGTATCAATGCTATCTCCAATATGCAAAATGTTCTAATGTGTCAGAAATTATGAAGGCTAATAACCAATCAGAAGGCCATGTGGATTAAATAGATAAGCGAGATTTATCTGAAATATACAAAAATATGACAAGCTAATTTTTCAAGAGAGGGATTATGGATGCTCAAGCAAATGATGAAAGTACGATCTAGGATATATCCTTGTATCAAACATTGCATTGGTAATGGAGAAAGGACATGGATATGGTTTGACAATTGGCTCGATATCAACTCGTTAATCACCTCGACTGAATTTCTACATCATCAAAATAGGATGCCCCTCCATCTCAAAGTTTCTTCATTGATTGTTTATGGAACTTGGCATGGAACTTTCAGGGGATTTCAATCCCTTATACCTTATTTAGGTTCAGAAAATGCAGTCTACATCGAAGACACAATAACTTGGACATTGAATTCGAATGGGAAATACTCCAACCACTCATGTCATAAGTTGTTCATGAATTCTACCATGATAGTCCCTTGGTTTGAACTTTTATGGAGCAATATTGTGCTCGAAGGCAACCTTTATTACTTGGATTGCAATTAAGGATAAGCTTAGAAAACAGACCCAATGGCATAGTAGTGAGGATAATGTATGCCTTTTATGTAATAGAATAACTGAAGATCAAGAGCATCTTTTTTTTATGTGCAGCTTCTCTAGGGCCATATGGGGTCGTGTGTTACACATGTTACTAGAAAATGACAGTGGATACAATTGGGAGCAGGTTCTAAATTGGATTATCAGGAAATCCAAGCAGGGTAGCACTAATTCTATTCTCTTCAAAGCCACCTACACCATTACCATATACAATATCTGGTGAGAGCGAAATTGACGATGTTTCACTCATACAAAATAGGAGAAATACCATATTGCCGAGCGTATAGTGAATCACACTAGAGCTTGCCTTCTGGCATATATTGCACACACTAATCTTTCCATGGAGATGAAGCATAAATGGTTGTTATAGTTTGGCTTTTGATGTTCATAATGTAGGCTGATGTATTGTATTTCCTACCGGTTTTTTGTCATATTGTACATATGATTGTTGGCTTAACGCCATGAACTTTCTGTAAGGTAGATATAGTTTTATCTACAGTCAGTTTTCAAAACAAAAAAAAAGAAGTAAAATTAACCAAATAAAAAACATGAGAGAGTAAACATTTTCTTAATGAGATTAGAATTGCATTTCAACCTCTAGTGGCAAAAGAATCATGGCAGTATAATCAACCATGACTTAAAATGATAAAATCTTGCTGATCCAATTGAGGCTAATGCCAGCATTCATAGTAGAACCAAAGGCATATAACACATCCATTCATTCAACCCAAAAACAATTCCAGCATTATGCCAAAGATTTAGTTGCTGTACCACAAACTACAACCTTAATTCTCTGAGAACTATCTAGTACCAAAGACCACTGTATGTTTGATATGCTTTCAAACAATTATGTTCTTAAATGCTTGCTGTGGATAGCCAGCAATGATAAGCAACTTATAATATTACATCATAACCACTAATACTAAGTACTAATAAAAAGCATCGTTAATGCAAAAAAGTAACTGAAACAATAACCCTAAGTTTCATTAAAAGAAACCAAATTCATTGTTAAAGAAACATCAATTGTAACGCAATATACAGCAATCTGAAGGAGTAAGACTTCCATCAATCTCACCTTCTATAATACCCTCCATCCGTACGATCAGCTCCATCTCTCCGCCGCTTCCCTAGCAGCAATTCTCGCTCCCTTTCCTTCTCACGCTTTTCCCTCTTCAACCTCTCTTCCCTCAACTCCTCCACTGTCCTTTTGACGCCACCCTTCTTCCCCTTCTCCTCCTTCAACAACCCCTCATCTTCATCAACACCATCACTACTACCTCTACTACGCTTCTCAAGATACCATGGCAATTTAACTCCTTTTCCAGCAACACCATAACCCAACCTATACTTCTCATCCTCAGCAGTGACAACCCTAACCTCCTCTTTCTTCTTCTTCTGCTTCTTCTTCTGAGACCCATCTCTCTCATTCTCCGATTCCTTAATTGGGTCGAAAATCTTAATCCCTTCAAAGAGATTGATGTGGTTTGTCTTGGGCTCTGAATCGTCACGCTCCGTCTCCGGCTCAGTGGGTTTATTGAGGGGAGCGAGACCGCGGGCGGTCCTGAGTTGTTGAAGGCGATACTCGGCATCGCGTTTCCTGACTTGCTCACGCTTCAATTGCTCCTCTCTAGCGGCGGCTTCCTCGTCGCGACGGACTTTCTCTCTGTTCTCGTAATTGTATACATTCCAGCTCTTTTGGGGAAGGATGTTGAGACCTCCATGCCCTCCCATTGCAATACCAGACACTGCCGATTTGATGATTCTCTGTTCCCAATCCAATTAGGGTTGAATCATGCGGCTATAGCATAAATTAATTAGAAAATTGTAACAACAATAAGTCGGTATGTGAATAATACTAAAATATCAAATAATGCCAAATGCAACAAAAGAGCAGATTATTGGATGTGAAACCGAGAAAAAACTTTTTAATTTATAATATAAAATACACATAGGATAAAGCTCTTAGCGGACAAAACGAAATCGTGCAAGAACTAGGATTAACCATACTCTTCCCACAATATATTTACATCGGTGAATGATATAAATTTTCAATAAATAAATTAATCAAATATCAACTCAAATTTAAGAATAAAGTTTATATATATAATATTTAAGAATTAGTTAGCTGTATAATATTCATTTGTATATATTTTTGTCGTAATTTTAATTATTGTAAAAAATTTATATTAAAAATTTCGTATCTTTTATGCTTATCTATTGGCTTTGTAATTAATCCATACATTATCAAACTCATTTAAATTATTTTGTTTTCATTATATTTGGTGGATAAATCCCTAATTAGGGTTAAGAATGTAGTTTAAGTTGAATATTTCAATCATTAATAAATGAGTTATTATTATTTAGTTGAATTTATCTCTAATCTTAATTGTTAGATATATGATTGATAATTGTAGTTTCAATATTTGGAATTGACGAGGAACTGAGAGGTAAAGTATATTTTGTACAATGATAGAATAAATATTTTATATTCAAAAAAAGAGACTTCCTACATTAATGTGATAACTAAAGAGATCAATTATGTTTAGTGAATTTGATTAAGTTGAATTACATATTGATATATGGTGATTATTTAATTGAATATACCTATGTGTCTTGATAAAAGGCATTGATACATAAGATTAATTGTTATTTTAATCGTGATAAGTAATCATTGCATGATAAGTAGAATTTCTTATAAGTGAACTCTGAACCCAAGCATTTCATTATCTTGAATTATTTTTGCTATTTAATTATCTTGCTTTCATTAGTTTAGTAGCTAATTGCTTTTTATAAATTATGGTTTTATTTAATTTCATCTTTTAGCTATGATTTGGAAATAACCTCTCTATTAGTTAGAGGTAAGACTGTGTATTATTAGACATTTCCAGATCCTGCCTGTTATTGAGACTTCTACTTGGTATTATTGTTGCCATTGTTGTTTTAGCTATGATTGTAAAATTTAGTGGTTACAGTTCTCGAGGGATTGATACTCTAAATTACTCTATATTTTATAACTTGCTATAATCAATTATATGCACTTACAATTATGTCCAATTAAGTTTTTGGATCATAAGAAAGGAGATTCGGTAAAAAGAAGGGAAAAAATTAAGTTGAAGCATGAAAAGGGTATAAAGTGATACATGCGCCGATGTGCATTATAGGACATGCATTAGTGTCAAAATAGTGTAAGGAAAAGTTAGGATATATAGGCAAACCGACACTTATCTAAGTAGTGAGTCCGAAACCAATCCAAAATATTCTTATCCTAGACCTTGACCCTTTATAAACCCCATGCGAGCTTTCTCAATTGGTTGCTTGAGTTGAGTGGAATTTTGAATTGGGCATATATGTCTATTATAGTCATTTGTGGTATTGTGTATTGACATTGTATTCAATAATTAGACAATGCAAAAGTTGGTAGTTTGATGAACTTGTAGTGTAAATTTTGTGAATTTGTAGTGAAATATTGGTGCACTCAATTGGTTTTTGTTATGAAGTATAGCTCCAAGATTGAAGATGAAGGCTAATAGGAAAAAGATTTTGATATGTAAAATATAGACGTATTAGTAATTTCTTAAGAAAAGCATATTTTGGATTTATTAAGGAAATAAAGACACTTGGTTGCATGCTAACATATACATCACTTGAAGAAAATGCTAAGCTATTAAAAGAAGTAAATTCTTTAGTTGAAAAGGAAAATTGTCAAATGTTTGGTGGAAAAATTAATTAATCTAGCTCATATTAGACAAGGTATAACCTTTGCGGTTAGTAAAGTGAGTCAGTACATGCATTACCTAGTAGAGTGAGTCAGTACATGCATTGCCTATTTGGAATATCTTGATACAACTTATCACATTCTAAGATATTTAAAAACAACTTTTATTGAGGGTCTTTACTATAGAATAAAAAGTAAAAGAGGTATAAAAGCTTGTACAAATTTAGATTGGGTTGGTTCAATTAACAATAAGAAGTCAACCATTGGGTGTTATACTAGGGTGCAGGGAAATTCAATCACTTAAAAGATTAAGAAGCAATTAATTGTAGCAAGAATTAGAAAAGAAGTCGATTTTCGATTCTTAACAAATGGAACGTTTGGATTGATTTGGATAAAAAAGGTGTTGGAATAACTAAAAAATACTTATCTATTAACAAATGAAGTTATACTATGATAATAAATCAACTCTTGGTATCATTCATAATTTAGTCAATAAGTATTTTATAAAAGAAAAAATTAAAAGGGATTGATTTACATAACATAGGTAGTTATCAAAGAAGGAGATGGAGGTTGAGATATGAAAATAAAAGAAGCAAATAAGGGAGACGGATTAGATTCAACCAATAAGTGTTATCCCTTGTAATTGAATGAGTGAGATGAATTAAAGGATGGGAAGTTAACATGGACAATAGTTTCTTCAAATTTGACATATCATGCAATATGGATACAATTAGAATAAATCTAAACATAGATGGCCTTAATGAGAAGTTGATAGACCAAGATAAATATAACATTTTATTAAAAAATTTCTTAGATTATATGGTATAAGAAATGGATAAACACCACAATAAAAAAAATTGTAGGATCATGATATTTGGATTTTGAGCACATAAATAAAGAAATGGTGATATATTTTTTAAAACAAGATTTGCCATTCTGGCTATGACTACTAGTGTTAAGCCTTTTCCTATTATCTAATAAACAAATTATGATGATGGTGATTGATTTAAAGTAATAAACTAAATAAATATACACAATTAACTAACTAGAACTAATATTAAACTAAGAAACAATCAATAATAACATTAATACCTAGATAATGAATCCCCCTGGGACTTCTCATGCAAACAAGACTTCATACATTAATACAATTTAAAGTTTATTGAAATGTGAAAATTCCTTAATTATGCTAATATCTTTCTAAAGATTACAAACAACTAACTATAAGTTCAAAAATCGAAATCTTTTTCCAATTAAACCCCTATAATTATATTAATTAATTTATGAATTTCTCTATTAGATTCAACACTAATATGAAATATTTGTATCAACCTAGATCTTTAGGATTGTATGTAACTGTTTTTGATTATGCTAAATCAATTCATATAAAGAATTTTCTAATCTCAAATGCATGAAATCAAATATGAATTAGTATACCAATATATATCAATTTAAGAATGGTAAAGAACACACAATCAAAACGTCAACCAAACTAAAGAATACCTTGGATTAAATGAAATCAAACTATAAAATCCATCATAAGGTTCATTATATCGAGGTACCATAAAGTTTTAGTTCCTAAACATGGAAGACATAGCACCAAGACTAAAGGAAAAACTAAAAACTAAAAAAAACATAATGAAATCCCTTTTAGTCCTTACGAAATCCACTTTATATTGATGAAAAATCCTCTTAAAATGTGTGTTTTTGCTTATTATTTGCTCTCTCTCCACTATAGGATATCTAATTATACCTCCTAAACTTCTCTCTTGCTCCGTCCCTCAGTTATACCTTTTATAGTTTAAAATTCAAACTTTGGATGGAATATAGACAATTATACATTTATGCACTAAGTTCTACACTTAGAAAGCACACGATCTTGAATCTGAAGTAAACACGCAAGGGCCTAAAATGTGAACATAGGCTCGTGAGCATATAGCATTTGGTGTGTACCTCTTAAACACAAGGGTATAATATATGAAATCAATCAACATGCCTCAAACTCTTCAAACACAATCATTAAGCTTGAAGTTCATATTCATAAATTGGTCAAATAGCTTCAAATCATTCTAAATTTATCATACTTCATTCCTTTTGCTCAAAATAAGTAAATTATGACCTAAAATATGAATGAATTAAGTACCAAAAATATTTAAAATGCTCAAATAAATAAATGAAATTCATTAAATATAAGCTTTAAAATATGAACAGTTAAGCTCCTATCACGTTCTATTAATGAGAGAAACAGAGGTATTAAAAGTATACCTAATATTTTAAATTAAGTGAACTATATGATAATAGAGTCAGACTAGTTTGAATAATATGACTAATTTTTCATTAACTAATTCCATTTTGTTCATAAGTATATGGACAAGCAATTCAATGAATGAGACCATTTGAGGTAAATAATTTGTTCAAGTGTTGATATGCACGACCCCAATTTAAATAGAACAATTTAATAAGGGTATTAAATTGCTTTTCAACCATATTTTTGAAATTCAAAAAGATCTCATAGACATGAATTTTATTTTTAAAAAATAAAATCCATATGAATTATGAAAAATCATTAATAAATATGAGAAAATATTTGAAACCAGCACTAAAAGAAGCAAGAGATGGTCCCCAAACATCATAATAAATTATTTCAAGAGTTGAAGAAGTATGGTATTAAAAAATATCCAAAGATATTTTTGATAACTTTCCCATTAAACGAGTGACATGAAGAAGAGGACAACTTTTTAGACATATGCAAATTATTTTCTTAAACAATTTTAGATATTGGGTGTGTTTTGAGGATGACTAACTTGGAATGTCAAACTTTATAAGGTGCAGACTCAGCTAAAAGAGCAATAAGAGAGGTGGAGATTGGAAATCGATATAAGCCATGTTTATTGGCTCTTTTAAGGAGTTCCTACCTTATTGTATGATTCTTTATAAGAAAGAAAAATGGACAAAATTCAAAAAACCAATTATTGTCAATCTAAAATTTTAATAGAAATTAAAGGCTTAGAGATTTGAGGAACATACAGAGCATTAGGTAAAACAAAAGTATGAGTAGGTGAGAGAATAAAAGAATAACCATGGTGTTAGATGATTAGGCCTTTACCATTAGCCATGATTAACTAGTCATTATCACCATATTGCTGAGGAATATTAAGAGCACAAATTTCTAGTGATATAGGTCATGGCAGCAGTGTAACCTAATTTTGAACAGGAGAAATAGAAGATGATTGGCCATAATATGGAGTCATTATTGGAGAAATATAGGGTTTCTTGATAACTGATATTTGTTTATGGAGCATCTGGTCTAAACGCTACCAAAAAGCTATGAATAAATTGTTGATAATGTCGTTAACATTTATATACATTAGTATAAATGGTGAAGGCACAAATTTAATAGGTTGGTCCTTTGTAGCGTCTATTTTGCCAAGAAGAACGAAAATTATTAAGAGAGAAAGAGGGATTAATTAGTGCCCGTGGTGATGGATATTGTGGCTAGGTTAGTGTAGGAAGTAGGGACGGATTATATGCAATATTGGCCAAATAAAGCTCTAAGTAGCTCTTATTCAACAACTCATAGGCATCAAGATAACTGCGAAGGTCATTGAATGTAATATGGATATCTTATAGATCGAGACTAGCTGTGATTTCATGAAATTCAGACATAATATGTTGAAACTTGATAGCATTGAACTCAACTGATATCAATAGTTTTCCTCCGATCACTAATACATCTTCAACAATGTATTATTAAAAGGAGAATTATTAAATGTCGTTCGGTGTGTACATCTTCATCATTTAAGAAGGAAAGAAGCCATAAAAGCATTATTTGGTCTTTATGAAACCATTCTTGATAGGCTGGATCTTCAATGGAAGAAGGAGGAGCATCACTGTGCAAAACTGTTTAAGGAAGAGATGGTTTGGTACTATCAACAAATCCTATTAAATTCTGGAAGTTTAACAAGGAAAGCAATTAGGGATGGTAATTATAGCCCGGTCTGTCCAGTTTAGCCCAGTCCGGCCCTTTTTTAGCCAGGGTTGGGCAGGCCACAGGCTGACCATGGTCTGCCTGGGCCGGGCTATGGTCGACTATGATCGGCCAATGCGGGCTCGTGGCCCGCTTACTTTTCTGGAAACGACATCATTTTGTTTAAAACGACGTCGTTTTCACTTTTTTTAAAAAATTTGACGGGGCCTCTATCCGGCTCAGCCCAACTCATTAACATACCTAAAAGAAACTATATTTTTTGGGCCAAGAAATTTCTAGGGTTTAATTTGATAGTAAATTGAGATGAGCTGAAGTAGTGAGGTTGGATGACTCGGGAAAAAATGGGAAGAAAGTATTTGTTTATTTATATTGGAAGTCTTTCAACTATGATATCATGTAAAAACTTCAAGAATGATACTGATTTTGTTATTGTATTTTGAACACATTATTTATACGAGTATTATAAATAAAAGGTAGATAAAGATAATACAATAAAGATAGAAAATGTACAATAATTAAGTAATTATAGAGATAATTATAATCTTTAATAAAAATAAGAAATATACAATAAATAAGGGTAGAAATTTACTGAAAATTATCTAATTCAACTTTATTATCTTTTATGTTTTAAGTTGATAGAAGAAAAATATTTTCTTAAAAATTAAATAGTTAAACAAGAGATGTATTGGACTTACCATTAATAATATCATTTACAAATTTGTTAAGCATTAAAGAACTACTTAACAAATATGTAAATACAATAATTTATCAACAACTAATTAATTATAAAAAAGCTAAACTTTTTAATTAATTATAATTTAGCTATCTGACTCATCTGAAAAAGTAGGCAAGACAAATATTATATCCTTGCTTCGTATTTGCTTTAAGGTTTTCCTCATACTTCTATTTCTACGAATAAACCGTAGACAATCCAGAAGTGGTCTTACAAGCGGAAAAGTCGATATCCATGTCAATATAATCCCCAAGAAATGGTCAGTACCATGTTTCTCTCTCTCTATACCATGTTTCTCTCTCTCTATCTCATAGCGCTAAAAAAAAAAAAAAACAGTAGCACTTATGCCTCTGCTTAGGCAAGAGACAATTGGGGCCAAAGGCTGACCTGGCAATCTACTGATGTGGGGGAGGAGCACATCTGCACATGGTTTACATGTCAAGTGTGTCTACGGTGGTGGGGATGGTCCAAAAGAGACGGTTTAGCCATGCACCGT
Organism: Erythroxylum baracoense; assembly: GCA_025629805.1. Classification (NCBI taxonomy): domain Eukaryota; kingdom Viridiplantae; phylum Streptophyta; class Magnoliopsida; order Malpighiales; family Erythroxylaceae; genus Erythroxylum; species Erythroxylum baracoense. The sequence goes on along the minus strand of JAOTAY010000191.1, from coordinate 33,670,231 downwards.
TGTCTCTTCACCCCTTATTCTCTTGTCCCCACCTCCCACTCCTTTGCATGTCCCTTGTGTTTCAAGTGGAGGTCCCCTTCATATGATATCCACAATCATATTTGAGAAAACGTTTTGTATATAAAAGGTGACGTATATCTAATTAAGAGATAGAATTTACTAATTTCAGTAAGCTTATAGTCTCTTGTTAGTAAGCTGAAAAGAAATCAGAATGGCAGGACTTCATATATAATTTGCGTGAGGAATCAACAGGATCGATCAATGTTGCAATAAATCAGCTTTCCCATTTCCTCAATTATATATCTACAAGAAAATATGTATCACCTTCCTGCCACCATGGAATTAAGATGGCGAAAGTAAAGACCATATCCGATCGTTGATTATCCATAGTCACCCTCTAGTTTATAGCTTCTGAAATAGCAAAAATCGCGCGTAATCTAGAATTTTGGTTACGTCTTTTCTTATGATGAGGATGTATTATGTATCTCCGTAAATCATATCGTCATTTATAGCCACGTTCAATGGGAGCTAAGCTCACCAATGTTGGTGAATGAATAATGGCATGAATATATAGCTAATGTTTCCGTCCAATAATTTCAAAAGGGAAAAAGGACTTGGAAAATGATATTATTATGATGATGCAATGCACTTATATCTTCGGATTCACAAGTTTGAACTTTAATGTATGGCAACAGTGAGAATACGTGTACTGCTCTTGAATGAGGTAGGATGAAGAGCTTACTACTAATTTAACCCCACTTCTCATTACGTTATCCTCGTTTTGTCTAAAATCAGTTGACCATAATTAGGTCCCTGATTATAGGAAGGAATTGCCATACCGTTTGATTACAGTCTCATTTCCAAGCTGCTGTTCTTATTTATTATGGAAAAACAACCCATTTGGGTGACTGGTATAAGCATGTGTGCAAGTTTGACTAGTCACCGCTGTTTCATTTTTGGGAAAGGTTAAAACTACCATGCATATCCACCTTACATATACAACAAGGTCAACAAAAAACAACTTTGTTGCAAGCCATGCAGCAGTAATTTCCAAGTGCAAGGACAAGGGATGGGAGTTCTTCTATAGAACCACATGGAGTAGGACCCCAGCTTCAGATTTTCTCTTGTGACATACCTAAATATACATATTTTACTGTACCTATCCTATCTACTTGAATGGATAGGAACATAATTTGTGTTTGTAATTTGGAACAATTACATAATAAATATTAATCATTATTATTACTATATAAAATTTTTATTTTATAAAAACCTTATTTTTATTATTTATATGCAATTACTGATTTGTTGCATTCCCGTAACTCTAAATAATGTTAATGTCCTATAGTATTTACAATTAACAGTCATTTTTTTGGGTTCATATAGCTCTAGTTAATATTATGTCCTATAATATTTACCATTCATTGGCCACAAAATATTTGTGGATGTATATATGAATACATAATTGCCTTTGAGATGAATTGCCCTAGCAAAATTTATTTGTGATCCCTTGACGAACAATTTGGAAATAAAAAGTATTAAATGACACCTAAGTTATTGATTTAATGTCTAATAAAGTATTGAAACATCCAAGTGTTTTTCTCTTGGACCGCTAATTACGTCTATAAGTTGCAACATAGAGGGACATACACATACAAGAAATTACATATTGAAACAACTTTATAGTTATCACTATCTATGTTCTCTATAATGTATACTCCTTCTAGTGTGGCCTTATAGACTACAGTGGATTGATTAAAAAGTGAGAAGAATGAGACACGGTGGCCCTCGAATGCCTTCAATTTCGTTTCGGGGTTCATCATCGAAACACAACCATGTTCTCTTAAAGAACGTCATTCACTGTCATACAAAACCTGCATTAAATGCTCTTGTTGCTTCAAGCTCTACAAATACTTCTTTTGGAGCGCTAACTATGGACACACCGAACGACACACCTATTAAGGTTATTCTTCATCTCGTGATCGAGTTTCGTGTACTGTACCATCAAGATCACCGAATAACCTATCAATATGTCCCTCTTCCTAGTTCTTTCACTTCTCATATGCCTTTCTATGCATGCATGCAATGCTCGATATCTAGGTCTCGTATTTGACAAGGAAACTAAAGCATCGGTATCCGCCAAGGTCAATACCATCATATATGTTTCATGATGCACATTTTTCCTTTTCAATATGCTATCGTCTTATTTGTTGGTGTGTCAAGTTCTTGATATTAAAAGTGCTTTTGGAACCAGGACTTGGGTGAAAACGTTCCCGACAAGACTTCACTTCCATCGGATATCGTGCCTCCAAAATTGGTGCAAAATGGAGACCAAGGAGGACCAAAAACTAGCAGGGATGTCTTAAGCAACCTCGGAAATGTGCTTGGTGCGAGCACGATGGAGATGAAAGTTGAGAAGGATTGTTTGAATGATCATGAACAGAGCAGAATATTGGAAACGTCAGGTTAATTTCCGGCTCTTATTACCTCAAAAGCATCCTAAAATCATTAACAATTTAACGCATTTGTTGCTTCCCTATACATAGACTACCCGTCAGTGGGGGAGATCATATTGATTCTTCCCTTTTTTTTTTGGTAGTATGACTCTTTTGCAAGGAGGTTTTATGGAAAGAACGAAATAGGTTATTGATTTTCCATTTTCGTCAACTTGAAAGCTAAAATTCCAGAGATTCAATTTTAACCTCTTCTGACTTGTATATTATTAGCGATGCAATCTGTTAATATTAATATATCACTGTCTAGTGAGAGCTGTCGTATCTTATATTAATTAGTTCTTATGTGTATAAGTGCAAATTTCATAAAGAAATATGCCTAAACTTAAGTCTTCAGTAGTCTTGCAATTGTATTCTTGTTTTAGGAACGAGTTGAACAGGTTTATTTGTTGCATTATCATTTGCTACTGTTGTTGCTAATGTTAGTAATAAAGTACGTGCAGGAACCGAAGTTATCGTATCAAGATCTTATCCATATGAGACGCAACAGGCGGCTAAAGTAAAGGTAATCAAAATGTACAAAGGTATCTGAGAAACAGTGTATACATGGAGTTGCATATGGTAGTTAGGCAGTTACGATTTTGGTGAGGCATCAATAACAATGGCCCATCTTTCCTGATCCTGTCCTTGATGCATGAATCATGGGAGCCATGAAAGATTGCTTTGAAGTAAAGGCAATAAATGGAACATGCAATTAATTTGTACTACATATAGTTCGTTGATGTCGAAAACTATGCACTTGAGTCTGTTCTATGCTTTTATCTTATAATTTCTTCTACCCAAATACGGTATCAAGCGGGCAATCGTGGACGAAATGTGTCCGCTTACATATTGTAATTAGTTAAGCATGAATTAAGCCTAAACGAAACAAGGAAATGGATGTTAATTGCTGATGAAAATATGATTTATGGTGATGATTGTGCAGGTAACCAAGAATCGAGTACGGTCCATGCTAGGACTTGTTGGGGGTGATGTCCATGAAGCCGCAGCATCTAAGGAAAATGAAACAACAGAGGATATAATAGACACGGACTATGCGCAACCCCATCGGAAACCACCTATCCACAATGAAAAAAATTAAAACATAAATATCACAAAATTAATTTAGTTGGTTCTGTTCTCTCAACTTCAACCCTTTAACATTTCTTAAAAAGACATCCAGCTTGAGAAGGCACTATTTTCCACTGCTTGTGTCAATAATATAAGAACACAGCTTTCAGTGCCATTGTTTATTATCCCAGTATATGAAGCTTTTAATTATTTTCTTCAATAATACTGTGCCAATACTCCCATCGTAATTGTTAAGCGATCATTTTATTAAAAAAGTTTAAGATTTTTTATGTGAGGTTAATTTAATTGTTTTTATATATTCGTTAACATATCGCTTTAAGTGAAAGTTTTTTAGGCTTGAAATTTGCACAGACTCACTCTACCTTGTGCTGAATTAATTTGATGATAAATAAATCGATGGTAGAATTTGAACTTAAGATCGTTTGATCATAAAAGCTCTGATACCATGTAACAATAATGTTACTTGGACTTTCAGAGTGACTTGGCTTTCTGCTGCAAATCTTTTAGGCCTTGTTTAATTGAGAGATCAGTAATAGAATAGCATATGATAAAACTTAATACACTTTTATTATTTAGTTAAGGGTTTTATAATAGAATGGATCGAAACGAGATGGAAACAGAGAATTTCATGTTCCCTTTTATCTCCTCCTAAATCGTAAAAATAAAAAATTTCCAATTCAAGAAGTTTAGTATAAAACATAAACTAATAAATACAGATTACTTAATATACCATCAAATAAAAAAGCTATGTAAGCCTATAAACTGATTTATATCGCACAATTCACAAGCCACAAGCAGTTAAAAGAAGAAATGGACGTACCTGTACATGAAAACGTCCAACCCATGAAGCAGCTTGTTGCATAGATAGTAGGAACTCAAGAAATCGTTAGTTCACAACTCTCCCGTCTCATCACCACCACCACTGCGACGTCCATCAAAATTCATGGTGGTCGTCGGCGGCAGCGGCGATGAAGAAGCATAAAACAATCCAGGACTCACGTCAAAAACACTCACTAATCATCAAATCCGCGGTAAACATGTTTCTTAATCACATTATTCCCAACGTAAGAAATAACACAGGTATAGCTCTCGTCGTTCTCGTCCAAAACAATACCATCTCTTTCTAGATTCAGCAGCCCAACTCTCCCTCTAAAATTAGCCGCGAGTTTAGGGAAATACACCATTTTTATATAATATTTTTATATAATTTAATAATAAGTTGTATATAATTAATAAAATAATAAAATTTTTATTATTTTAAAATAAAAAATATAAAAAATTTTGTTACTCGATTATTACTTTTTAATTGAACATATTTTTTTTAAATCACAACATCAAAATTTTTAAAATAACTATTTTAATATAAAAAATATAATAATTATTTATTATAAATTACATTTCATTCTATTTATTTTTACTACGTTGTATTATGAACATTTCTATTTTTAAAAAATAACTTTTTACTATATTTCATTTCGTTTCGTTACAAACCGTTCTATTTTATTATATGCTATTTCGTTCTATTTTATTAATTAATATTCATCTAAACATAACTTTAAAAATATCAAAGTACCTGGGAAGGGCTGAATAATTATCTTACTGTTGGGTATTAACGAGAGTATCAAATCAGTCCGCAGTCGTCGATAGATAATGACGCTTTTAGTTGCTACGATACAATCAAATACATATTGGTTGGTGTTGGTCTCCGACCATGTATAGTATATACATAAGCGTAGTTTGCCCTACTTTTTCGTTTATTTCTAGCTGCTTCACTCCGGGCGGTTAGTTTTTGGATGATGATGAACATTTTCATCGAGTCGAAATATTCAAACTTGAGATACCCTGTTTACAACAGGTCGCATAGAAGCCAAGTTTATGCAGGTCTTTGAAGTAGGCTAAGACGAACTCTCGTTTCCATCAAAATGCTTGGGAGATGGGATCTACAAATACTACTATTAGCCTAACTCGTATTTTGTCTCGCCTGGAAAACATGATGCCAAGCACAAATGATAAGAAACCAAAGATGTGTAACCAGCGCCTGATCCCCACGCAAAGCAACCTATCGAGGAAAAAATATAAAACCATTTCAATCCTAAATGAAAGGCAGCCTCATCAGGGCATCATTGCCAAATATGCTAAAGTTGACTGTGATGTGCAGCGCAATCATGAAAATGCTAGCAAACCAAAGGATCAGATTTTTCTCACAGTAATGTATCATCCAATATTCACTTACTACAATTTCAACCTGGTATTTTCATGGCACGCGAAACTATTATTCCGTGCTCAAAATGGACAGGGAGAAGAGGAAAAATAAAAGGTGATAAAAGCAGTCTTCCATTGTTAGGATGGAAAATTATGCCCCACAAAAGAAGTCTTCTATGGCAATTTTTAACAGTAATATCAATAATCTACTAACAATAACTTATCGGAAATCTACAGCATAAACTCAATGCTCTGAAAGAAAATATGAAAACCTTAAATATCTTCACTGAAGACTACTAATTTGAAAAACCTGAGTACTTCACTGCATAATGCGTATGGATGTTCATTCAATGGAGTGGAAGCTTTCTTCTACATTTAACCAAAAGATATACCCGGAAGTTATCATGTGCTGCTACAGCTCACAATAAAAGGTTTTACAAAGTTGATGAACTCTGAGGTCCTTATCCCCAGCTTCAGATCAACCTCTCCACCGCCCAACCAGAAGAAATCAGGATGAAGTTTTACGATTGCTTCATCCAAAATAACCTGCAAAAACTCCAATCAGTCGTTGTCTACCAGCAAAAACTACAGATACAAGAATGTTTATACAATCTATAGCTGTCTGTAAATGGTGGTCCATGGTCATGACTACATATGCACAGAAAAGTGCTTTTGCAGCCAAACTTGCGTGACTCTCCCGAGTAATATGAACTGCTCCTTTTGACATTCTAAAAATTTACAAACCAAGATGACCATTTAGTCAAAAACTACGCGTCCACCAAATTCAACATTTTTTGAACACATCAAGCTTCCACTGTGAAATGACACGCCTCCTATACGTACTTTCATGTCTCTCCCGAGTAACTGCCCTTTTTGACATTCTCAAAATTTACACTCAAACCAAGAAGACTGTTTAGTCAAACTTCCCGTCCACCCACCTCAACATTTTTTGAACACATCAAACCTCCACCTTCCAATGACATGTCTCCTGTACATCTGCACATGTAAAATCAGGGCCAGACACAAATACGATTGCTGCTGAAATACCCAGCTAGTTCAATTGCAAGAGAACAACTCAAATTATACTTTGCCAACAAAATCTTTTTCAAGTGGCAGACTGGCAGAGCATCATTGATCTTGACCATCAATATGTGGACCACATGATGTGACAGCATGACAGGCAAGATATTTGAAACAGAGGACCACTGACAGCTGGTATAAGGTTGAAGCTCTGGTTCATAAAATATACCTCCATTTTACTACAAAGGAACTACTAAAATAATAAAAGTGCTCTCCGTTCTCATCAAAATCCATCAGAATTCCACAACTAAATTGTGTATAACAACCAGCCACACCAGCACGCTCAGGACAGGGATAGGTATCTGCCTACTTACTTAACACCCAGGGACCAAGATGTTCAGACCACATCAAGCAAGACAAGACAAGACATAGAAGTTGTACTGTCTGAGAAAAGCAATTTAATTGAAAGTGTACTGCAAAAGAAGTAGGCTTTACAAAAGAAGTATATTTGAAAGCTGTGAGCTGAAACCACAGAAAAGCATACAAAATAATTGTTTCTATGCAAAGTCTAGTTCCCAATTGAACCAGGGATTATCAACTAGTTGGAGATCAGCATCATCTATGGTGAAGGTGGTGCTTACGAATACATCAAACTTGTTATCGAGAAATAGAGAAAGAGACAACAAACATGAACAAACTACAACTATTCATTGCATGTAGGCAAAGAAACGCTCATGATCGAATAGTGAGTCACAAAACAAAGGACAAGAGAAAACACTCACCAAAGAGCTATACAGAATAAATTTTTATAGAACATTAATGTACTTGCAACATATTGATAGCAAAAGTATTTACAGGAATGTCTGTCTTCATGCCAATAGATGTTACTGCATTATGCCTGTATCCAGTCAACTCTGCTGAAACCTCCTCAGGAGCAAGCCTCACTGCATAGTTACCAAAGTTTATTAAGAGATTGATTTACTGAACATATTGGTTATGAAGGACATTGTCAAGCAGAGAATGCACAGACTGAAAAACAACTTGTTTCTTCAGTAGTGAAACAACAAAGTATGTTGAGTAAATCATATACAACTATTGAGTTCCCAACGTTACACAGGAATTTAGCCATATGGATTGGATTAATTAATGAAAAAAGAAACAAAGACAGGTATTATTGCATCATTCTAGGCCAAAAAATTATCAGAACTGACTTTGATTGTCACAAAAATAGTTTGTCAAGCGTTGATAGGCTAATTTTCACTTTTGTTGAAAACTCATTATTATGTATGTACCCATGCATAAAATGTTTTTGTTGACAGTGATTCCTTCAAAATTGAAATTTCACATGTTATTAGATGGAGCAAGCCTAGAAATCCTTCAGTTATATTTTTCTTGTATGCACATAAGAGGAAGATCAAGGAAAATTGTCAAGACATCCGACATGTTCCAATATTAAATTAAACCAACACTGACAACGCATAAGTCAGGTGCATATGTTTTTTTTTCAATAACAAGAAACAAATCTTTGTGAACCACGTCTATACACCAGGGAACATGGTAAGGGCCCTACTATATGATCCGTCACTGGACAATTAAGAGAGAAATCCACCTTCCTTCCCTTATTGGTGTTCTTCCCTTTGGAGGAAGAACCGATGTTGAATGAAGGTTAGCTAGCTCTTGATAGAGCTAGCTGAATAAATTACAGCTAAAGTAACTAATGTTTTTTTTTTAATGATTTCGATACCTTTATTCATTGATAATTCTGCTGTTATATAGGCAGAGAAGGAAAATAACAACCCATCTAACTACGACTCCTATTATAGTAGAACTTTATTAAGAAACAAAAACTGGAAAGGATCTTTCAAAAGCTAACTATCCTTATCCAAATACTATCCTAATCTAATCTTCTATTATTTCTCGTGTCTAACTAAATTCTCTAGCCTTCTCCAGCTTATCAGCCGTTACCCAACTTCTTCCCTCGCCTTTGATAAGTTCTACCCACAAAAGCATCCTTATCAGAACACTATCCTTGTCAGTCAAATTAATCACAACTTGATTGTTGTATGAGTATTTCAATAGCAAGAGTCAGGAAAAGTATAAAAAATCTCATCTATATTCTATATCAATTAGCAATCACATCATATGAGAGTAAACCACAGCCCAAAGATGATAAGAAACAGGGTTCAAATACTGAGAATTGCCTTAATGGATTAATTCATTCATTTTCTCGCATAGTATGTAAATTTTATGATATGTTAATGCAATTTAAGCAAACAGTATGAGAATGAAAGACAATAGGCATGGTTAATTCAGTCAATGTAAATGTGAAGCTTCACTTTAAGCTATTGTCAGAGTTAAAAAAATGTAAGAGAATGGCAAATGTTATTAAAGTGTCACTTGAGTAGATCAGATGGTTTTCATGGGTATTGCAATCACCCACATTACTCCTTTAAATTAATAACATCAACATGTTTTAGGACCTTTTGGCATCATGAGAATCGCATATATTGTCTCTTTAGTTTTCTGAACACATAAGCATAATCAAAAGGGATTTGCAAGATAGGAGAGATCAAGAAAACATTCAATCCTTAAACTTTAAGCCAAGGCCCTATGTTACAGGTCTTATGGGAGAACCAACCCTAAAAGCTAGCTTGAAGGATGGGAGAGCTCATAAGCCTATAAACCTTACATTAGTCTTTTTTATTACCGATGTGGAACAATTAGACCGTAACATCCCACCAAGCTTCGCAACCCAAGCACCAGCGGGCTGGCTGTGCACTAGACCTTTTCTAGCCCCAGGTGAACACTGCTATACCGACGTCACCACACATATACCCATAGGCTAGCTATGCTCTAGACTTGTTCTAGCTCCGGGTGAACACTGCAATGCCGGCATCACCACCCATGGGCGTGGCATGAGGACTTTAAGGAGTGGTGTTACCTCTAATACCAATTGTTACAGGTCTTATGGAAGAACCAACCCCAAAAGCTAGCTTGAAGGGTGGGAAAGTTCATAAGCCTATAAACTCCACATCAATCTCTTTTATTACCGATGTGGGACAATTTGACCATAACATCTTAGAATGGTCTGATGCTTTATATAAGCTCCCTGACAAAAGAAGTGGACATAAATCACAACTCCATCAACAAATTAGGGCAATGTGGTAAGGACTCAAGATCTTCTAGTTGAAAGGCTGTCAATGAACTAGTCAACCAACAAACTCGAGATTGTTGTACGAGTATTTCAATAGCAAGAGTCAGAAAAAGTATAAAAAATCTCACAATATTCTATATCAATTAGCAATCATACCATATGAGAGTAAACCACAGCCCAAAGATGATAAGAAATAGGGTTCAAATACAAAGAATTGCCTTAAAGGATTAATTCATTCATTTTTTTTGCATAGTATGTAAATTTTATGATATGTTGATGCAATTTAAGCAACCAGTATGGGAATGAAAGAGAAGAGGCATGGTTAATCCAATCAATGTAAATGTGAAGCTTCACTTTAAGCTATTGTCAGAGTTAAAAAAATGTAAGAGAATAGCAAATGTTATTAAAGTTTCACTTGATTAGATCAGATGGTTTTCATGGGTATTGCAATCACCCACATTACTCCTTTAAATTAACAACATCAACATGTTTTAAGACCTTTTGGCATCATGAGAATCACATATATTGTCTCTTTAGTTTTTTGAACACATAAGCATATTCGGAAGGGATTTGCAAGACAGGAGAGATCAAGAAAACATTCAATCCTTAAACTTTAGGCCAAGGCCCTATGTTACAGGTCTTATGAGAGAATCAATCCCAAAAGCTAGCTTGAAGGATAGGAGAGCTCATAAGCCTATAAACCCCACATCACTCTCTTTTATTACAGATGTGGGACAATTAGACCGTAACATCCCACCACGCTTCGTAGCTTAGGCACCGACGGTCTGGCTGTCCGCTAGACCTTTTCTAACCCCAGGCGAACATTGCTATAATGACGTTACTACCCACATACCCACGGGCTAGCTATGCTCTGGACCTTTTCTAGTCCCAGGCAAACACTGGAATGCTGGCGTCACCACCTGTGGGCGTAGCATGAGGACTTGAAGGAGTGATGTTAGCTCTGATACTAATTATTACAGGTCTTATAAGAGAACCAACTCTAAAAGCTAGCTTGAAGGGTAGGAGAGCTTATAAATCTATAAACCCCACATCAGTCTCTTTTATTACCAATGTGGGACAATTAGATCGTAACACCCTAGAATGGTCCGATGCTTTATATAAGCTCCTTGAAAACAGAAGTGGACATAAATCACAACTCCATCAACAAATTAGGGCAATGTGGTAAGGACTCAAGATCTTCTGGTTGAAAGTTTGTCAATGAACTAGTCAACCCACAAATTCGAGATTTTGACTTAGGACCAGAGCTTTTTCTTTCGTTATTATACCAAAGACTATGTACGCAGCTGAGGTAATTGATTTTCAAACTAAAAAAGTGGATGCTTACAATTGAATTTCTTTTTGGCTATCTTGCCATTGTTGAGAGCATACAGATAGTTTTTAACAGCTTCAGCATTGAATCGAGCAGTGTACTGCGGCAAAGCAGAAATGCCTGTATCAGGATCAGACGTATAAATCATGTCAAAAGACAATATATTATAACAAAAGTCAGCACTGTTACCTGTATAACGACAACATAATACTTTGAGTTACTGCGGTCGCTACAGTCAATAACACAGGACGGTGCCTGTGTATTAACCTGGTGACAACAAATCAACCTCATTCACATAAATATCATTCCTTTTAAACAATCTTATGATGCTCGTTAATAACTAAGCAGTTGTTGGCTATGCTATGTTTACAATAATTAGGATAATGACCGAAAAGTAATCACAGTTAAAGATGGCCCACCAAGACCATGCTTTTGCAGAGATGATGGATGGAGGCAGCGTCAAGAATGTGGCGACGGGACTCGAGAGGCCAGTAGTAGTAATAGGAGGGAACAGTTTTGAAGGCGAAATTAGAAACTCCGTTAGACCTCAGAATATGAGAGAGGCGAGCTTCGGTGTTGGTGTCACAGCGACGAGGAACGGAGCCCGGAGGCAGAGACAGACAGAACTCGAGGCTGGATATCCGGTTGAGGATTCGGGTTTGGACCCGCTCCAGCTCCGCTAGCTCCGCTTCCATTTTGCTTGGATTCGACGGTTGGTGTCCGTGCTTTGGTTCAGCATTGCACTAACTGGTACGCTCTTTCACCATCAACGCTTGCGGGCCAAATATGGTCAGTCCATCTCATCCGGGCCTAAATGTTTAGTATGGACTGCTAGACCCATTCCATGCATTGAAGACAAATATGTGTGGAGTGGAGTGCAGGAAAAGGAATGGAGAAAAGAAAATCAAAAGGCTAATATTCAAACGCAGAGACTTGGACCTCGTTGGTTTATAAAGATTGGCTAATGGACTTTTTGGAAGTCATTTGTGAGAATTGACTAAACGCCCAGGCCTACCATTCAATCGCTAAAATCTTAACAAAGCCATAAGCTATTATTCAATTGGTATGACTGGCTGCCTCATTTAGAAATATAACTCCTAACCAGAAACAGCCGCCCACAGCTTAGGCCTTTTGAAGTGAAACCTCTTCATTCTGTAAGGAAAAGTACGGTGCTCATCCTCCAATCACCGCAAACCGCGTGGATTATGTTAACTACCATACCTTCGAGAAATGTTGACCGTTGAAAAGCTACCTCCATAAAACCCTCCACCCCTCCTCACCAATTCTAAAGATCTAAGCCTTCCACTTCTTGACTAACAATGCATAAGAGTACTTCCGGTTCAACTCTAGGCCCTGGTGGTCTAGACCTTGCCCAGTCCTTTTTCCGCTCCATCAACAGTGCGGCCCCTTCTTCTCCTTCCAAGCGCAATACCAAAATCTCCGTCATCGGCGCCGGCAACGTAGGCATGGCCATTGCCCAGACCATCCTCACACAAGACTTGGCCGACGTCCTCGCCCTTGTCGATGCCAAGCCCGACAAGCTCCGTGGCGAGATGCTTGACCTCCAGCACGCTGCTGCTTTCCTCCCTCGCACTAAAATCCTCGCCTCTACCGACTACTCTGTCACGGCCGGCTCCGATCTCTGCATCGTCACCGCCGGCGCTCGTCAGATTCCGGGAGAATCTAGGTTGAACTTGTTGCAGAGGAATGTGACTCTGTTTGAGAGCATCATACCTCCGCTTGCTAGGCACTCGCCTGATACCATTCTTTTGATCGTTTCTAATCCAGTCGATGTCTTGACTTACGTCTCGTGGAAGCTTTCTGGGTTTTCTCCTAATCGGGTCATCGGGTCGGGCACGAACTTGGACAGCTCCAGGTTTCGTTTCTTGATCGCGGATCATCTTGACGTTAACGCCCAGGACGTGCAGGTGAGATTGTCGCTTGAATTTGTCTCTTTAAAAGTAGAACATACTGACATGTTCGAGCAAAATTGTATATAGATAAATTCTCTTGTAAAGTTGAAACTAATGTGGTTTCTGGAAATTTCTCAAGGCTTACATAGTTGGCGAACATGGAGATAGCTCGGTGGCATTATGGTCTAGTATAAGTGTTGGGGGAGTTCCGATACTGAGCTTCTTAGAAAGAGAGCAGATTCCATATGAGAAGGAGACACTTGAGAACATCCACAGAGCTGTCGTGGAGAGTGCATACGAAGTGATTAATCTCAAAGGCTACACATCCTGGGCTATAGGGTACTCGGCCGCTAGTTTGGCTAGGTCCATACTGCGGGACCAGAGGAAGATCCACCCTGTTTCAGTGCTGGCGAGAGGGTTCTATGACATTGACGATGGGGATGTGTTCTTGAGCTTGCCTGCGCTGGTAGGTAGAGGTGGAGTCTTGGGAGTGACAAATGTGCATTTGACGGATGAGGAGGCAGAGAAGCTAAGAGACTCGGCTAAGACCCTTCACCATCTACAAACCCAACTGGGAATTTGAGACTTCTTTTTCTAAGAAGCGTATTTTATGAGTAGTCTTTTAAGGATTTGTGGTGTGCTTTTGATGTATTTCCTATGCAATAAATAGTTTTTAGAAAAATATGAAATGATGCTGCATCTTACGATGGCTGGGTCTAACATACTCATATACTGTATTTTATTTGATAGATCTTATTTATCCTACATGTATCAGTGTTTAAACACCAAGAGAAAATTGATTAGATGAAAATCATACAGATAGATCAGTCAGTTCTATGTCCAAGCTGATTGAGTTGTTAAAAATATGCAAAAACAATAAAAACCTACTAACCCTACGATGATCCTGACCACTCATTATCACCCCAAAGTTCAATTAAAAACATTAATATCAAAATGGAGTGCTATGTCATCAATTTTAGATCTAGCAAACTTTTACTCTCTAATAATCATAGAATATTAATATTAATACAACTGAATCATTAATTAACGTAACATTACCTTTTGATATCAATCAAAAAGCTTGTTGACATCGGTATCTTATTTAAAAGATTAGTTCGACTAATAATGAGAAAGATATCTCTTCGGTCACGATTTGGTTTTTATCTAAACATTTTAAATAAAATCTTGAGTACAAAGGTATCGACGGACGTGTTATGCACCTTTTATCCACAAATTTCTTTCAATTTCCTTTTATCAGTGATATATCAGTTGAGAAAATTGACCTTTTGTACTTGAGAAATGGGCCGGTAAAGGATTTCACATATTCCTTTACAATGACAATTTATTGGGATTCACATTGGACCCGTTTTCCATTACTTGTTGTATTGCATAAGGTTATGTTAAGTGTGAGTAGAAATTTTATATTAAAAAGAGATAAAATTAGTGAAGGATATGTAAGTGTGAAGGACTCATAAACTTAATATCTTAAAATTTTGTGTTAAAGTGTGGCATCAAAGCCTCCGAGTATATTCTCTCACTAGATCCATGATGAAGATCTCCCATAAAAATAAGCTCCTCAAATTCAACAAATAATATCAAAGTCGATAGTTCGAAAATGGACGAGTATGGCAACAATAGTCAGATCTTGTGGTTGGCTCCCCACGAAGAAGAGCAAAGAGACTCCTAGTGGGCCCATACTAGTGAAGTAGAAGAGCTCTTAGTGACGCCATATATTTGAACTGCTAAGAAAAAAGGCAGAAAAAGCTTTCGCTCAAGGGGGAGCCCAAGTCTAATATAGAAGTTCACACTTGAGGAGGAGATTGTTAGGATGTCAAGTGTGAGTAGGAATCCTATATTGAAAAAAGATGAAACTAGTGAAGGACATATAAGTGAAAAGGACTTATAAACCTAATGCTTTAAGGTTTTGGGTTGAAGTATGATGTCAAAGCTCATGAATATGTTACCTCACTAAATCCATGATGAAGATCTCCCATAAAAATAGACTCCCCATATCCAACATTCTGATTTTACGATATCACGCTTTATTTGTGAAGCTATTATGCAACTTCATGCTTCTTTTGGGTTTTATACAATATTTTCAAATTCAAATTATTTCAATCGATTCAACCAAAATAATTAGGAACAGAGTAATTTTTCAGTTTAGATTATTATGATCATATTTATATGTAAAAACCAGCTAGTTTTCTAAGCCATAATTGACTTCTTAAGTCATAAAAGTATATTCTTCTTCATTGACAACCTAGTTAATTTTTTGATCCCGAATTTTTTATGAGAAGTTCTATTGGCTCCTTTTCTAACTTCATTTTACATTTTCAAACTTCTCTTTCAAAATCTAATAACCATCTCTCTTCTCAACCTTTCTAATCTCCCTAGCTTTACCTATTCCTCGTTAAAGCCATTGTGTGACCAACAAAAAACCATGTGTTTAGCCTTACAAAAAAGGGATATTGCAAAGAAACTGAAAAGAGAGTGACGACAGTGTGATCTGGAAGTTAGTTTTATTTTGTTTCACTTGATTAATAACACTAAGCCTTGAATTTCTCAGCTAGGTCAGTTTTCTATACTTTATTTAATATATTTTCCTCCCTTCTGATATTGTTTTCTTTATATGTTGCTTCCATTGCATGAGGTTTCGCTTAAAATTTTGATCTTACCGTTGTTTATCATCTCTGACTCTACATAGATGGGTTTGAATTGTTGGACATTTATGTCCTTTCTCATGAAGTTGGACAACATTTAATTGCATTATTTTGTTTTCCAAATAATTTATCGATTAAGTTACATAATTTGATCCAGATAAAGATAATAAAGTGGCCCAATAAATGATCTAAATCAATGGGTTTCTAGGTGAAAAATAGATCCTGATTAGTGTGGATCGGACCCATAATGATCTTTGATGGGGAAGCTCGATATAGATGCTATAAATAAAGGTTAAGGTCTCTTGCAGTTACTCATATCAATCGTAAGTATAAGGATTCTCTGACCCATTAAAAGAGCCTACATTTTGAGAAAATTATTGAAAGATGTTGACCGTGTCTCGATGATGGATTTCCTTGAAGACGGCAGTGGATTCGCGCTTGTTTCGACTTCAGAAAGCTTATTTGAAGTTATGGAACCGAAATCAGATATTTTCTGCATTTCTTCGTTTATTGCCTTTTCATGTTCGATCCGGGACATGTAAATAAGTTATTGTTACGTGTTACAGGAATATCATTTCTCTCTCCATATTCAGAGCATTGATAAAACTCAAAGTTTCTCACTTTGCCTCTCTTTCTACTCCTTCTTCACTGCGAAACTTGCTTTACCTTTCATATTTGCTTCTTCAATCTTAACGAACCATAACATTGATTCTCTCGTTTCGAATTTCTTTATGTTTTCTCTTTCGTTCAAAACTATATGTTATTGTCTTTAACTTTTTGGGATATTCCCATTTCATTTTCTTGAAAGTAAACGTCTGTGATCTATCTCTTTCTTGGTTCTTGACGTAAAGAACATCTTTGGACTAGTTCGATTTTCATTTTTTAGCAAATTCAAAATTTTGGATTTTTCAATACTGTAAAAAGTTAAAAACTAATTACAAACTATATATATATATATATATATAATTTTGATACATGTCAAAAATTCTAGAAAATAAAACCTAACCCTATATAACTAAATTTGTAGTAGTAGTGAGAAAGGATCATATTTACAGAGAGCATGTGTTTAGATTTTTAGTGAATCAATATAAGAATTGTAACACCCCCTATACGGAACTTACAACTATCCACACATAAGACAATCAATTTCTTGTACATACATTCATGACATGCATTTCAGTTCAATGCTATACATATACACATCACAACATACAATTTCCTTTAATCATTACATTTACAATCATCTTTAACTAAAAACACCTTCCAAAAGTACATTTTTTTCTATTTGTTGGCCTTGATCCTTGCAGATGTTCCTTGTACCTCTCTCATATAACTTGGACCTACACGGATTAAAACTTGTGCTAAGCTTGAAAGCTTAGTGGGGAAACATGTAGTTTGGATAACCAGTTATAGCAGTCATTTGCCAAGCATATACATTCATGAACATAGGACAAATTACTTAATCAAATAAATAATGCAAACATACTTTAATATATTTTTTTATATACCATAAATTCACCTTCAAAATTTAAACATTGATATTCAACACTCAATGATACAAATTATCAATACAAATGCAAATGTTCATTCATATACTTATTATTTATGTTGTCATACTATATTTCTTATTTATGTCTCTTTACTTTATCTTCTATGTTAGGCCTCCACATATTCTGTGGGTGTGGATAACGTATGTTATGGATATCCAAAGATATCAAACTGTGGCTACCTGAAGGTATCGAAATGTGGATATACGAAGGTATCAAACTGTGGATACCTGAAGGTATCGAATTGTAGATACCGATGGTGTCAAACTATAGCAGCTACACTATAACCCTATAGGCATGCCTATTTATCCACAACCAAGACAATAGAGCAGGCACTATAACATTTCCTTTAACCATTTGCAAATTTAATAATTCATATATTAACAAATCATATGATATACATTTCAAGTAATAAAATCTATATCTGTGTTTATACATGCAAGTCATAACCAATCACCATTAGAAGGATGTCAAAATCACACTTGTATAATCATACTATACACATATGAGCAATACATACACAAATAAATCATTTATGTACATGTAAGTTTTCTTTGGAATGCATTATGCTCAATCTTAAATTCCAATGTTCAATCACCCAA
>JAOTAY010000191.1:33608823-33652119 GCA_025629805.1 Erythroxylum baracoense | reverse complement strand
TATGTCAATATTATTAGATGTTTAAATTTTGAATATTATGAATGATGTTGGATATTAAGGATATTTATAAATTTTTTTACATATTATTTCAAAATTTATTCATCCCATTTATTATCATAATATTATGAATGACGTTACATGTTAAGGATATTTATAAGTTTCTTTAATTTTTTTGGAAAATAAAAATAAATTTGAAAATGTATTCAAACTGAAAGAAAAATTCGTTTCTAAATCATTTCCGAACAAAAGAACTCTTTCCCTAAATCCGTTCCCAAATGGGCTGAAACAAACCACAGGCTCGTGCCAAAATCCATCCCTAATTTTGTCTCTAATTCTGTCCCGTACTCCGTTTCAAATGCTTTGATATTTGGGTCCCTAAATCCGTTCCACACAACAGACGAACGGAAATTTCCGTCCCAAACTTGTTGTCGGCTGAACGAAATTTTCCTTCTCAAAATTCGTTGGTAACTCCATTCTTTACCAATATTGGGACGGAAATTGCCATCCCAAAACAATACAATAATTCGATTGGGATGGGTATTGCGAATGGTTTTTTGGACGAATTTTTCGATTCCTGTGTTTTAGGGACGGATTAAATTCTGTCCCTAAGGTTTGCGACCAACCAAATACCGACGGATAATTTTCGGTCCTAAAATATGTCCCAAACATCGTTTGGAACCAAAATTGGGACGAATTTGGCCCTTTTTTTCCGTTCCTAAATGCTGTTTTTCTTGTATTGATAGTTCTTTCAGAGAAGAATAATGAATTTCTTTTGATAAGTTTTTTATAAAAAAAATAATTGTAAAGTATCATCAACTAATTCTTTCTTTTGGTTAATTAGGGACATGTATTCTAAATTAGGCATGAATTACATTTATCTTCAGTAAAAGCACCTTCATTAGTAAATGTTACCTCTCCACAGTCCACGTCTCCCCTGTCATCGTTTATTCGTATGATGATTGGCACAAGCATGACTTTTACACACTCGTGACTCATCCGGTGGAGCTAGAGTAATGTCTCTAAATTTTGAGCGCTGGACGACGAATAAAGTCATTCAATTAAGGTGATTTTGCAATTCCTAAAAAAAAAAGTCTAATTGTTCAATGACTGCATTTGGATCTGCAATACGGTGGAGATAAGTATTTATCCACCGCAGTTTTCAAACGCAGTCACATGTTTATATCTGGGGGTGAACAACCGGAGGTTGGAGGAAAGTGCGGTGCCACCACATAAATCGATAAGTGGAAAGAGAGTTGTGGTTGGAAAATGCTTATGTGATAGAAATTCTACTTTCTATTAATAACCTTCTGATAGTATTTTCCATTATACCCTTAACTAATAGAAAGCAAGTCCAACGTGTATTAATATCTTATTATTTATAATTTTAAATTTATATGACTAATAATATATTTTTAATTATTTATACAACAATTAATAGTTTATTAAATCAATGGACTTTTTAGTCATTTTATTTCTTTTCAACAATCGCAACCGCACTTGCCAAACACTTATTTTCACATTTCAATAGTTACCAAAACAACAATCCCAAATACATAAGTATTTATTGAGAATAAGTACTTATTATTTCAGCAGGTTGATTTCAGTAGGTTATCAACTGCCACCATTCTTCCAAACTAAGCCAACGAAGAGAACTAAATAAAGGTTGATAATGAAAAGGGTTGGATTGAGTCGGATCTCAAAGTATCTAGACCTGATTTGAGTCTCTTATAAACAACCTAAATTTTCATCGGTAGTTTGAATTTGAGCCACTTAAAAATTAAAACATTCAATGCATGAATTAACTCAATTCGATTTGATTTTATAATCTCTCTTCCTCGTTGTTATTAATTCTTCTATAGCACCAAGTTTAAAATTTAAATTAAATTTTAAGAATTAATAATAATTTAATGTTCATGTTCATAAAACTAGAATAGTCCATTGTACGTAAAAGCATGTGCATGGCTAAAACTTAAAATAAAATCGATTCTAACCTAAGAGTAATTCGATGCACACTGAATTGGGTACCTTTTCCGAAGCCATAAAAATATTGTTTCATTAAGTAGTAGTCAAATGTTTATTGAGCTCCTTAGATCTGCAGCCAGTATTAAGGACCTTTATTTAAGAACATATTAATATTAAGTTTAAACTCCAATT
The DNA here is from genome assembly GCA_025629805.1 of Erythroxylum baracoense. NCBI lineage: Eukaryota > Viridiplantae > Streptophyta > Magnoliopsida > Malpighiales > Erythroxylaceae > Erythroxylum > Erythroxylum baracoense. The sequence continues at coordinate 33,649,965 of JAOTAY010000191.1, read as the reverse complement.
GATTACATTTATTAGTTCACTACTTGTCTACTTTAATTTTCTTAACCAATTCGTACCAAAATATGTCGGCGTCTCCCTGTTTTGAGGCGCCTGCCTCCTTAACCATGTGGGAGAATCCAAGTTGTTGCTCTAAAAAACAATAGCCTAAAAATGACAAATGAAGTGGTTCTAACAAAATAATTTTAACTATAAAAGAAACGGCCTTTTCTTAGTTCCGATGCTTCCCTACAATCAAGTCTAACCTCTTATACAGTATCGAAAACAAAATATTTTACAACTTGTATTAGTGAATTTAGATTAGAGAAAATATAATTTGTATAAAATAACGCTACTTTGAACGAGTTCACGTGCTCTTTTCTCCTTCCCATAAACAGTGGTTCAGTTTAAATTTAAAAACTCAACTAACAAAATGATAAAATATTGTGACAGAAAATAAAAGAAGACTAAACAAAGTAGGCTTGAGGCATGAAAGATCACTGTTCTTAAAAATTTATATGGTCTAATGAGTACTATTTCCAAGGTTCAATGTGAATATGAATATGTAGTACAGCTTAGGGGATTACAACTCCTTGCGGAAAAACTTGTAGTAAACACAAAAGGTATGATTTAGCTTAGAGTATGAGCACTTTGGAGGTCATACAGTCATGCTAACTATTAACTGGAGATAAGAGTAACTCAAAATGCAAGTTACTATCATAGTAGGGCAAAAGGAAGACAGATTGTTATCTATTGAGAAGTTGGCGGGTCAGTTTCGAGGAAAGTTCCAAGAACTTGCAAGGTGCCTGCTACACACCTAATGTGCATTTGATGGATTATTATCTGCACTTTTATTTTGCCTTGATCTCTTGTAGGAGAGGTTCCTTCATTTTTGTGTAGCTTTGGAATACTGTTCTATTCATTTCAGTCCATAAGTCATATAACAAGGATTCCAGGGATATATTGTAGACTATAAAATCAGCTTCATCCAAGGATTGTTATGACAGATCCATTCAGTGACACTGAAGGAGGTAACAAGCCCTTCTTCCTATTGAAGGAAGCAATAACTTTATAAGAAGTTTTAGCCTAGCAGAATTTGTTTTTAAAGGAGAGAAAAATATATTAGAAGAAAAACATCATATTTTAAAATAATATAACATATATATTTATATATACAAGAATAAGTGGATAGCAACGTGAGAGAAAAGTTAAGATATTAATGATCTCACTAAATTCAGATATCAACGTTAAAATGAAAAAAAATAGATTTATAACATCAGATATAATTCGAGTAAACTATAAATACATGTTTTCTAGATAAGCATAAGATAAATTTAGAATAAGTTAAACATAAGTTTGTCAAAATCTGATTAACTTTTAAAATAACAAACTAATTTCATTACAATCCCCCTTATTTTGAAAGAATATATAAAAGATTAACGTAAGTATTACTAGATTAAAAAGAACAATTAGAATACGGTGTCCTATGGACTATGAATCAGATACTAGATTTACCAAGATATAGCTTACAAAATTGTTAGTGAAACTTTAAGTTTTTATGAATCAACATCTTATATTGTAACAATTCTTATTAGTCATATTACACCCCTACCAAATCTACTCTTCATCATGCATTTGCACTAATGGGCCATACGTGTGCCTGATTATTTATAATTGTTCTAAAGATTTTCCAAAGTCTTATAAGAACGGTCCCATTCTAAACTCTTATACGCGATTCTATCAAATGTATACTACAATCAAATATACTACCCATAAGGTATATATAATTTATAAGAGCTTAGTTCATCCTTACTTAAGTTGCGGTTTAGCACTAATAATATATCATAAGAGGAGATAAATATTTAATAGTGCATTTAAAAATCAATCTATGACTTTGTTATTATCCAACTTCAAGGCCACAAACTTTGACTCCATTGTTGAGTTAACAGTGATAGTTTTTTAACCGACTTCCAAGTTAGCGTACCTCTAATAAAGTAAATACATAACTACTAGTAGATTTTATCTCAAAGTAGCCTAATAATCATGATTAGGACTATATGTATACCTAATCAGTCTACATATAACATAAGCAATATCAAATTCTGTAAAGTTCACTAAATGCATCATAGTTTTGATAATCTGACCAAGCTTAAACTAAGATATATAATGACTTTAATTTTTAGTCACATCAAGATAATTGACATTCTTAAGAAGTTTTTAGTATAATGTTCTTATAATAATATTATACCAAGTTTAATACTTATGATTTTAAAACCTAAAATAACAATTGCTTCTCCTTTAACTCTTATATCAAAATGTAAAGCCAAAAATTTTGTAATACTATATAATACATTAATATTAGTGCCAAAAAGAAGCAAGTCATCCTTATATAAGCTAACGATCACACATTTTCCATCAATAAGTTTAGTATACACACAGTTATCTACTTTTATGAAAGAGAAACGATCACTTAATAAAACTCAATCAAATTTCTTATGCCACTACTTAGCAACTTATTTAAGACGAGACAAAGATTTTAACAATCTATAAACTTTATTTTCAAACCTACATGAAACGAAACCTTTAAGTTGTACTATGCAAATCTTTTATTTAAATCAACATTTAAAAATATAGTTGTGATATCCATTTGATGAATAAGTTATGGATAGAAGCCTAGGAAGTCAAAACACAAATTGATGAAATTCTAGGTATAGGTTCATAAATATCAAAAAAACAATATTGCATTTTTTAGTAAAATTTTTTATAACCAAATGAGCTTTATATTTATTATTAGAGCCAATAGGATTAAATTTTCTTTTAAAATTTGTATTTATAACTAATAGGTTTAGTACTAATAAACGATTAATATACTATATTTTTATGTCCATTTTGAGTTTGCTTTGTATGTTATTTGAGAGTTTTATGTTGTTTTCTGTACATATTATGTTTTAAGAGTTTTTTTGGGTCTAAATTACCTTCATGGACTAAAAGAAGAAGAATTTGAGTGAAATTGTGACATAAAACAAAAGAATTGGAGATATTTTATAGATATATGATAGTGTGAAGTTGTATATACTCGTATGCGTAATACATACAACCATATAAGAGACTGTGTAAAAGATTGCAAATGTGTAAAGCTTCAATGATGCTCTTTTAGCCCATATGGAGATACACGCCTTTGTAAGTAATATAGACGATTGTGTTCCTTACCTATGTAAATAATTGAAAATGTGTAAATTGGTGATTCTAAAGTGTTTTTGACGTACATGATCACTCATAAGACCATGTGATTACCCGTGTGAAATCCAAAAACCCTAATTTTTGGTATAAAAAGAAATTATGAAGAGGAGGTAAAGAGGGTTAGAGTTAAAGACCAAATTTAAAGCAAGAGACCTAATTTTAAACTTAAAATGAGGAAAACATGAAGATTACTTTAAGAGATCCAATAGAGAACAAACCTTTCGTTAAGGATTCAAGAGTATTTCATTAAAGAAAAGGGGATATAGACCGTGCATTCTTTTTTTTAATTCTTCTTCTAAACTTTTGGTGTTTATTTCATTTTCTACGTTTAAAATCTATGTTTGCTTAGTGCTTAGGCAGGATGAACCATAAGTTTGGATGGATATATGATATGATATTTTATTTAATACAATTTGATTGAATGATTCATTAAGAATTAGTTATGCCATTTTTGTTCTTGAATTAATATGTACGAGAGATCAGCTCAATAGTTAATTTCAATGACTAAGATTAAGAGATCATTTTATATGAATAGATCTATTATACTTAGAAAGAGTTGCATGCAAACTTAGAGAAATGTCAACAAAAATCCTCTAGAATAAGGTCAAATATGATAGAGAAATTCAAGAATCAAGTAAAGTGATATTAAGGGTTTTGATTAGAAAGAGAATTCAATCAATTAACTGAGGATTAGTTATTAGTAGTCTTAATAAAGATATTAAAATAAAATGCAAAATTTCACGGTTTAATGATGAATAATTGAATTGCATGATAAATGTTAATATTTAAGAGATCCTAAGGGGATTTATTGCCTAGTTTCTAGCTAATTAATATTGTTTAATCATTGTATTATCTACTTTCTGGTTAATTATTGTGTTGAATTCTACTTAAATCATCATTTTATTCGGCAGTTAGATAATCTAAAAGAGGCTATTAACTTGTAGTCCTTATTGGGTCAGCCTATGGTTGCTAGTGCTAGTTACAATAACATTGTGTTGTTGCAGTTTAAGATTATATCAACCAAGCTTTTGGCATTGTTGTTAAGGAATAAAATATTAGGAAAACTTTGTTTTTGTTAATCTGACTATTATTTTTATTTTATTTCTTTTTACTTTTTTAATATGTTTAATTATTTTATTGACTTTTTAGTTTTCTCACTTCTAAAGGTCTTGGGGTTAGTTTATGACCCAAAAAACATGCATCGCTCCTAGTTGGCGAATTTTTAAAGATTAAGACTACAACTCATAAAAATATCTAAAGAAGGAAAGAGTTCAAGTTAGATCTATAGATAGGGGGCTTAGAAGGTTAGATTAATACCAAAGAATTAGGAACTATAACAAACCAATTAAGAACTATATTTGATTACGTTAGACTTGATCTAATAGGAAGGGAATCCAACATTTTGAGATCGACTATTTAAATAAGTTCTAAAAATACCTAGGCTATCCTACTGGCAAGTACACTAGGTAGTTGTAGTGATTACTCAAGGTCGTCTCCTACAGAGGTGAACTTAGTCCGCTTAAATTAACCTTGAACAAAAGAAAAAATAAAAATAGATGCAATCCTAAACATTCTATCCCGATTTGTTGTTTGAAGACTTTAAAGAAAATCACAAGATAAATTAAAAAGTAAACGGAATTAACTGGAAGCAAAGACGAATAAATTAATCGAAATAAAAGAGTCTTAAGAATTAATTGTGCTAATTTAATCTCTTATGCATGGTTAGGGGAAATAATTGGATAGTTGTCTTAGTAAAATTAACATTTGGGTTCTAAATCAACTCGAATAATGAACTAATCTAACTTTTGAATTCAACAGGTTATTATTCAAATTAAGTATAGAAACCTGACTACAATTTACCACTTAAGTTAATATATTTTTACTTCTTAACCTAAACGTCTATAGTTTCTCGTGCCATATTAAACTTCTTCTCTCGATCATTCATTTAATACTAAAAAGTTTGGTCATGCTATTACATTCATTTATCTTACAAACTACAGCAATAAATAAGACAACAAAACTGTAACTTAATTATGCATAGTCGACTAAGATAGCTACATTAATTCTTTAGAAAGAGATCAGCCCATCATGAATATCACAAGATTCATCATCATTAAACACATCAATCCCATCTTTATCAGTATAAGCAAAGTATTTAAAGCAGTAAACTAAGTAAATAATCGAATGAACTATGAAAAGAAAACAAATAACATTTGATTAAGCTGTCAAAGTAACAAGTTCAGAAACAACAAGAAATAGAGCAATAGATGAATAGAATAAGAAAACAAGGATCCGGTGAGTGTGAAGGCAGTGGTCTCTTACCCTCTTAAGCTTCCCGTATTAGCTCTTAGCTTTTACTTCAGCTTATTCTTACCCAGATGCTCGCATTGCCTTCCCCTCTCTACTTTGTTTCTCTCCTTTTCCCCTTAGTTAACTAGTCTGTGCTTCCTTTCTCTCTTCTTTGACTTCTTTTTGTCGATTTGCCTCAATTGTGTGTTGAGTGAAGAATGAAGAATGAAGATTGATAAGCTACCACCCTATACTCCTTTTCTATTTGTAGTATGACTCTAGGTTTAGGGTTTCGAACCGTCACCTTACATGACATGTGATAAGTTGATGAATTAAAGGAAACAATGAGTTTTGGGTGATAAGTTAAGTCACCCCGTGAGGGCACTTATCATGGTGGTGACATGATTTTATGTTTATAGTTTCAAGTCATCACCCTACATGACATGTGATAAGTTGATGAATAGGAAACAATGGGTCATGGGGGTGACAAGTTAAGTCACTCACGGGAGTGCACTTGTCATAGTGGTGACAAGTTAAGTCACCACCGTGACTATCACCAAAGTGTTAATCGCAGTGGTGACATATTATGTCACCACCATGACTAACACTTAAATTTTCGTCATAGTAATGACTTGATGTTTGTCACGGTGGTGATATAACAAATCACCACTCTAAGGTGGTGACACCTGTCACCACTTTTTCTTCTTTTTTATATTTTATTTCTTTTTTCATGCAAAATTATGTGAATTTCCCTTCAACCTTTATGCAAAATTGACAAAATAATCCAATTAATATTCACACCATTTCTACTCAATTTTCTCACATTTAGATCAAAACACAAGGATTTGTAACCAAAATCAAGATATGAAGGTAATTAAAAGCAATATAAACTAGACACATCAATTCCCCCACACTTAAACTACGTTTGTCCTTAAGCATATTAAAGAATACTAAACTATAAAAGAACAAACAATGGAAACAACAATTTTCCTAAATAATAGTCAAAGATATCAATGATCAGTTCAATAAACATAATCTAAGAACTTGAAACTTATAATACTGCATGAACAAGCTATTCTTCACATATTTAGCCAAAATCAACAAGCACTTCAATTCAAAAAACCATCAACAAATGTGATAGACACTCACTCCACTCTCTATTCTCTCAAGCATTCAAAGGTAGGATATGTATTCACTCATTGTTCATTTCATGTAAGGAATCTACCATATGCTTGCTTACCAATCCAATCTTCGCCATTCATATCAAATATAAACATCAATCTGAAGGTTTTTATTTCAGTTGTAATGGGGCCAGGCTAAGGGTAGGAAAAAAGAAAATAACAATTTAAAACAACAAGACAAATTGAGCATTTAAAATAATAGAAAACAATGAACCATAAAACACTCAATTTTTTCATCTCATTTAACAAAATCATCACTTCCCATTTTTACTTCTCTCCTCTTCTTTTCATTTTCTGGTCATCTTCTTTTCCTTCCTTTTCTTTTCTATTTCTTTTTCTTCTTTTTTTTCTTTTTTTTGTTTCTTTCATCTTGATTTTTTCTCCTTTTCTACCCATTCCTAACTCAAAATCAAATTATATGTTATGATTCCTCCATGCTTGTTCAAATAATTATTTCCTAAACCCAATCATACACATTCAAATGCTCAACTTGCCTTGTGGTAGGTACAATGATGAGGATAAATAATTAAGGTTAAGGCTCATATTTTAGGTTTAAAGAAAGAAAATGTTTTATGTTAAGCTCAAAGAGGGTCCACTAAAGGTAACATCATGGTGGCATTTTACGCAAAAGGGGTAAATCCTAATTACCGTCATCATTTTAACGTTTGTATAAGATTATATGATCTTAACTAGTATTTGTAAGCAAGTTCTAGAATTCCTTAATCATGAAAGAACAACCTCAACAAAAAATACTTGAATCTGGTGTTTAATAGTTCAAGAAGGCTCAAATCCTTACCAAAGAAAAGTGACATTCATCTATCACAACAAGCTAATGTCCTTTTAATCGAAATATAGGTTAATCAGTCTAAGCATGTAGGTATACTCATTCACTCATATTATGCATTACTAATCCTGATTGAGTTCATTTAATGACCTTACATGTCTAACTATTAAATGGGAAAAACACACATAACTAACACATATTTTTTTAAAATAATAATAACCCCCTCACTTAAATATCAGACTATTCCGAATGTGACACAAAAAGGTAAAAGAGCAGTCTAAGATAAAAGACAAAAATTAACACAAACAAGGACAAACATTAAAACTAAAAGACATTAAAATAATAAGAAAAGGGATAGAAGTACGATACGAAAGTATAGGTGGTGGCTGTGTCGATGTGGTATGAAGCATGATAATAAGGATGGCATACTACATTGAGGCGTGGTGAACAGTTGTGAGGAAGACAAATAGAAAAAATTGAAAAGTAGGCCTGTGCACATCAAGAAAACATATTAGGTCGAGTTTCACTAAAAAGAAACAAAAAACAACTAATTTGAAAAAAAACAAAACAGAAATTATATGGGTTGCCTCCCATTTAACGCTTCTTTAATGTCTTTTGGTTGGACAGCTTAGCTATTATACTCAAGGTCGATCACCCAAAGTGATTGATTCCACTGCTTTCTCCTTTTCCATTCAAATCTGTCTACAAAAATTTTCCAAACACTTCCTCAATTGCATCCACTAGCAATTGGCATCATTCATCACTCTCTTTAACCAAGTCCAGCTTCTTTCTTCTTCTTCCTATAGAGCAAAATCAAAATTGGTAGAATTAACTTGATCAATAAAAGAACAGTCTTCAGAAACAGTAGAAGTAGGAATAGGTTTAACATTAAAGATTAAAAATTCTATTGTTTCTCCCAAGATGGTTATGGTCAATTTCCTATTCTTCACATCAATCAAATTGTTTGTGGTGGCCATAAAAGGCCTCCCTAGGGGTATGAAGTGCTCCTTTTCTTTCTCCATCACTTCTCTCATATATAGGATAACAAAGTCTAGTGGAACAACCAATCCTCCAACTTTTACTAACACGTCTTCCATTATTCCTTTTAGATAACAGCTTGACCTATCAGTTAATTGCAAACACATGTTTATAAGTCTTAATTCCCCTAGATCCAATTTCTCATAAATAGAGTGAGCTATATGGTTTATGCTTACTCTAAGATCAAGCATACCTTTAACCTCATCACAATTACCCATTGATACTTTCATGATAAAACGTCCTGGCTCTTTCAGTTAGGGGGTAAATGCTACCACAGAATTATACTTGTTAAGCTCAAACTTTCATTTCTTGGAACTTAGTTCCTTGAAGAACTTGACATAAATCGGAACATTCTTAATCACATCTAATAAGGGCAGATTAACATTGACCTTAGAAAGTATGCCATATACATAAGAAAACTACTTATCTTGTTTTAATTCCTTAAGGCAGTTTGGGTAAGGAATTGGTGATCAATAAGGATCCGTCAACTTGTGCAATTTTTTCCTTCATTTTCCTTGGTGTCATGCTTAAGTTATTCACACTTTTGAATGTGATTTGAAGAAATTCTCCTATTGCTTTTCTCATTACGCTCATTTTCTTCTTTAGTGAGACTCTCCTTCTCTTGATTATTAACATTAGACAGCTTAAAAGGAAACTCAACATGATTGTCAAATACTTTACCACTTCTCAGAACAGTAATTAGTTAGGCTTGTTCGGGTTGAATATGTAACTTTCCCTTTTGATTATTATGCATTTGAGCAGCAATTTTCCTACTTAAATCTCAATCCTCTTGACAGACACTTTCAAGGAGTCAAATCTTTTGTTGTTCATTTCTTGATTATGAGTTGTTACTTGAATGAACGCATTCAGGCTTTCCTCCAAAGAAGGTTTTCTCAGTAAGTTTTCATTTAAGGATTGCCTTTGAAAATAGTTTTGCCTTTGAAAATTCTGGTACTGTAGTTAGGGTTGCATTGGTGGGTTGTTGGTCTTCCACAAAAAATTGGGGTGGTTTCTCCAAGTAGGATTATAGGTGTTTTAATACCAATCATTTCTCTCCCTTAGTTGAAAAATATTAGGCGAGTTAACTTGTTCTTCCCCATCTACAAAAGGTATAGACAAACATTAGCTCCACGATCGAAAATTCCACGTATACTAGTAGTTAAACATCTTTACATGTCTTGTTAACTCAGTTAACTGGTTAGCCAATTCTTGATTCGAGTTCATCTAGCTCTTTTTCCCCTCACACTCTTTTATTAAGAATTAACCCCCAACATTTTGAAGATTTCATACGTTTCTTCGATTGTTTTCTTTACCATACTCTTCCTACTACATTATCCACTGTGTATTGACACTATTGTGTCAGTCTATTATCAAATAATCGGTTTTGCATCTAAAGTGGAAAATGATGGTGTGGGCATTGGATTAGCAAAAGTTTGAAGCGTTCTCAATCCTTATGGAATGACTTTCCCTCCATTTGAGTGAAAGTAGCTATCTTCGTCTGCAACTTAGATGTCTTTTGACGAGAATATAATTTTCTTATGAATTTATTATACACCTCTTCCCATGTAGTCAATGAACTGGGTAGAAGGGTCATCAACTATGCCTTGGCCCGATCCTTCAATATTTATGGGAAGCATCATATTCTGAGTTGATCTCCATTTAAGAAATTTAATGGAAAGGTTTGGAGAGTAGTGTATAATTCTCGAATGAATTTTAAAGGGTCTTTATTGGGAACCCCATAAAACGATGGCAGTATGTTGTAGTGGATGCTCTTTAATTCATAGTTTCTAGCTACCTATCCCAAACGTATACATGACATGACAGTACCGATCACTGGTCTGGCATACTCCTTTATTGCTAACTACCTTTCACTCAATTTTTAGTTATCAACTTGATCTTTACACTTAGGTTCCTTGCGATCGTCTTCAAAGTCCCCTTGAGGTTTTCATATTTGATGTACGTTATCAATAAAGGGAACTGGTTCACTATCTAGAAATCTACTTCCTAGCATAAACTAAATGAGTTCACTTCTAGAGACCTCCTCCCTAGCACACACTAGCTACGGGAAGTACTAAATTAATAACAAAAATTAACAAAATACGTTAACAAAATAACATAATAAAATATATATACAAGAATACAAATAAATAATCAAAATCACTTTAGCAAAAAAATGATTAAAATTAATTTAAGTCTAAATGCTAAACACCTCTCTAGAAACGACACCTAAAACTTGTTGTACCTAAATAAGTACAAAAAATACCTAGGTTATCCTTCTCATAAGTATACGAGGTAGTTGTAGTGATTACTCATGGTCGTCTCCTACAGAGGTGAACTTAGTCCACTTAAATTAACCTTGAACAAAAGAAAAAATAAAAATAGATGCAATCCTAAACATTCAATCCCGATTTATTGATTGAAGACTTTAAAGAAAATCACAAAATAAATTGAAAAGGAAACAAAATTAACTGGAAGCAAAGACGAATAAATTAATCAATATGGAAAAGTCTTAAGGATTAGTTTTGCTAATTTAATCTCGTATGCATGGTCAAGGGGAATGATTGGATAGTTGTCTTATTAAAATTAACACTTGGGTTCTAAATCAACTTGAATAATGAACTAATTCAACAGGTTATTATCTGAATTAAGTATGGAAACCTGACTACTAATTACCAGTTAAGTTAATTTATTTCTAGTTCTTAACCTAAGCATTTATTATTTCTTGTGCCATATTAAACTTCTTCTCTGAATCTTTCATTTAATACTACAATGATGCAAAGTTTGGTCATGCTATTACATTCTTTGAGCTCACAAACCATAGCAATAAATAAGACAACAAAACCATAAGCATTGTCAACTAAAATAGCCACATTAATTCTCAAGAAAAGAGATCAGCCCATCATAGATGTCATAAGATTCATCATCATTAAACACTTCAATCCCATCTTTATCAACATAAGTGAAGTATTTAAGCAATAAACCAAGTAAATAACTAAATGAACTATGAAAAATAACAAATAATTTTTGGCTAAGCTATAAAAGTAACAAGTTCAGTAAGAATAAGAAATAGAGCAATAGAAACAAGGATCGAGTGAGTGTGAAGGCGATGGTCTCCTGCCCCTCTCAAGCTTCCCGTATTAGCTCTCGCCTTCTACTTCACCTTGTTATCCCAGATGCTTGCGCTATTTTCCCCTCTTTGCTATGTTTATCTCTTCTTACCCTCAGTCACCTCCGAATTGGCGTTGGGATGTCGAGCCTTCCATGGATTTCTCCATAGGTGAGAGCTTCCGTGACCCTTTTCGCCTTTTCAAAATCAAGACCACTCTCTCTTGAAACCTTTAAATGAAACATAATGTCTGCCATCGCACAACATATCTTTTATGTTAAAAAGTTAGGGTTAAAAATAGGTAAGGTGGTAGTGTATCATGGGTATGACATGGGTTATCAAAGAAGTTTCTCACAACTATGAGAAGTTTCTCACAACTATGAGAAATGTTGCATGGGCATAAGACCCATCCAATCTATTTATGGTCATGAGCCACCTTTCTTCATTCCTCTTTTTGATGTTTTCAATATATTCCTCATCTTTCTTTCTTGTTTACTTTCTTCTCTTACTTTTCATCTTCTTCTTCTTGCTCCATGAAGATAAGTGAATGTGAATCTTTGAAAAATGACTCAAATATATTACTTTTGACTCAATTTAGTTCCTTTGCTTCTAAATCATGCCTAAAACCATATATGAACTAAAGTGAGTGTCTTAAATACTTTATAGCATTAACCATTAAGTGTAGTGGATTAAATGTATCAACAATTAAGCATACCTAAATTGTGATGGAAAATTTTTCCTTAGTGTGAAACAAGAAGAGGTTACCTTTAAAATATCTAATCCATGAGAAATCCCCTTGAATATGATGATTCTTGTCATTTTGTTGATATAAGTGATTTTTGTAGTTTTAAACAATGTGTAAGATTTTATCTTCATAATGGTATTGAAGCTACCAATTGTTTAAGGTGAGGAAGATGATAGGGAAAGCCATAAAAAGAAAGGTAATGTGGCCAATGAATTTATATCGAGAAAGAAAGAGTTCGAAGAGATCGACAGAAGTAAAGATAAGAGGTTGAAACCTTCCATTGAAGAACTGCTAGAGTTAAATTTGAAGAAGCTACCCAATCACTTGGAGTATTCATTCCTTAAAAAGGATTCAAAATTTCCTATAATTATTTCATCATCTTTAAAGGTGGATCAAAAAGAAAAGCTACTAGATGTTCTCAAGGAATAAAAGAGGGCTAGTTTTTGGAAGATTTCTGACATCAAAGGAATCGACCCTTCTTTTTGCACTAAAAAGATTTTGATAGAGGGTAAATCCTAATATAAGGGAAGTGGTAAAGACAAAGGTAATTAAACTCCTGGATGTTAGTATGACTTATCATATTTCTGACAGTTCTCGTTTAAGTCTTTTGTAAGTTGTATCAAAGAAGGGAGGAATGATGGTGGCATTCAACGAGAAGAATGAATAGATTCTATTAAGAACTATCACAGGGTGGTGAGTGTGCATCAATTATAGGAAACTAAATGATGCTACTCGAAAAGACCACTTTCTTTAGCCTTTCTTACACTAAATGTTGGAGTGGCTAGTAAGATATACACTATTGTTTTTTAGATGGACTTTTGGGCTACTTTTAGGTTCTAATTGCCTCGTGTCATTACAGTATTTTCACTTATAAGTGGATACCCTTTAGGTTGTGCAATACACCTATTATGTTTTAGAGGTGAATGATAGCTATATATTGATGATCTTGTCAAGGATATTATGGAGGTATTTATGGATTAATTTTTTATTTTTAGCGATTCTTATGTTTTATGCCTTTATAATTTAAAAAGAGTGTTGGAGAGACAAGAGAAAACTAATTTGTGCTAAATTGAGTAAAATGTCACTTTATGGTATAAGAGGGCATAGTTTAGGCAATAAAATCTTTTACAAGGTTATTGAGGTAGATAAAGTAAAAATTGAAACTATAAAGAAGCTACCGTTCCCTACTTACGTTAAGGCTATTAAATGTTTTTTAGGTCATTCGAGCTTTTATAGAAGGTTTATTAAGGATTTCTCTAAAATTGCTAAACCTTTAACTAATTTGTTGGAGCAAGATATGCATTTTAACTTTACTAAAAAAATGTTTAAATACCTTTAACATTCTTAAAGAAAAGCTAAAGAATTCCCTGATTATGGTTACACTAGATTGAAATTTATCCTTTGAGCTAATATGGATGTAGTGATTTTACATTAAGTGTACTACTTGGATAATGAAAGGACAAATATTTTCAGCCAATTTACTATGCTAGTAAGACTTTGACAAATGCCCAGGAGAATTATACTACAATAGAGAAAGAATTCCTAGCAATGGTTTCTGGATTTGATAAATTTAGAACTTATCTAATCTTGTCTAAGGATGTTTTTTATACTAAGCACTCTGCATTAAGGTACTTTCTAAAAAAGTTGGATGCTAAGCCTAGATTAATTAATTAATTAGGTGGATTTTTTTATTGCAAGAATTTGATTTAGAGATCAAGGATAAGAAAGGAGTTGAAAACCTGGCAGTAAACCATCTATCTCGCCTTGAAAACCTAAATTTAGAAGAGCTAAACAAAAAAGACATTGATAATTTATTCCTAGAAGAGTGCCTATATAATTTGGAGGGGTAAGTGAGTTTAAAACCGCTTGGTTTACATATATTACAAACTATTTAATGGTCGAGATCTTACTAAAAGGTCTTTATATCAGTAAAAGAAGAATTTTTTTTTGGTTTGAAGGACCATTTTTGGGAAGATCCATATTTTTTCATATCTGTGCATGTTAAATAGTAAGAATATGTATATCTCACTCTAAGGGGTGGAAGATCTTAGGACATGGCTATGCTGAACCTATCAAAGGGGACCATAATGCTAATATGACAGCTCATAAGATCCTTAAGTCATATTTTTACTGTCTTTCAGTTTTTTAAAATGTCTAAAAGAATATAGCTTTACATAATAGATGCTAACAATTAGGTAATATCTCTTATTGAGATAAGAGTCTTAAGATTTCATTCTTATTTGTTAAGTTTTTATATTAAAGGCAATGATTTTATATGTCCATTTCTAGCTTTGTTTTGTAATATATACCTCATAGTAGCTTTTTACTATGTTTCTAAATGGGTGGAAGCCTAAAATTTACCTAAAAAATGATGCTAAGGTTGTTGTAAGATTCCTAAACACTACAACAAAATATGGAATTTTTAGACATAAAAGGTGAAATTTTTAGATGCTTTACAAAGCGTCAAAAAAACAAGTGTCACAAAAATTATTTTCGACGGTTTTGTTAGACATATAGATGCGTCAAAAAAACATACATTTTTTACGCATCTAAGTGTCAAAAATCTATTTACACATTGATGCGTCGAAAAAATACATTTTGACGGTTTTCTTAGACACATAAATACTATTTAAGATACTTTTTGTAAGCTTTTAAATGCTTTTCTCTGTCGATATTTTTTCACTTTTAGACAATTTTTTACATCGAAAAACTCCACCATTTTTTAGTAAAAAAATAAGCTTACAATTTCCTTCGTGCATCTTTTTTAAGATCAGTCACATGCATATTATTATAATAAATTAACACTTTTGTTAATAAATATTATTTACACAGATTTGTATGTATATAATAGCATAAATTAGCTGAGAAAACCTACCATTAAAATATAAATGTATTGAGTACTTGATACACAGAAAGCAGAAAAGAATCACACAGAAAAATCCATAAGAAATTACACATAAAACCCTGATGAAACAGACATTATCAGTACAACTTCATTATTGCTTCGGTTCGGCACCTTATGTGAACCAAGCCTGAGCCACAACCCGACTCAACTTGCCTTCTTCCAAAATCTCATCGGCTCATACACTCCCTTTGCCTGCTCAAACTACTTGACAAGCAAGAACCTTCTGTAGACGTGGACGCTGAGGACTCTGCAATCAGCCAAGCATCGATGACTTTCCGGTGATCATAGCTCTAGCACACCTCTGTGCGTCTTCTCCGTGCTACCTAAAAGAACTCATTGCTCTATGTTAAACTAATCAAAATAGTAGACAGAAACAGTTTGTTTCTGTTTAGTTTCATCAAATCAAGCAACTAGGGAATTTTTTCTTAACTAACAATATTTGTAAAAAGTTTAGGAGATCCAGACTAATATGTGAACATGAACAAGAACAAGAACTGTAGCTGTTTTAGTCATTTTGCAAGGGAAAGAGAGTTTAGAATTGGATTCATTATGTTAATCAAGACACGACAATGAAGAGATATGGCTACAAATCTAAAAGCATAATCTAAACAGAGGACTGCTGCACCGATGTAGCAATTTTCTTAAAAGAAAGTAGAATCAAAAGATATATGAGATTGTAAGTTACCTGGAACCTCATTTCAGTTTTGGCAAACCTAGGGCAATTATTAGTGATAGGGTCATATAATTTTATAGCGCACAATTTGAAAAGGTAACTAAAAACTATGGAATAAACCATATAATTTACACCCCATTTTACCCCTTAAACTAGTGGCTAAGTTGAGGCAGCTAGTAAGGACTTAAGAAGAAT
The DNA here is from genome assembly GCA_025629805.1 of Erythroxylum baracoense. Lineage (NCBI taxonomy): Eukaryota > Viridiplantae > Streptophyta > Magnoliopsida > Malpighiales > Erythroxylaceae > Erythroxylum > Erythroxylum baracoense. The sequence goes on along the minus strand of JAOTAY010000191.1, from coordinate 33,633,833 downwards.
TTTGGAAAAGAGTATAAAGCACTGCACCTTATAGGCTTATCTGTGGAAAACCATGTCACTTACTTATGGAATTAGAACATAAGGCATATTGGGCCATTAAGCTTATGAATTTTGATCTTAAATTGCAAGTGAGAAAAGCAAGTTAAAGGTTAACGAATTGTGAGAATGGAAATTATTGGCCTATGAGAAATTTTAAAATGTACAAAGAGAGAACTAAGAAATATCATGACTAAAGGATCAAGCAATCAAATCAATTTAAGGACGGAGATTAAATTTTTTGATATAATTCTCACTTAAGATTATTCCCAGGTAAGCTTAAATGAGGATGATTCGCCTTCATTATGAAGAAAATATTTCCTTATGGTGTAATCGAGGTAAGTTATCCAGATAAATTTAACTTCAAAAATTATCCATATAAATTTAACTTCAAACAAAATAGCCATAAGTTGAAATTATATATTGGAGATGAATTTGATGTTAGTGCAAAGGATATTAATTTAATAAATTCACCTTGATCATAATAGGTACATCGAGCTAAAGACATTAAACAAGCACTACTTATGATGCATCCTAAGAATTATGATACTCTTATTTGATTTGATTATGTTATTTTGTTTATTTTTTAGATGTAGTTTAGGATTTCATTAATTTTCGGAGTATTTTATGTTAGGTTATAGATCATCTTCTTTTGATTTTTCCTAATTTATGTGTTTTTGGTATATATTTTTGACTCTTATTGATTGCTTTGAATGAAAATTTTTAAAACTTTTAGGCATTTTAAGATAGATAGGGTTATATATACGTCTACATATGCTAAAATCTCATTTTAGCAAGTTTTACATGGTTCCAGTGACCTATATAGTAATGTAAAGTCTTGGAGCTTTTAAAAATTTTCACACACACATTTATAGTTAGTTACATAGGCATGTGATATGCCTATGTATCTTAATTTCTTTGGAACATGTCACAATATATGCCTATGTCGAAAGTCACACATTAATAGTGACTTATAGGGTCAAACATGCAATTATGTATGTGATTGTGTAAGTTTGTAAAAAAAACAAATGCCTGTGTATTAGGTTATACAATCAGAGCGACTTACACAGTTAGTTACATGACCATGTAAGTTTGTGATACCTTTTAGAAACCTTATTTCTCTTCTTTTATCCCACTTTTATCTCACTCAACCGTGTAAGATTTTACATGTGCATGTAAAATATTATCCTTTTGTAGATTAAGAGATAAGATTGAGAGATGTAAGTTGTATAAGACATAAACACATAATGGAAGAAGATTTTTTTTGTCCAAATATCTTTATTCTATCATAGTTTTATTAAAGTTTGATTTTTAGAATTTGTTTAAATATATATGTATATATACAATTTTTACTCAATTTTATATAGAGGATTTTTAGAGAGAGAACTATAAAAGCTTTAGTTGTGATTGTTTTATAAGGTGTTCTTTGCTCGAAACCTTAACATTTATATTTTACTATTATTGGATTTGATGGATTTCTTGTTGGTAAAATCCTATGTCTAATTTTTCTTATTACCATCTAATATTGGCCGAGTGATCTCATTTTCCCAACACTTATTGAACTCACCTTAGAGACAAACAATTAACTTTAAAGTTAGATGATATAACCTCATAAATCGGAAGGTGAGTCATCTATAATAGCTAGAAACTAAAATAAATCATAAAAGTAACAAAAATGGGGAAAGCCTTTTAGCTAGTCAAATTATTACACTTATGTTATTCTTTATTAAGCAATAAATTTATATTGGCTAAACATTTACCCCAACTGAATTAAAGGAGAATAAAAGATGTTATCTATTGGACTCCTAACCTGCAAGGTAGATTCACTAATGAACCTTGCCATAAAATTTTCAATAGCAGATCTACAGTAGTGCCTTGGTATAATCTTCTGTGGAAGAACTCTTTAAATCCAATAGCCTCAATAATCACTTGGCTTATGATTAGAAATAGGCTTAGAACAAAAAAAAGATGGTTTGGGCAAGGGATTCAACATATGTTCTATGTAAGGTAGCAGAAGAGGACAAAATTCACTTATTCTTCACTTACAACTACACCAAAGAAATATGAAGCAGAATTCATTATATGTTGGATATCATACATATGAATGGGGAAAAAATTGAGCTAGTACACAAACCACATTAGATCTTGAATAGAGAATGAATTCCTACCCAAGGTTACATTAACCATCACCATCTACACAATTTGGAAAGAAATAAACTGAATTTTATACAAGCAAACTGAGGATAAACACCAGTTAGCTAATAAAATCCTAAACAGCGTTAGAGTTGCTATAATTGTTAAAAAACCAGACCATCTACTATCCCCTGGAATGAAGAGAAAATTGGATATATGACTTAATTACTGCACTGGTCTACAAGCTTATTTGATTTGTTTTTCGTAATTTTTCTTTTGTAATTGAGCTTCCAATCATGTTGTAAGATTATAGTTAGCTTATATCTTGGAAATCATTGTAATGTTGTAATAGATTTGCTAGAGACAATCGATATTTAATCATTTTTTAATAAAAAATAAGTTTATAAATTAAAAAATTAATATGTGATTCACATTGCAACTTATATGTTATTTGATTTTATATTTGTCTGAGACAATGTTGCTAAGTTTTATTCCTAATTTTTAATGTACTAATATGTATAATTTATTATTAATATGTGTTGCACAAACATAAACCATATATATGAAAAATAAGGAAATAAAAAGCAGATGAATCTATATGGTTAGGCTAATCGATGTGGCCTATGTCAATAGGTAAGAAAATTGATTATTTTATTACTGTGAGAAAGACGATACAAGGAAAAGTATGAACAAAACTTTCACACCTTATATAACTCTTAACAAAGTAGTTACAAAATTACATGTAAGATGTATAGGTATAGTGGAACTTTATTACCATAGAGGTCTATAGTCATTTAAAATTTTATTTTACCAAGATTTCAATGATAGTAAAACCTTATTTTTGCATATTCCTAAAATCATTGAAATTCTATTTCGCTAGAAGTCTAAGATTACTAAGATTCTATTTCACCAGAATTTAAGTCATCTCATAATTCTCTACCTTGAATTGAATTATCCAACATCTAACTAAAAGTTACCCCCCACCTTACAAGCCCCCAAGGGTTTCAAGTTGTAAGAATATTCACTAAGTCCAAGCTATGTTTGAACTTCTTTGCTACTAATAATTTTATTGACATATTTGATGTATTTTTAGTTGTTCCTATCTTTTCTATAGAAAACACCATATTCTCAATAACATCTCAAATGAAATTCAACCTAACATCAAGAAGAAAAGAAATCAAGAAACCTACTAAGTATTTAGCTTATGTTGATGTTAGAGAAACTAACCCTGTAGCATATGCCTGAATAGGAGCTCAAAAGATAGATGGTGTTGAATGAAATACCTATAGATAGATAATAGAAAATAAGAATCAAAATGGTTGGTCTTCATATACGAGGAGATGCAGTCCTTAAATAACAATGTAGGGTGGGAACCTGTACTTTACCAAATGGTTTAAAGCTAATAGGATGCAAATGTGTCTTTAAGAAGAACGAAGGTATTCCTCAAGTTGAGCCATATAGGTTTAAGCTATGACTAGTGGTATAGGACTTCTCAGCAAAAAGATAATTAGCTACCATAAGGTTTTCTCACTAGTTGTGAAGCATAAGATAATAAGAGTTCCTTTAGGCATAGTACGCTTATTTGATTTGGAATTAGAGTATCTTGACGCTAAGATTGCATTTTTGCATGAGAATATAAAAGAATACATCTTTATGCCATGGATAGAGGGTTTCTTGATTTTTAAAAGGACTATGTATTTGTTGAAATAGTTTGTATATGGATCGAAACAATCAATAAGGTGGTGGTACAAAAGGTTAGATGCATTCTTATTGTCTTTTGATTTTTTCGTAATTGACTTGAAAAATCTATTTTAATCTAGGAAGATGTCAAATGGTTCATTGATTTATTTATTATGATGCATTGATGACATGTTAATTGCAAATAAGAATAAGGTTGAAATTAATAGTTTGAAGAGCATGATGAGTAGTGAGTTTAAGATAAATAATTTGGATACAAGCAAAAAAATCTTGGGAATGGAGATTTGGAGGTATATGAGAATGTGCTTATTTTGCTTGTCACCATAAAAGTATATTAACAAGGTGCTATATAATTTTGAGATAGATTAATCAAATCTAGTTTGCACTCCCTTAATACCATATTTTAAACTTGATGTTGGTCCATTATCTAGTTCATACATTGAGAAGGATTACATAAATCAAGTTCGTTACTTAAGTACGGTTAGAAATATGATATAACCAGGGTATACATAGACCAGATCTAGCACATATAGTTGGTGTAGTAAGTAGGTTATAAGTAATTTTTGGAAACTCATTAGAAAGTTGTTAAGTGGATTATGCAATACCTGAGAGGTATGATTGATATTTGCTTTGTTTATGGTTCTAGTGACTTAACTGATGGTCTTATTGGCTATATAAATTCTAATTATATTGGAAATATCTTAAGAAATAGACAATTTACATGATATATCTTTACCTTGCTTAGTTATACACTCAAGTAGAAAGCAACACTTTTGTTGATAGTTATGTATAAAAAAAGTAGAATTCAAGTCACTAACAAAAGGGATTATAAAGGTATATGGTTGTGTAGTCTTGTTTATAGTTTGGACATGGATATGCCGAACACTTATTATTTATTATGATATTTAGGGTTTACTGTGCCTTACCAAAAATCCTTTCTATAATAATACTTTGAGCAGATTAGTGATCTTATATATTCATGAGCTAGTTTACTATTATCTTGCTTAGAGTTTCAATTTCAAACTCTAACTTTTAGTCAGTATCGTGATCTTTTTTTACTGACAAGATTACCAATCTCCTCCCTTTATCCACACCTAATAAATTCATCCAATATAACATCTATACTAGTCACAGATACTAGATTTCGATTCTTTTTAGTAACCAGAATCTATACCCTTTAACACTAATAGCATACCCCAAAATTTTCACTTCTTTACCCTTGTCTCCAGTTTCAATTATTAACCTAAGAGTATATAGAGCAACCAAATATCCTCATGTCAGAATAATCAAAAGGAGTACCATACCACACCTCTTAAGGAGTCTTAAATAATGGTGCACATGATGGAGATATGTTCACTATAAAAGCAACAATATTAATCATTTCAGCGAAAAATAACTTCAACAGTATAATATTTAATCACATGCATCTAGCATACTATGTGAGTTTTTGGTTCATTCATTCTACAATTCCATTTTGTTATGGTGAATCACGTATACATAACTTATTAAATGACTTATTATATAATTTCAGTCTATTATCTGTTCTAAGTGTCTTGATATAGGTTTTGGTGCTTTTTTTAATCATTTTCTTTCATTCCTTGAAAATTTCAAATACTTCATCCTTTGATTTTTAAAAAATACACTTATACTTTCTCGAGTAATCATCAACAAATATGAAAAAAATTCTATCATAGGACTGAACTAAAATAGAACCACATAAATTTGAATGAACAAAATCAGGAATTATAGTGGAAGTACATTTAATGAAAATGAATTCTGCTTTGCGATGCTGCCTAAGAACCCAAGACTCATAAAACTGCATCTTTATGTTAACAACTCCATCTAACAATCCTTTATAACTTAAAATCTCAGGTCCCTACTTATTCATGTGACTTAATCAGTAATGCCATAACTTTATATTGTTTTCGTTTAGTAGGTTATTGAGATTGTAGCACCCCACTCCCATCCAATACGTGCTCGTACATCCTTCTGACATTCATATGCCTGATAGAAGTAATGCGTTAGAGTAGTCGCTTTCACTTATCTCATGGCATCATAATTTAAAACATGAATATCACAATCTCTAAAAACCCAATTCCTCATTTAAATTTCATAAACTAAATGTCATTGTAGCATTTCAATGTCATCTAAATATATACAATATCACAAGCAAATTAGAGTTTACAGCTCTGTTTACAAAGTATACAAAAATTAATATCTAGATCCTTCAGTCTCAGCTGACTGACCTTTGAGCCATTTCTTCTATCTAAAGCACAAGAACTACTTATAACACATAACACATAACACAACAATTTATGTTTAATTCATATTACCACATAGTTCACATCACTTCATTAATCAACATATTCAATCAAAGATAATTTTGTTCATATAGTTCACACTTCACATTCATACAGATGATACAACTCAATTCAATCATTCATATAATGCATGTCAAATTATATATACAATGCTCATGAGACTCACTTTCAATTATTATGTTGTTGTGATCGAGTGTCTTTTCCATTGTCCTGTATCCATTATGGATACCAGGCTCATTAATAATTGTCCCTTATCTATTAGAGATACAGGGCTTATTATAAATAGTGGGTCAGAGGCTTTTACCATATTATAAGCTTTAAGTTCTTTTTCACTGACGACTCCAGTCACAACTGCCTTTATCTTATCATGCATTCATGTAATGAAATGCATCCCAAGTATTCAATCATTCACTTATGCTCAATTTTTCACATTCACATTCACATTCATCATCAGACATTGGTCGGGCATTTAACAATTAAGTATCACTTATTCTGGCAAATTCATATAAAATGAGCACTTCCAATACGTTATTCATGCATCAAATTCCTCAAACATTTAATGTCCAAAATCAATACATTCACATCACAAAATAATTTAATGCAGAATTTAAAGTAGACAATCAATCATGTGAAACCATCTAGGTTACTCACAGTTTGCTCCAGATAACTTATTGCCTCGATGTCCTGGCAATGTCTGGATGTTATTGCTCTAATTGCTCTTCTATATCATACAATACATACACATTTACACATTACTAATTGGCACATTCAGAAGAATACTCAATCATATACATATATATATGTGATATGTATAATGCATGCTCAATGGCAATCCCTGGTATATTTCCTTAATTTACATATTGTGATCATTCATACTTCATAACTCGTGAATGTGTAATTGAACTTAGGTTTTCACTTCATTTGTACAAGATTATTCTAAATTCATCATTATATCATTCACTGAGGTTATCCAAGCATTAAAGATCATAAAACATCCAACTTATCATTCATCTTTACTTAATACTCATCATTCATCGTAATTGAATCACTTTAGCCATCATAGGTTCACTTTCATTCTCATAACAATTCAAAATTCCATATTTGAACACCTAATGTATAACAATTCATTCTTACATTATATCGTCAATCATCACCCTAAACATATCACTCATTTAATCTCTTAGTTCCTCATCAAACTAAATACATTTCAAGCTCTATTCAAGCCTAAATGCATCATAGGAAAGCATTGATAAGTCAATAATATATATATGATTTTGGGACAAGAGGCATAACTTTTGTTGTAAATGTCAGATTAAAGTCATTCAAGTATGACTTCGAAGAGGAATCCTAGTTCTACAACTTCTATGAAGACTCCAAGGAGAGATTTTGCCATCTAAAGGGTCAAAATTGTACATTTATGTAGAAGTCTAGTGTATGTCTACCCAGCGGACATGATGTCCCTCCAACGGATATGAGCGGAGCTGGAAAGCTGGAAAACTCGAGAATGTCCACTTAATGGATATGAAGTCCGCCTAACAGATATCTAAGAAGCATATTCCACTTAACAACCATTCCCATGATTTCCATATATATACTAACATCAATTTTATGCCAAATTCTTTAGTATTCACATCTATTTATGCAACTTCAGTACATGCTAATTCAATTACCATATTAGTTGTATTAAAATCCACAAAACTCTTCTCATTTGATTCATCATCTTTTACTAAATCCTTACTCCTTCCTCTTCCAAGAGTTTTATTAAACACATCTCTTAAACCTAAGTTTTTCCTATTCATTTCCTCCTCATTCTTACCTCCATTTTAGCTCAATATTAATCACAAACAAATCAAAATCTATTATTGATCATAAACACCAAAAATAGAACATATACATGTACACATTCATCATTAACTTTCTGCACATTTTTAATTTCATTAACACCTTGATTTCATCTCTAACTTATCACTCTAATTTACCTCATTTCAAGGCACCACATTACTCCCTTTCTTTAACTCTAAACTCATTTTAGTTTGTCGAATAACAACTACCAAATATTCATATGATTGTACTCTAAAAACAGAACATGAAAACTCCATTTATCTGTCAAATTTTCTGTAAATTTCTACATCATTTTGATGATCTTTCTATCTATAAATCATCACAACAACATTTTATGAATTATCAATCGTCACATATGTAAAAGCAAGATAAGAACATATCCAAGTTACTCATTTACGTTTTAGCATACATACCTTACCATTTCATAATCATTTAACTTCTAACTATCATCAAAACATGTTTCATTTAACAAATTATGAAGAATAATGCTTTACACTTGTTTAGCTTCAATGTCTTCAAACCAAACTTAACCCTAGCTTCACAACTTCATACAATCATCGTCATTCCAAAGGTGGTAGGGGTTAGGTCTTTAGTGAAAAATATGGAGAAGACAACAAAAATGATAGTAGCAAATGAAAGTTGAGAACAAGGTTCACGTTGATGAAGGTAAGAATAGAGGATCGTGGATGAAGAAAATTAAAGAAGATGAGAAGAGAGATTAGCAGAGAAATAAGAGCAAATAATAAGGTGAAAGACCAATTAAAAATAAAGATAGTCTTTCATCTAGGAGAGAGTGTCATGGGTTAAGACATGGTTTGGCAAGTGACACTTGTCACTTACCACATGTCCATTTTCTGTAAGTCTCCACTTGGTCCTCTTATTTAATTAGTCCATTTATCTCTAATTTCTAATCCAATTGTCTCCCAATTTTTTATGACATTTTTCATTAAATCCTAATGGCCATTTGACACTTATTTTTGCTACTATTTATCAATTGTCTCACCACTTGACATTTTTCCTAGTCCAAAAATTTTCCAAAATTTCACCAAAATTCTAAATCAACATTTATAGTTGCCAAAACAATTGCCAAGACATATAATCCACAATTCTCAATATAATCACATTTATAAATCAATTATAGCCGGAAAGTGTCAATGAATGCATGTGCAATCATTATAATGTGTGCAATAATCAAATTCACGTGTATCTGTGTTATATGATGCATGAGCATGAAGTGCATTTTCCTAATTTCTCATTAATGACTCTCATGTTCAATATTATAGGGTTTTTACCCTTAGTAGGGGGAAAACAAGATATTACAGAGATTCAATAGTAGATTCTATAATTGTTTTGCCAATTAGGATATGTATTCTATGTTATAGTTTTTCTTTCATTACAGTCATATTGCCCCTTAACAATTTTAGCTATCCATCATGACCAAAAAAGTTATACCCTTGACTATTTAGAATACTTAAGAAGATCATATTCTTTCAAAGTTTATGAATGTAATAGGCATCCATTATTGTGACAGTTTCATTTTGCATTTAGATCTGCATTAAACCATTGCCTTTGATAGTATGCTTTCCATCATCACCCAACCTGACAGTATTGTTTCATTCTTTAAAAGAACAAAACATTTCCTTGTTGAAGGTTATATGATAAGATTCTCCAATGTATAGTACCCACTAACTTAAAGAGTTACACTTACTAACCATCAAAACATCAGCTCCTCTTCCATCCTCTTTATCGAAGCTTAGATATACTACAGTAACTCTAGCTTTACGATCTATCTCCTTTTTTATTTTTTTGTTTCGTTCTACACAGTATATCCTGAAGTGTCCCTTCTCTTTATAATTAAAATATCAAACAATTTTTGCCTTTAATTTAAATTGTTACTTGCTCTTGTTTCCAGTATCCTTTTCCCTACTCCTACCTCTAATGACAATCATACTCAATTCTAATCTACCTTTGCACATGCTAAAAATCTTTTTCTTCAATTTTTTAGACTACAAGGCATCTTTCACATCATTAAAATAGTTTATGAAAATTTTAGATAAATTTAGCAAGGAAGACAATATGATTATTTCTTCATCCTACTTCTCAAATTTTAACCCCAACAAATTGTAGATTCAAGATGATTCCATTAAAATTTTCAATATAAAATTTTGCATGTATACTTCCTAACATCCTCAAGTGTATAAATATTGATTTTAATGTAAATGATTAAGAAGTGATTTCTTTTGATACTTACAAATTAATCTCACAACGACGCAACCCTAGTTTTATCATGTGCACCTCATCACCTAGACGTAGTACTATTGCATTGTGCGCCTTTGCTATAATCTCTCCCTTCTATGATGCCGTTAAATTCTCTAGCAAATTTTCTTTTGCATCCATAATTCTTGTGCATCCCTACCTAAACAAGAAGCGCTTTCATCTTTAACTTCCATATAGTAAAGTCATTCAATCTATCGAACTTTTCAAAATTAAACTTATGCGGAGACATCTTGACAACAAATCTTAGTTTTGATACCAATCATTTCGCAAAAATATATATATGTATATATATATTTGCTTTCATAGTTCATGTACATGACGCAGAGGAGTACTGTAAATTACATGTCAATCTGTAATCTTCAATTGGAGAAATGCAAGAAGAGCTTTGTGATTTTGGATTTGTTATAGTTTACAAATTAAATTGCTGAAGATTTGCTCTTTTTGCTAAAAAAATTATTAATCTTGAAAACCTCAAACTAGTAGCAGTACATTTAAAAAAAAGATACATCTGTCACTATCCAATTAGTTTACGTGGCACGGAATTAAACGTACAAAGGCCTTACTACTATACGGCATGCTCACAACAATTTTGACAGAAACAGTATATGAAGGGGAAGAAGAAAGAACTTATTACTAAAAGCATTGTTGCTTGAAAGTTTTTACAAGGCAACATCAAGATATTTGTTGTTCAAGATGTTATAAACCGGAAAAGCTAATTGTTTCTTAAACGGATGTATTTGTCAATGAAAATTTTTGATGTTGAAACCAACATTTAGGGAATCAAATTATATCAGATAATTAATCAAATTCAATTTAAATTACGCATTAATTCGATCTGAAAATAACTTAAAAACTTTCTAATTGTTTACCGATCAGTTTATGTTATTGAATTCAACTAGAGAAAAAGTAAAATGAGATAACAGAAGCAGATGACAACATCTGGGATTGGAACAACAAGAGTGAAAGGAAAAAAATGAGTTATCTTATATCTCTATCAATAACCCATAGATAAGCGGAGAATTTGAATTCGTTAATCACGTATTATATACTTTGATCCTTTCCATTTAAAATCAGCCCATTCCCAGCTAAATAAATATGCAAAGAAGAAGCTTGAGCTGCGGCAATCCATCTTTTAATTAACTTCTTGCCAGAGATCATGACTGTTTCCTATCTTGATGGCTTAGCTTGCAAGTAGTATATGCTGTCATGATGTAAATTATATTCGGGGTAAATTGGAAGTACGCGCAGTGTAATGTATTTTATGATTTTATTTTTGCGAAGCAAGTACAATCGCAGGTAATGTATTTAAAAATTTCATCAAGATGGCAAAGCTTTGATTTGATGCTTGCTTGCTGTAAGTGCTACTAATGAAATTACGCTCTAAGTAAATTAATAGTTTCTTCAAAATCAAAGATATATAGAAGCTTATTCTTAGTTTCAAACTCACATTTATCTCCACGCTCTTGCTAATAATTGACTAGTTCATCCATCGACTGTATAGTTTATCAGAAAGACAAGAAACAAAATTCAATAGAAGGATTTATATTTTGAGAAAACATCGCCGGTGATATTTTGTGAAAATGTCGCCGAAATTTTGCAACGATTCGTGCAACAAATTTTTGTCGTTGCTAAAACTGGTTAGCGACGAATTTAGGACTTTCAGCCCCATATGTTGTAGTAAGTGTAATGTATTTTATCATTTTATCTTTGTGAAGCAAAAACAATAACAGGTAATGTATTTAAACATTCCATCAAGATGGCAAAGTTTTGATCTCATGCTTGCTTGCTGTAAGTGCTATTAATGAAATTACGTTCTAAGTCAATTAGTAGTTTCTTCAAAATCAAAGATATATAGAAGCTTATTTTTAGTTTCAATCTCTCAACTATCTGATTTATCTCCATGCTCTTGGTATTAATTACATAGGTCGTCCATCGACTGTATAGTCTTTATATAGAAAGACAAGGAACAAATTAAGTAGAAGGATTTGTATTAAAGATACTGATAAGGGTACAGTCAATAAGAGTAAGCACGTACTGCATGCAGAAGCAACAAAGTAAACGCTCGACTCTTGTTGACGGCCTATTATTTAACCGCCTGCTTTATTTAATGTAGGCTACAGTGTCTGTGGCTTATGTATGCCAATGGAGGAGCCAAAACGTAGTCTAAACAGGCGGTAACCGAAAGAGAACCTAAAAATAAACGAAACCAGGACATGCCCGATCGATCAGGGCAAAGGACATTTCACTGGTGGAGTGTAGGAGATTTTACATTTATCCAGAAGTAAATCAACTGCAGCATCAACACTAAGCAGGTTCAGGTTGCCCAGGAGACCTTGGCCGCAGCACTTGCAGAGGCAAGGGATATCGACACTGGCAAGGGCCTTAAGGTAGATGCAGCAAGGACTGGTTAGTGGATTGAGTAGTGTGATGAGTGAGGGAATATTGCACTGAATGATGAGATTGGCCTCAATGTTAGCACATATAATTTCTGCATTTGCAGAGATGGCCAAGCTACTGACCAGAAGGACAGAGAGAAGAAGGGCAGTTGATTTGGTTGAGGCCATTTCTAGCTAGCTAGAGAGATCTGATCAATAACACAATATTTGCTGCTTGAGATCGCTGTGATGAAATTGGTGGGAGTGGCCCAAGGCTTTTATAGTAGGAGATTGAGGGACAAGTTGATTTTAATTAATTAATTTAAATGGACAAGAACGAAGCACCACCTTCAATGCAGCTCAAACGGGACTATTTTATTAATTCCTTTCTTTTATTAAAAAAAGGTACGTTGAGTATGCGCGCGGATCTGAGATTTGGGAAATCAAAATCATGAGGGCGTTCCTCTAGTACTATATGTTTTTATTTCTCCCACTAATCAAGTGTTTCCTCTTCTCATTCTAAGTTTATGTTTAATGACAAATTATGAATTAAATTCACCTCGATGATCACTAAATTATAGCACAATAGAAATGACAACATATTGTGTATTCCAACTCCTAACCAAAAATGCTTTTCTGATGCATTATATAGTATGCCTCATGGATAAATATACACATATACAGGACATTAACCTGAATAACATATTTTATATTGTAGGGCTATTGTATTTATATGAATAATTACACACTAGAATAAATATATTAATAAATAACAAGAGCGTCATAAAGGATACTCGAACTCTTAATATACAACTTGTGGCATTTCTGTTGAGCTAACCCATTATTCTTGTCCAGAGCATGACTTTGGATTCCATAATACTTGCTTGTGAATAAGGGATAAATTGCAATTATTTCTTCAGTAAAATTAACGTTGATCATCTCCCTCCATCCTTCGTGGATACTGGAATCTGTTTTTATGAAAGTTTGCACATCGTGAGTCTGAATCATTTGTGTTAAATTTATGATAGATTGTTAATGATATGGCTTAAACTCACTCATCGCACTTATGATATAATATATGTGAAATACATCTTGAATTTTGGTGAAAAACAAAATTACATAAGTAAATCCACATTGAATAATAACATGGTATCGACATTTGACTTATACTAATTAGAGAGACTAAAAAGTCAGAAGCAGACGCTAATTTCAAGAGTTAGACATCGAGCTTGTGATACAAAATCTGAAGACAGACGAAAACAGAACTTTACCAACTTTAGAATGGAAGTAGAATTTCAGTGTCCATACATATTTTACATGTAATCTTAGATTATAAGTATCTTGAGTAGAGTTTTATATGATAGGGTTGTTTCGTACTGTTCTCAAGGTAATAAAAGAAATATATCTCTCTACTCATTGTTGTAAGTCACATATTGACCTAACCTCATAAATTATATACTTTTTCTTCGTTTATTTTCTTCTTAAGTCATTATGTTTACACGACAATTGATATCAAAGCCTAGATCTGTCTTTTATTTTTTGGCAAATTTAAGGTTTACTCTCAGGATGTATCATCATAACTTTGATATTGAGAAATTCAATATATCAAATGATTTTTGTATATGGAAGGTAAAGATGAGGGTGCTTCTTGTTCAACGAAGATGTACAACAGCACTGGAAGGAGGAAAAAATTGTTAAAAGAATGTTGAGATGTTTGAGAAGGAAGATATCATGGGAAAGGCTCATAGTGCTATATTGTTGAATTTTGGTGACAAGGTCTTCAAAGAGTTGGTTGATGAAATAACTATTGCAATATTATAGAAAAGACTTAATTTTGAAATATCAAAATAAATCTCAAATGAATTGTCTATATCAAAACCAAGGTTTGCATAGCTTAATGATGATATAAAGTACACATGTGAAAGATCACATTAATAATTTTAACCAAATTATCCTAGATTTACAAAGTGTTGGAGTTAAAATTAAGTATGAGGGTCAAGCTATAATTCTTACGTGTTCCTTTCCTAATTCATATGAAAACTTTATTGATGTCGTCTTGTGTGGTAGAGAGACTATTTATGTCAATGATATGAAGGATGATATGTAGTTAAAAGAATTGAAGAAAAAGGCCTATCATATATAGGAAGATAAATCAAATTTAGGTTTGGTTGTTAGTAAAGATAAGAGCAAGGAAGGGGAATTTAGAAATAAGAGTAAGTCATGATCTAAATTTAAGGCTAAAAATGATTAATGCTTTAACCATAAAGAAAAAGGTCACTGTAAATGGGACTATCCACAAAGGGAGAAGGGAAACAAGAAAAGAGAAAAGGATGAAAAAGAATGTGTTGTTATAGCATAGGAGAGTTTAAATAAAGAGAATAGCAAAGGCAATAATGTTTTGATTGTTAGTAGATATGATTATGCTACTTAGTATATGATACTGCCACATCTTATCATATGACTTTGAATAAGGACTAGTTTTTTATATTAAAGAATGAAATGGTGTCATCAGATTAGGAGATGATGAAAAGCATGCTTTTAGTAATAGTGGTTTAATGCAGATCTAAATACACGATAGGAATGTCAGAACATTGGATTTTGGTATGTTCTTATAATCTAATTTCTATGGGTATTTTTAATAGTTAAGGGTATAAGTTTCTTATGGTGATGGATAGCTTAAAGTGTTAAAGGGTACAATAACTATAATAAAAGAAAAATTACAATATAGAATCTATGTCTTAATAAGAAAATTACTAATAGGATTAATGGTTGTCTCTCACTCATTAGGATAAAATGATGACATTATAGAGTTATGGCATTGTATATTAAGCCACATGAGAGAGTAAAGACATGAAATTTTGAATAAGAAACAAATTTTAGATGGAGTTGTATCTAAGAAGACCAAATTATACAGACCTTATCTTATAGGTAAGTAACGCAAGGTCAAATTCAGTTTCGTAAAGCACATTTCAATTAACATTCTTGAATATATTTATTAAGATTTATGGGGTCTTGCTCTGATTTAATCTCTTAAAAGATGCAATTACTCTATCACATTCATTTATGATTATTTGAGAAAATTTTAGGGGAATTTTCTAAAATGAGGATGAGGTGTTTAAAAAATTCAAGGAGTGTAAACTATGGCTAAAAAACATATTAAAAAATAAGTCAAGACACTTAAATAGGTAATGGGTCAAAATTTATAGCAAACCATTTAACGAATTTTACAAGAAGGAAGGTATAATAAGACATCACACTATACTCTATACACCATAACATAATAGAATTGCATAATGGATGATCCAAACACTCATATAATATATTTGTTACATGTAGTTAAATATTTAAATTTTGAAGTAATTTCAAACTAAAGCAGTTAGCTTTGTTATTTATCTAGTGAATAAGATAATAGGTTGAAATTATATAATAAACCATTTAATGACTTTTACAGAAAGGAAGTTATAGTAACACATTGCATTATACATTATATACCACAATTTAATAAAGTTGCATAATGGATGAACCAAACACTCGTATGGCATGCTTGATGCATATAATTAAATGTTGGACTTTCAAAGCAATTGTAAATTGAAGTAATTAGAACTGTTACTTATCTATTTAATAGATCTCCATTTATTGTAATAGATTTTAGGACTTCTCCAGAGATATGACAAGATATCCCCCCTAATTATTCTGATATGTGTATATTTACTTTCCCTATGTACATATGCTCATGTTAATTATGGTAAGTGGAGCTTATGAAAATGAAGTACATATTTGTTTTATATTAGAGTTAAAGGGTATAAATTATGGTGTACTAAAAAGGATAAAAAATATAATATTTTTTATTAATATAGATGTTACTTTTGATGAATCTAGTATGTTGAACCAAAAAAGAATTCAATGATATTACTAGTAAAAAGAATCAAAGAGCTAACTAAAAGCTGGAGTTTGAAATTGAAACTCTAAGAAAGATAGTACAAAATTAGCCCATAGATGTGCAAGAGGAACAACAATAGAATATAGCAATAAGGACAACAAAGAGATAAAATTAAAAAAAATTATGGAGAGGTTGTGGATAGTAAAGATGCCTAAAAATGTTGATTGCCATAAATAAGGAGATGTGGTCTTTGAAAAATTTCAAGATCTTATTCAACAGTGAGTTAAGATGGAGGATTTAGGTACAGTAAGAAAACTATAGACATGGAGATTAAAAATGATATAAGAATAGACCTGTTGTGATTTTCACAATAGAAGTACATTAAAAAAAGTGTCATAATAGTTTCAAATGTATCGATCAAAGTTAGTTTTCCGACACATTTTAAACTTGATGTTGGTACATTACCTAGTTTAGATGTAAAGAAAGATTACATGAAACAAGTTCCTTACTCAAATGCAGTTAGGAGTTTAATGTATATTATTATATGCACAAGATCAATTTTGGCACATTCTATTAATTACTATGGTAAGCAAGTTTACTAGTAATCCTAGGAAATCTTATTAAGAAGATATTAAGTGGATTATGTGACACTTGAAAGGTATGAGTGATAATTGGTTTAAGGTTTCGTCATTCAACTAAAGGTATTATTAGTTATACTAATTTTAATTATGGTAGAGATCTCTTGAGAAAGATGTCCTTGACATGTTATATCTTTACCTCCTTGGAAGTGAGAGAAGCTGAAAACAAACTTCAAGCAACAACTACTTTGTTAATGATAGAAGTAGAGTACATATCATTGATAGGGATTAAAAAATTTATGGTGTGAATGTGCAACTCTAGTATTTAATGTGATAAAGTGTATTAAGTTTAGTTAAATATCGTGTCTACATAAGAGATCAAAGCATATTATTTGTTATATTGAACTTTATTTGAGATGTTTTCAAGGAAAAGGTGTTTTTCATATAGAAGATATTCATAGTTGATAATCCAATCAATATGTTGACAAATTCATTACCTATAAAAAAAAGTTCATACATAGCTTAGACTTAGTGAATGTTTGGATAACTTGAAGTCTTTATAGGCATATAAAGTAGGGAGAGTGTCTTGGCTGGACATTAGATAATTCAGGATAAGATAGAAAATTATGACATATGCCTTAAATTTTTATGGAGAGTAAAATCACATAAGCAAACTAGCATTGAATACGGAGATAGGATTAACATTAGACTCATACTAGTTAGAGAGATTTAAAAATTATAAGTAGACCAACGTTGGTGTCAAAAGTGGGTTAGGCACCAAACTTATAATGAAAAATATAAGGAAATGCAAAATTTTAATTTCAATGACCTTACGCATATACAAAAGTATAATTTCAATGTTATTAAACATCTTACATGTACGTTGAGATTATAAATACTTTGGTTAGGTCTTTATATAGTGGGTTATTGTCATATGATTTCTTTGCATTGTGATCTACTCACAATGCAAAGAAATCTATCTCCTCTTATAATGTCACATATTGGTTGAACCATGAAAATTTTTATTTTTATTTTTTATGTTCTTCCTATATTATTCCATTTATGAAGAAACAAAACAAAAAAAACATATAAAACTATATAATGTACATTATAATCAATAAACAATTTGTAAATCAATAATCTAATCTCACTAAAGAATGAGTCAAGAAATAAGAGAAACTCTTTACATATGAGACTTGAAAATGTAATTCTATAAATCAAAATGCTTATAGTCTTTAAAATCCCTAATCTTATCTTTGCACTCCTCACTTGTAATAACACCTACAGTGGCATAGTGAACACTAACTAAGAGAAAGAACAAACAGAAACTATTACAGTTACGTCACTATATGAAATATAAACTCATCATTTATATGTACATAACATTGTATATAATTCAAACCTATCAATAGTTATAATACAAAAGTATGCATATAAATGTCACACTTCATAATTTTTTCTAGGATAAGTGTCAACTAATTCTCCCTAGTCAACAAAATAGTATTTATCTCATTTTGACATCAATTAATTGGCTCTGATCAACTAACATGCAATATACTAATTACAAATTATAACACCTAGCGTTCACATAAGAATAACTCATCCAACTAATTTCATATAGAACTCTTCATATTTGAATCCTTACTAGAAAACAAGTTTAAAATTTAAAGATTATAAATAATGGTTTGATTTTATTAAAGAAATATAGGTATATATATAAGTACGAAATAAGGTGATATGATCAATCAAATATCTATATCTATATATATGGATTTTTAATTAATACAATATTATAAATATAGATAATTACATTAATCTATGAGATTTAATGTCAATTGAATAGAAAAACTAACGAGAAGATTACATAAACAAATAATTAATAAATTGATTTTTCAATGTGCCCCTTGAGAGAAATCCTTTATGAGGAGTCTAGTTTTGATCTTCAACATTAAAGGTGAGTAGACAAATGGGCTTATTCAAGACTTAAACCAATTGATCATTTGAGGACCTATGGATGACACAAAAAGCTCCACTTTGTAGTTGATCCCTAATGAAATAATAATCAATTATTATATGTTTTATGCATGAATGGTATAAAAAATTACAACATAGATTTGTTGCTCCAAAATTGTCACAATATATAAAGCTATATGAATATAAGCCTTAAGCTTATTTAGAAGAGAACAAATCTAACATAATAATTATGATGCTTTATTTCATGGAAGACTATGATATCAAATTGTGACCAAGGTATATAATATAAGTACTAGTTAAGGGGTAATTATCTTTATTTCTAGTCCAGTCAACATCTAAAAAGGAATAAAGAGATAAAGATGTGTGATGGTGTAGGGAAAGACTGAAATCATCTGTACTAGAAAGACATTGAAGCATGTGCTTGACAACATTTCAATGATCAATATTAGGTTGATGTATAAATTGAAACAACTTATTAACAATATATACAATGTTAAGGTGAGTGAGGCATAAGTATTGGAGACCATAATTAATTGTTTTATACTCAAAGGAATCTATTAATGAAGATCTAGAAAGAGCTTTAAGTTTTGACTAAGTAGGAAGTGTTATGATAATATGTTTGGCGTTAATCATATATACATAAGAGAATAGATTTATGATATACTTATGCTAAAATAAAAGTAAACCATTTGAAGTAATAATAACTTCAATACCAAGAAAATAGGTCAAGTCACTACGATTATTGATGAATAACATTTATCCAAGAAGATCAATAAAATGTTGAATCATATTGACATTACATCCAGTAATAATTATGTCATCATCATACACAACAAGATATATTAGATTACCATTGTTTATAAAGACAATGTGATATATTTGCGTGAGAGTTAGTAAATTTAGAGGCTACAAGAAATTGATATAGCTTATGATAATAAATACCGTGTAAACATGTTTGGGATTATCATGATAAAAAAAACTCAGTGGTTATACGATTTAGACATCATTAGAGAGATCAACATGTAGAATAGAATTATTGATATCAAGTTGACAAAGTGACCACCTATAATTAACAATAAGACTAAGAATTAAGAAAACACTTGTAGGCTTCATAGTCAGACTAAATATATTATGATAATCAATATGAAGGAATTGATGGAACTTTTTAACAACTAGTTATGCTTTTATCTGATAATAGAGAGATCTTGTAAATGTTTAATTTTAAAAATCTATTTTCAACCATTTGTTTTAAATTAGGTAGGACATGTTCCAATATTTCAATCTACATAAGAGCATTATCGTCCTCAAACATAACTGAATACTATTTTGGATCTTTGAGTGCTTAGTTCACAGTTTTCAAATGGTAAAAGTAAATTAAGTTTTTAGACAATTATGAAAATGGATTTTATAATGAGTGGTAAGGATATTAAAGGATAGTTTTGGAGAAGAAGATCTGGTGAAATTCATAAGGAAAAAAGTATTGATTGTAAAGACAATTAATGGTATCTTTGAACTCTTAAGATCAATTGAATTGTGGGATTTCAATCATAGGATAGAAAGCTTTTGATGATATATGATCAATTAAGGATGTGAGATGGTTAATTAGAGATGGGAAATAAGATGGATTCATATGCAAAGGAGAGGTTGTTAAAGACATGATGAGTGGCATAATTATAATAGGAAGGAATGACGTAGATAAAAATCAATTAGAGAATGTTTCTAGTTTTGGATGAATAAGATGAGTCTAAATATATGTAAATGAAAAGACAAATCTACAAATTTTACATGAAAATATGTATAGATTTGGATATGGAAGGATCAAGATGGAGATGTATACTTTGGGCCAGTGAATACCTAACAAAAATATATGAAAGGAAACATGACTCAAGTTTATGATTATAAAAGGGACAAAGCAATTGGAAAATAAATAAGTAAAGATGCAAGGTTTTTAATAGCTTGGTGGAGAGTGGAAAAAGGTCTCATAGAGACAGGACAGAGAAAATGTTGTTGTAGGCATATCATTAATAAAATTCACACTAATTGCAAAGGTATAGTTTTAGTATGCAAGTAGAAGTGAGGTGTAAGTGAAGAAAGACTAGTATATGAGCGAAAGTGAGGGATGAGTGAGTGAGTAATGATTTAATGCTTTAAATGTCTCACCATTATCAAAGTCAAGATTAAGAATTTAATTATTTTTTTTACTTCGAATTACTAGTACTTCGAAGTAAAAAAATCATAAATATGAGATTTCTTCTTTAAATAGTAATACCATATATAGTGCATAAAATGGTCAATAAAAAAGGCATGATACTTAAAATCATTAGTAGAGTAAATGACGAAGTTTCAACATCAAAAATATGATCTATAAAGGGTGAGATGAAATACTGATAGATGCAGGAAAAAGGAAGCTTATGGTTCTTATTACTCAAACATGAATTACAATGAGAGATTTTTGAAATGTAATAAGATAAAGAGAACATAGACATAATATGTTGAAGAATAGGAGAGGATAGATAACCTATTCTAAAGTTTCATTAAAAAAATGGTTTTAATGTTAGAAAAGACAAAAAAATGAGAAGAAAATTTTGGAGAGGAGGTTAGTCATTTATAGATTCCATCTTTAGTTTTGACTATCGAAAGGATTGCCTCATGCTTAGATCCTTCATATAAAAAATAGTGGAAAGGAATTTAGTAGAAATATGATTAATGATATAAAATTGATAGACAGAAATAAGGTTATTAAAAAATTGATCAATATAAATAAGGTTCTTTTTAATGTTAAGCGCATAAAGAATATTTTATAAATTACAAGTGTGAGTAGGAGGTAAGAAGAGTAGTAGAACTAGGATGGATAATATAAAGACACGTTCCATCTCTGATCATAGTATTTGTTATAAAGGTTTTCTTAGACACCAAACTTATATCAAAGTAATGTCTACTCCTTTGCACAAAAATCTCACTTAGGTACATTTAAGCAAGACTTATCCTTGCCACATGATCATTGGCTAACAAAAACTTGTTCTCAAACGCCTCACAAACCTCGATGTATTTAACTCTTACACTCGAGTAAGAATACTAAGAAAGTATTAAATAATCATAGGCAATAATAAACACATAAGAGCTATGGTTCAAATCAACTTTTATTACTTCCCTAAAAGTATATAACGAAATGCTCTCTCTCAATGTGTTTCCTTCCTCTATATCTCTCCTCTCTAAGAGCAAGAATTAAATAGGCTATTTATAGGAACCTTTGACATTACAATTCAAAATCCTAATTAAACTGAACTAATTAGATCACCTTTTATCTTAATCAAATTACACTATCTAATAGGATGAGATCCTCATCTAAATAGGACTACATCTGATAAGATTTAGCTATATTAAAACTAACAAGATAAGATATTACATTTAATTAAGAATGATACATCAGTATCCTTAAAGAACTCTATTATCTTCAGATGGTCTTTTTACATAGTCTTTATCTTTTAGAGCTGATGTATATCTACTATGATCTTATCTATCACATCATCTAATATTTCTCCTTGATCTCTATCTACTGATGATGAGTCATCCAAACCCAAAGCCTTTTATGGCATAATATTCCAATCCAATGCTTACCCATGTCAAGTCTATTAGTTATGGTCCATTTATTTTAGTACACATGAAGTCCATAGAGTTCTCACATGTCTCCCTCATATATGTGATCTAAGTAACCTTTAACCTAAGGTCCATCTCAAGCTATCTCTTAATCTCACATCCAAATATTACATCCTATTAAATATTTCCACCAATGTGTAGTAACACATGACAACTCATCGACAATACTCATTTTCCTTGTATAATTGCAAGTATTTACCTTGTTCCTTCACCTCCAGTGTCAAAAATTGGTCAAGCTCGTCAATACCTGCACAATTCCACTATTATTACTTAAAATCTAATAAACCACCCCCATCAGAAGAACTTGATGCCTTTATCAATATAATCCATGGACACTCCTCTAAATGTGGTTCTCTTAAAGACTCCTTCGTCATTGAAACATCTCTAATGTACCATATTCCCTTTTCGTCAGGTTTTTTCCTTGATTTTGTTTGAACACTCCTTCATAAGGCTTATTGCACCCAATAAAGCATAATTATTGAGGTAGACTTCTTCCATCAACTCATCCTCTCCTTCTCCTTGATTTTTTGTAACTATGGAATTCATTTGCTTCTCACCTACCTTTCCTTTTGGGCATTCACGAGCAAAGTATAGTTTTTTTATAAATGAAACAAGCAATATCCAATTTTGTTTTTTTACGTAAATTGAGAAGATTCACCTACTTTCTCCTTGCCTTGCTCTAATCCATATCGTGTCCCACCATTCTTTTTTACCTCATTTGGAGATCCGCTAAGGCATCTACTATCAAACTTAGGAAGTCTTTCACATTCTTCCTCTGAAACTCCATTTGTGACTAACTTGCAAGTCTCTTATAAAGTTGAACAACTTTTCTTCCACATTCATATTCTACACATTTAATATCAAAGATGTGAATTTTCTCACATACTCTCACACTGAGTCATCTTGCTTTAACCTTTTTCAAAGCTTCCCCTATTAGTTATGAGCGTTGTTGGGGAGGAACTGATCTATTAGCTCCTTTTTCATATTCTCCTAAGTGTCAATGGGAGGTCAACCCATACTGATGTCATTAAAAGTTCTCGTCTTCTACCATAACTTTGCATCCTCCACCATATATATAGTCATGATTGACACCTTATCTAAATTGGACACCTTTTCCATTGCAAATTATTACTCCATATTCCACAAGAAATTTTTAAGCTCTTTAGCAATCTGATTGCCATCAAAAAATTAAAGCTTTTACAGTTTTACCAAAGTGCTTTTGGCATGTCCAACATCTTACGTTGCGCTTTTGGCATGTCCAACATCTTACGTTGCAACAGCACACCTTAGGATCATGATCTCCAATATAGAATCCTCTTATGCCTTCATCAAGTTCGCTATTTGATGTTCCAATTGTTGGATCTGTGTCTCTAAAATTTGGAACTGAGATCAGTGGGAAGTGACCATTTCCTCCTCTTGAGGAATTGACCCTATGAGTACCTCCACTCTATTAACACACTTTGCCAAATTTCTACCTCCCGCCATATCGAAATATAGTTTTAATATCAGTTGTTACAAAGGTTATCTTAGACACCAAACTCATAATGAAGTCGCGTCTACTCCTTTTCACGATAATCTCTCTTAAGTCTATTAAAGTAAAACTTAACCTTCCCAAGTGATCGTTGATCAATAATACCTTATTCTCAAATGCCTTACAACCCTTGATGCATTTAACTTTCACACTCGAGAGAGAATATTACGAAAGTATTAAATAATCATAGGCTACAATAAACACACAAGAGCTATGATAAAAACCATAATTTATTACTTCCCTAAAATTATACAAATGAATGCTCTCTTTTAATGTGTTTCCTTCCTCTATATCTCTCCTCTCCAAGATCAAGACTCACATAAGATATTTATAGGAACCTTTGGCTTTACAATTCAAAATGCTAATTGAATTGAACCAATTAGATCTACTTTTATATTAATCAGACACATCACATTATTTAATAGGATGACATCCTCATCCAAATATAACTCTAGTTGATAGGATTTAGCTAGATCACAACTAACATGAAAAGAGATTAAATTTAATTAGGGATGACAGTTTATATCTATAAAGAACTCTACTATCTTCAGATGATCCTTCCACATGATCTTTATCTTTTAGAGTTGATGTATATCTACTGTTATCTTAACTGCCACATCATCCAAGATCTCTCCTTGATCTTTATTCATTGATGATGAGTCATCTAAGCCTAAAGCCTTTCATAGCACATTAGTCTTATCCAATGCT
>JAOTAY010000191.1:33585856-33601024 GCA_025629805.1 Erythroxylum baracoense | reverse complement strand
ATACTCTTAATTAATATGACTAATAATATATTTTTATAAAATATTTTATTTACTAAATTTATTTTATTTATATTTTCATATTTTCATATTTTATTATTTATAATTTATAATTTATATGAATAATATTTTTAAATTATTTATACAACAATTAATAGTTTATTAAATCAATGGAGTTTTTAGTCATTTTATCTCTTTTTAGCAACCGCAACCGCACTTACCAAACACCTATGTTCACATTTCAGCAATTACCAAAACAGTAATCTCAAATACATAAGTATTTATTGAGAATAAGTAATTATCATTTCAGCAGGTTGATTTCAGCAAATTGTCAACCGCCACCGCTCTAACAAACTTACCGTTAGACTGATGTTAACGTTCATTTCAATTAACAAAATTATAAGTGCCTGCCATGCATGCGAATGATATTAACCTTTGCCTACTCCTATTACCTTCAAACTGCTTAATAAATAACCATGTGATTACAATCTTAGTTAATTGCAACCGTCAAATTGTTAGACTTGTCCGTACTTACGCATGTGTTGAAGTCTGTTAATTTCTGGTGCTCGCCCTCATGTCCACTTGTATGGGAGAACGGAAGTTGTTGATCTCGAGAATAAGAACCTAAAATGATAATCAAGTTGGTTGGATTAAAATAGTTTTCTATTATTTTATAGACATAAGCTTCCAAACGGATGCGAAAAAGACAAAGTTTAGAATAAAATAAGAATAGCCTTTATTTTTTCATATTTTTGGCAACTAGCTAGAATCCTCATATTCGAAATGAACAAATAAACCTCTCCTATTACTACGAGTTTTACATATTTGAACTCAAAAAATATTTTTGTTGAAATTTGATTCATAACTTTTAATTCAATAAATTTTAGTAATCATTATTTGATCTTTTGCCGTTGAATTTTAAGTTTTTAATGCAAATATCAATTACTGAGATTGCCAGAACTATATATTGTTGTAAAATTAAATTAAGAATAATCTGTTTTCTCATCGTTGCTGACTTGATTATATGTAAATGTTCAAGACACGTTCCTTCATTATTATATCTTCTTCTTCATCCTAAAAGGGGAAAACTGCGATTGGAGTTTGAATGCTATTAGAGAAGGAAATTTTAACCTCATTTTCCATCAAACAATCAATCTTTTCAAATTTAATTATTTATCTTCAAATATGAAAAGGTTTCAAGTATTCAAAATGGAAAGAATCAGGATCTCGTTTGAGCTCAAAGTTTCCTTTCTCTTCCAGTGTACGTAGCATGCATGTGCGAATCCGAATCTTTTCTACGCTTTTCTATCATATTAAACCTTTTATTTTATTAGAACACTAAGCGAATACTTAGTTTCCCATTAAATGACATTGGAAAACGGCTATCAAGAGAGGGGGAAAAAAAAACAATAGTTGCTTAATTTCTGGTGTCCCGAAAAAGAAGAAATGTGAAAAACAAGAAATAGGGACCACAAACTAGCTAAGAAACAACCCACTGGAAAACGTCTAAACCTCAAAAATCGTAATCAGTAATTCATACCACAAAACTTCTACGAAGGAATTCAACTTCAACAAAGGTATAATCGGTTATTCTATAGGTTCTTTCACTAATTTGCTTATTCTGCATATATATTTTCTATATCTCAGTATTGTAGGAAACTTGGAACGAAATATATATTTTCTTCTATGTAGATATACATTTCAGGTCTGTGGACTAATAATCGATGCGGGAATTATGTAATGGACTTCAAACTGAAATGAAAGTATTTTTACAAAGGACTTAGCTAACTATGTTTATTCTATTTCTTTATTTATTTTGCCCAAATCTCAAGCGTTCTTATCGCTTTTCCTCATCAACTTTTATGAATTCACAAGGATCTGACTCCCACTAATTGCATGTCGGTGGTTGTAAAGTATGGAGATCCAATCGTTACTTGTCGCTGCTTTATGTGAACGTAAAGTTATAGCAACTCTTATGCTTTGAGTCCATTGATAAACATTCATTACAGAGGATTGCTGTTTGAGTGGAAGAATTCAAAGATTAGGAGGTCTAATTTATATATTTCCATTTTTCCACTAGGAAAAGAAAATCCCATTTTTTTTATTATTCTAAATGAAAAATCAGCTTATTTTGTTATTGATTTTATATTTGACAAAAGTTGCACAAAAAAAAAATTATAATATGATTTTCAAATTTTAGAAAAAGGAGAAAGTGGTTATCAAAGTTTTATAAAAAAAAGTGCGTCAATAAAATGTAAATCTTGGTTGAAAAAGATATTTTCTCCCAAGCCCCCATGTTAACTTAGATACCCGCCAAGTCCCGTGTGTG
Organism: Erythroxylum baracoense; assembly: GCA_025629805.1. Lineage (NCBI taxonomy): Eukaryota > Viridiplantae > Streptophyta > Magnoliopsida > Malpighiales > Erythroxylaceae > Erythroxylum > Erythroxylum baracoense. The sequence continues at coordinate 33,598,698 of JAOTAY010000191.1, read as the reverse complement.
ATTTTATATTCACTAGTCATTAATGACTCCTCGATTCTTGGCTCACACTTAAAAGATCATTCTCCTCTAAATTATCTCTTATTAAAAGACTTTTTTACCCTTGGTTGGTTCCATTATGGGGGATCACCAGAGTTCCTTGTCCGATTTGTTATCATTCTGGGAAGGTCCCTATGGAAGCTTCCCCAAGAGGTTCTTCTAAGCATCTCTCGGGGTTGGCTCAGGACGGCCAGTGTGAAAGGTGCTAGGACTACGATAGAGACTGTCAATGAGGAGAATCCTTTTCCAACCTTGCAAGAATCCATAAAAAGCTACTAAAGTGGGCGTCAAAAATGCTAAACTTAATAAAGAACATTCCAAAACAAGAACGGAAGTCAGTAAGTCCTGGAGAAATGTGATAATCGTTCGTACTCCAGGAGAGAAACCAACGTATTTCCAATCATAGGAGTCATTCCTCTAATGAAAATGTTGCAAGTTAGAGTCAAAGCTTGGTCGACCACTCTAATAGGTATTTTCTTAGACAAGACGCTATCTTTCCCTTAGGTTCAGGTATAGGCACAAACCAAATAGGGAAGTAAATAAAATTTTGTTGACTTTAAGAGGATTTATTTCTCTTTCAAATTCACTGATGAAGAAGCACGAACACGGTGATCAAATCTGGACCGTGGCATATTGAGTGTCGGCTAATTTTTGTCCAGAAGTGGACACCTAGAATAGAGCTAGACAGAGTAGAATTGAAACCAACCCCTTATAGATAAATTTTCATAACATTCCTCTAGAGTATTGGACTTTAGATGGCTTCAGCTTCGTTGCAAGTTCAATGGGTAAATCTATCTATTTTGACTCTCCTACAGCTAGGCTTGAAAGAATTTGTTTTGGTAGAATTTATGTAGAGGTTAAGGCTAAGGATGAGCTTTCTGAATCCCTTCTTGTCATAAGGCTGAATGAATATAGTGAATTAGACAGTTTGAGATCTAACTCTCCTATTATTGGAGTAATTTTGGAGACCAACTGGTAGACTATTCACTACTGGAAATTACTATGAGGTAATGGGTATGAGCGAGAATGAAACCACTTAACTGGAAGTTGGTGTAAAGGAGACTCAACATACTACTATTAACGATGAAGAGCTTATTCCAAAGGAGAAAATGAGCTCCTTAATACCCCTCAGGGTAATTCTCTAGATAACCTAGGGAGATACAAATTTTAATTCTAAAGATGTGGTTAACGATAAGGCTAACCAGAATGACCAAGACTCTAAAACAGTAAAGGATCTGCTTGAGTTAACTTTACCATCATCTCGAGGAAATCAGGGAGGAGAGGGAAGCCTAAAGGGGGCTAGTAATCTTTCCTTTCCTCTTTCCTAAGTTTTATGACTATGCTCTTTTTTGGAAACTAAGTTATACGAACGAACCTCATAAAAAACAAGATGTCAAGGATCTTATTCTAGAGAAAAGTTTAGTTTTTTTTGGGACTTTTGGAGTCAAAAATAAAAGCCCCAAAACTTCAAGACTTTATAAAACTTTTACGACACAACTGGAATTCTGGATCTAATCATATGGATCGTCCTATTGGAAGGATTATGTATACTTACAACAAAGCCTTCATCCAGATTACAAGCATTATTTTCACTTTTCAGCTAAATTATATAATGACTAGTATATAATTGAGAACTCTATATCTAGGCTTTAGGTGCTAGCTGACGACTTTAATTGTGTTCTCTAATCTAATGAAGACAAAGGCGTTAAAGTTAATATGCAAGGAAATGGAGAATGCAGTTAATATATTGGGAACTTTGGAGTGGAGTAATAAGCATCAAGAGAGATTCTTCAGATAGAATTATGATAAAACAACTATGGTTGAAGACACTCCCCAACTCTTTTATTCTCTTTAGTGCCCACATTATGCTCTGTTCATTCTCTAATGGAGCTATAGAATCTTAGTACTTCAACATACACAAATTCTCCTATCATATTCTTCGACTTTCTTGTTAAGAAAGAAGGGTTCCTGAAATTGGTGAGAGAAGCTTGGGAAGTTATGATTCCTAGATGTAAAATTTTTCGGCTAATGAGAAAGCTTAAGTTGGTTAAGTCAAAATTGAAGGCATTCCACAAGTCAGGAGGTCCCCTTATAGCTCTAAGACTGCTGAAAGAAAAAGACGCCTTAAGAAAAGTTCAAGATGAATGCTAACAAGAGTGTAACAACTAGGAGCTTAAATTGCTAGAAATCAAGAAATTAGAAGAGTATAATAATGCCTTATAGGATCACAACTCTCTATTATTGCAGAAGGAAATATTCTCTTAGTTAAAGGAAGGTTACTCAAATACCATGTATTTCCACAAATCCATTTTTTCTAGGAAGAATTCAAATAAAATTGAATGTTTACTTGATGAAGATGACCATATGTGCACTAATAAATGCAAAATACAAGAGATGGTAGATAAATACTATAGGATATCATAGGATCAAGTTTAGCATGTTCTTTTAACAAGCAAGACCTAGAAATGTTTATTGGGAATTGAAATGCTCTTTCTTATGAATCAAAGGAGAACCTTATAAGACCAGATTCTCCTTTAGAAATAAGAGATCTTTTCCCACCTAAGGAATCTGTATAGTCACTAGAGCAAACATCTTTTCCCACCTAAAAAGATCAGCAAGTAGTAGGAGAAATATATCAAAAACCTTTTATAGTCAGAAAAAATAGAAAACTTCAAAGGCACTAAGATAAAATGGGAATAATTATAGTAAAGAAAACAAGAAGGAGGACTTAGATTGATATCTCTACAACTAATTTAGCTAGTTGTGTTGATCAAGAGGATTTGGAGATTATTTACTAATATGGAAGCTTTATAGTGGAAATTGTTTCAAGTGTATTACCTTAAGGAGCTTAACTTTAGTTAGATTGGAGGAAAAAAAAACATTTTTAACCTTCACACAGATGGTGAGGAAAAGTGAGATAATATTCCCTTACATCAAAGTGTTGGTAGAATATAGGAAGGATTTGTGGTTTCGGTTTGAAAATTTGGCAAACCATAGGCCACTCATTGATCATGTCGTTTAAGTTTTAAAATTTATAATCCCTCAAATATCACAAGTGTACGGGCTGCGATTATAGTATAAGAGGTGTCGATCTCACGAGGAGGGAGATTAAACTAATGCTAAAATCTAAGGCTAACAATATATAAAACCCAAAATAAACAATGCAACGGAAAATAATCACCAAAATTGAATTTAACCACTTAAGTTAGAAATTAAACACAAAGGAATTAACAATTGAGCAATATGCAATCACAACAGAAATCAACCTTAGGAATTTACAAATTTATGAGAAAGGGGATTTTACTTATCATTAATGCTAACCTAGATGATTATGTGTCAATGGAGGATCGGTTCTAGACTATCCTAGGGCTAATTAATCTCTCTTTAGTTATAACCATTAAATCCTAATTAGATTATGGAATTTGCAATATCTCAATTCACAAATTATTCAAAACCTAATTAGATCTGAAACACTATAATAAACTATTAGAACATTACACAGGATCTCTCTCTGTATAATTACCAATATGATTTATTACGGTTTCTATTAAATTACCTAACTCTCATTAATCCGATTTAATCATTTTTCATTCAGTTCACCCTCTCAGTTTATTATTGAATTATGCAATAACGTAATTAAATCACTCCATTCATCTAAATAACACAATCAACTAAATTAGCCTTAAGTCAAACTAAAATCTTAAAGGAAAATTTAGAACATCATCAATATTCCAAATCCTATCATCATACTATCCATCTCAACTCTAAACATCAATAAAATCAAAATGAAAAGGAAATAAAACTTGGAATAGATGATGGAAGGTAGTGATGTCGAAAAACCTGATATATGTTGCATGCCAAGTCAGCTTTGTCTTCCTTTTCTCTCTCTCGGTATTCTCACTTTAAGGTTCCAATGGTGGCTGCTTCCAAGCTTCCTCCTCTACCTTCTTTTGTTCCTTTTATACTTCTTTATGTTTTGGTTAACCCTAGGGTTTTCTAGGGTCCAAAAGGTCTAAAAAATCCTTGAAACAAAGCGTCTGCCTGATACAAGCCACGATCGTGGCTCATCTGAGCCTTATGTCACGATTGTGGCATGTAGGCCACGATGGTGGGCTGTTCCTTGAGCTTCTGTCACAAACATGGCATACAGGCCACGATCGTGGCCTAATCTTAGAGCTTCATGTGGCTAGGATTCCTTCCAAAACTCTTCTAATCTTCAATATTGATCTTAAAACATTAGCAAAAACATTAAGGTACCTTAAAAACATAATATTTAAGCTAAATTACTTGTACTAATCTATAAAACACTTAAAACACAAATAATTCACAAACTAACATAATTTTAACCTAAACACATACCAAGTGATTGAATTAACGGCTAAACACATATCAAACTATGCCCCAAAACATGATGCAATTTACACTTATCACATACCCATACTTAAATGTTTGCTTGTCCTCAAGCAAAGAAAAAAACAAAAATCACAAAATCACAAAACACACAATGCAACAATGCAACAATGAGACAATGGCTTCAACTTCATGAAAATAAATTTAACCTTAAACACAATCATTCAAGTTGTTCCAAATCATTTACATGTAAAATCTATGCCTTGGAGTTATGGACTAAATATACATATTAATCAAAACTTGAATGTCAAGTTTATTCACCCCTTTAACTTTTGCATATACATTGATAATTATTTGGTCATTCAAACTTTGTAACTAATCCTAAGTACGTTTTCATGAAAAGTTAAACTACTTACAAGTTCAGTAAGTTTTTATTAGGAAACAAAAATTTTTAATTACTTTTTATGGATATGGACCTAGTCTTCATACAAAGAGGCAAACATTGGTAATACATTTAAGATGCTTGGTTGGAACATCATTATAGCCTTTTGACAAGAAAGCACGCATTTGTGATACATGTCAATCGGGTACTCAACTACATCGTGATCTCAAGTAGCTACTATCTTTATTCATAATCCAAAGGCCAGTAGAATAGTTATTTATTAAAAAATTTATAAAGACACATTTTTTTATTTAATGCCTACCTTATTGCTTTGGCTACTCGTTTTCATGAAAAATACTAGCTAAGCTACTTAGTCAAAAGACCTAAAACTATGAATAAATGTGACAACTTATAGGGTGATAAACTAATACAAAATCCTAATTAACATGCATTTTTTAGCCAAAGAATCCAAATCACTAATTTCGCGAGCTAATGACTCTTTATAACCTAATAGATTATGTTAAAAATTAAATCAATTTCAATCCATCTAAGCCATTGATATATTCACACAATTCACAATATGCAACCTAAACACACTAGCACAACAATATGCAAAATTCACACTCAAAGCAAAACACACAACCCTCCCCACACTTGAACAACATATTGTCTTCAATGTGAGAAGGAGACAAGCAAACACACATGGAAGGAAATAACATAAAATAAAACAAAAACTAAAGTTAAAAAAAGGTTAGAAATAAAACCTTACAGTGATGGAGGTGGGGATGGTGTTAGAGCTGGCAATTGTACGCCTTAAGCCTCGAAGTATGGATAAATTTGACATTTATCCCAGTTTTGATGTTGTTATGTACGGGCCATCTCCTTCATCCTTTTAGAGTTCTCCACAAGTGTGTCAGTAATTTCTTTGGTGTTGGAGGAGATTGTATTGAGCACTTTCTTCCAACCAGGTTCTTCTGTGTCTTCTTCCTCTTCAGACTCCTCGCTAGTCAATTCCTCTTCTGCCTGCTGAGGTGGTGTTGTGCTAGAACTCACTTGAATGGCCCTGGTCCTCATATAAGTCTTTTAGATGATTTCCCAGAGTTCTATGTTATGGGACTTTAGGATTTCGACATACCACAAGTGATGGTGATTTAGAAAATCCGGGAGGTAGATGGTTAGAGCACTATAATCTACACCATAGTACTTAATAATGGCAAAAGCCAAGTACTCCATACCCAAATTATTGCTCCTTTTATGTAAAGTTGCAACAATAACATTCAGCATATGTGTGAAGGTGCACATTGAGATGCTATGATCCATACACCACAATAGAAAAAGTTTCTTCGTTGAGCACTTATTGGTTTCTGATTTGTCAAAAATTGTTTGACACATGAATTTATGTAACAACAAGTGCTTATAGGGTCGTATAATGTTGTTGTAGGCATTCTTAGGGTCGAACCGCTCCAATCCAATGAACTCATTCTGATAAGTGTGAATTGCATCATGTTTTAGGGCTTAGTTTAATATGGATTTAATTGTTAATTCAATCATTTAGTATGTGTTTAGTTTAGAATTATGTCAGTTAGTTAATTATTTGTGTTTAAGTGCTTCTATGGGTTAGTATAAGTCTTTGAGCTTATTTATTATATTTTTGAGGTACCATGATGTGTTTGTTAGTGTTTCAAAGTCAACATCGAGGAGAAGTTTCAGAGACACTTGGGCCAAAACAACGGCCCACAATCGTAGCACAATAGGCCACGTTCATGATAGAAGCACTGAAGTCCGATCATGGCCTATATGCCAGGATCGTGTTAAAAGCCTAGGACATAGCCTATGATCATGGCTTGCTTGCCATAATCGTGATTGAAGGCTCGGATGTGGCCTATGATTGTGGCCTGCATCAGGCAGATGTGTAGATACTCAAAAATTTCAAGTTTTGAGGGAGTTTTTGGACTTTTTGGGCCCCAAAAAAAGCCTAGGCTACCTAAAATGCAAAAGGTGTATATAAATTAAGACAAAGATGATGAAGGAGCTTCTACATCAACCACTTTTAGAAAGAAATTTGAGAGAATTGTTGAGAGATTGAGAAAGAAAAGAAGGAAGAGAGAAGTGGAGAAGAATCCAACCTTGATGTACTTCCCAGATAAGGAGTTTTTGACGTCTTTGCCTCTCATCTCCATCCAAGATTGTATTTCCTATTATTTTTCATTTATATTATTGTACAAAATTGAGAATAGCAGCTTGATGATAGGATTTGTGAGTGTTGAGATGTTCTAAACTCACCTTCGAATTTTTTTATTTTTGATTTAATGAAATTTGATTGTTTTTATGTTTATTGGATTTATTGTGATTGACTTATGTGATTGCATAATTCGGTAATAAGAATGAGAAATTAATCAAATCGATAATTCTGTGACGAGAGATCTCGCATAGGTTCTTGATAGCTTATTTGACAACTTCAGATCTAATTAGGGTTTTGAATAGCTTGTTGATTAAGATATTTCAATTTTCCATAATCTAATTGGGCTTTATAATTTAGGGTTAGTGGTTATAACTCGAGAGAGAGTAATCAACCTTGTGATCGTCTAGAACCAATAATCTGGTAAGTCATAATCGATAGGTTAGCATTAAAGATAGGTAAATTCCCCATCTCTCAATTGATAGTTTTCTTAGGTTAATTCTTGAGTGTGTTGCAATAGCTAAATTGTTAATATTTTCATAATTGATTCTTAGATTGAATTGAGTGATTAAATTGAATTCTTGTTTTAGTTTTGCCATCTTTTGAATTTTTGCGAATTGTTTTAGCCTTAGATTTTAGGACTAGATTATCCCTCCTCATGGGATCAACACCTTAGGTATTACGCGAACGACCAGTGCACTTGCAGATTATCGAGGTTAATTATTTAAAACTTATGCACATCAAAAAATCACGATCAAATTTTTGGTGCTATTATCGGAGAGACAATTAGTTTTGTTTTTTAGTCTAAAGTTTTTTCACTATCTTTTGTTTTAACTAAATAGAAAAGCAATAGAGAAAGAAGTTTGGGGTGTAAAGTAGGGACATTTCAAGACATCTTAGAATGAGAAATGAGACATTTAAAGAGCTAGATGCCAAAAAGAAATGGAAAGAACAATAAGGTAGGATAGATATAATAGGGAGCAAGGAAATTTTGTGAACCATAATGAGGCACATTATGGTTGGGGAAGTAGTGATCCATATTGGAATATGTACAATCTGGGATGGCAGAACAACCTCGATTTTTATTGGTCTAATAATGTAAGGACTCATTTAGGACGTCAAGACCTTCAAGGACTTCAGCAAGATGAGTCCAGTTTATGGGATTTTAAATTGGACAAGATCCTAGATAAGTTTGCGGACATGGAAAAGGGCTAAAAGAGACTTGAAGAGAAAATTGAGCAAGTAATTGAAAATCTTTCCTCATCTATTCACAACCTAGAGATTCGAATGAGGCAGCTTTCCTGTGAATTTTGTAAGAGAAGTGTGGAAGAATCTCAAAGTAATATGGAAATACATCAAAAAGAGCAATATGAGGCCATTGTAATTAAGAACGGGGGAGAGCCAGAAGGACCAGTGGAAAACCAAAGTGAACCCCACCCTATAGAAGACCAAGAGATGACGATAACGTTTGAAGAAAAGAATGCCAACCCTCCCATTTATTTACCAGTTCTTGATATACCATATATGAACATTGAAAAATATTTAGTAGATGTTCACGAAAAGAGCCTTATCCTTCAGATTAATGATGACCATGTGACATTTAATATGAATGATGTATTAAAGAATCCGAAGGAGAGTAGCTAATTCAGGATAATTAATGTGTTCGAATCTTCTAAAAAATAAAAGGAAAAAGAAATGATGACAACAGATATCGAGTATAAAGAAGCTATGAAAGTCTCTGTTCGAGAAGTAGAAGTAGAGGAGACAAAGGTGATTAAGGAAGAAAGAGAGAAACTCACCTTCTTAGAGGACAAACTGTTGGATTCAATGGCAGATTTAGGGAGTTTTGTTATTCCCGGTTATGTTAACACTCAAGAAAAGGACATTATTGAGCTTAATTGGTTTTCATAATGTTATCAATATTGTCCTTCTAATTATTTTTCAATTTGTAGCTTACTTATAGGCTACAAAATCGATGTTGAATGAAAAAGGTGGAAGCAAGCTGCTCATAATTGATCTTGGCTAAGTTTCCAAGGATAGAGTGTCGAGCTACTGATGTTAAAAGAAGTGCTAAATGGGAGGCAACCTATGAAATGTTAGTTTGATGTTATTCCCTTTGATTTTTAGATAATTTGAATTTCGTAGTTAGATTGTTTCATTTCCAAATAAAATCGGGAAGGCAGAGGACTTTAACATGAATTTTATGATCAAGGGAGTAAGCAAAAGAAAGGTGAAAGGGCCATAAAGAGTTGAGAAGTGATTTTGGAAAAGTGGGGAAGGCAAAAAGAAGAGAAAAATTAAAAATTGGTGGCTAGGCCACGATCGTGGCCTACAGTAGGGTAAAAAGGGGAAAATGTGATTTTTAAAAGTCAAATTTTACCCTCAATCACCTATATATTCATTTCTAACTTCACTTTTTCACTCACTTTCATTTTTACTTTATCTCTCTAAGCTTTAAAACTCCAAACACTCTCACTTCTCTCTACTCAAATTTCAAACTTCCAAAGTTCTTCCAACTTCCACCGACTCGCAAGATAGTATGTTGTGCATCAAGCAAACAACAAGGTGTGATTAATTAGCAAGGTAAACCCAAGTCCCTGGATAAGGGAAAAGGAACAGGGTAGCTAATTACAGAGCACCTTTCCCGATCTTCTCAAATGAGGAAGGTAGCTGCTTTCATTCTCTTCACAACAAACAAATTATAGCTCCAAAGTATTTTCATTTTGAAAATTTGGATAGATTAGAATAGGGAAACAAGGTTGAAACTTTTTCCTCAATATATTTTCTTTCTCCATTTCTTTTTCCACCCCTTCCCTTTATTGATTATGTCAGTGTAAGTTGTGCTTCCAGTTGCTTGATCATGTCTACCACTTAATTCAGCTCAGCTTCTTTTGATTTCCTCATGGCTTTAATCAGGAATGGAATTGGGGGTTAATACTTTTTTTATCTTAGGCAAATTGTACCTTGCCAATAATGAGTCTTCCTAATTCTCTTGCAGCTCTGCTTTCCCTTTGACCTTGAGTGGGTTTGGCTTTTGATTTTCTAGAATGGGGTAGGGAATCTTATGTTGATGCATCTGGGTTGTTTGTAATTTTAGCTTATTTCAAAAAACATTCTTATCAACCTTATTCTTGTCTTTCCCTTCATTGTCTTCAACTTAGTGCAATTCCTCCTCAGTTGCTTGTGTAATGGCCATGAATCATTCTTTCCTATTAGACTCGGTGGTAATTGGAAGGGTTCCTACATTTTCGGTCACCATTGCTTATGCCAATTGACCTACTTGGACCTCTAGGTTATGTATCAAGGAGGTGTAATTCTTTGTAACTTGCTTAAATTTGCCTTGTAGTCTCTTATGTACAGCTTTTATACCTCCAATTTTATCTAAAATTTTGTCCACTTTGGATTCCATTGAATTCAGTCTATCTTGCTGGAAACCTGGAGGTCTAAACTATCCTCCAGTGTTATTTGACCAAGAGAAGTTTGAGTGATTTTTCCACCCAGGTTTGTATGTGTTAAGGTAGGGATTGTTTCCCCCTCTTTGACCATATTGAGTTCCCATATAGTTTACTTGCTTTGATCCATTATCCTTCACTAAGAAGTAATTGACTGTATCATGATCCTTCTGCCTACAAAGCTCAGACTTTAGCTGAACAACTTTTACTATATTTAAGGATGAAGCCTTCATATTGTTTAGCTGTCGAATTAAATTATCAATTTTAGCATACATTTCTGCCATTTAATCGACATTTATAACTCCTTTTTGGTCATTGAGATTTATGGGTTGTCTACTTTACACGTTCAAACATAAACAACTATTACTTTCCATTTCTTCTAACAACTCTTCTACTTCATCTACCATTTTCCTGCTTAGTGATCGTCCTAAAGTTGCATCAATTCTGTCTCTCCTTTATGAGGTTACTCTGTTATAGAACATTTTTTAAAAGACCTTTTTACCCTTGGTTCAGTTGATTTCTTTCCATTATAGGGGTTACTAGAGTTCCTTGTCCGATTTGTTACCATTCTGGGAAGGTTCCTATGGAAGCTTCCCCAAAAGGTTCTTCTAAGCATCTCTCAGGGATGACTCAGGTCGGCCAGTATGAGAAGGTGCCAGGACAGAGACTCCCAATGAGGAGAATCCTTTTCCAACCTTACAAGAATCCATAAAAAGCTACTAAAGTGGGCGTCAAGAATGCTAAACTTAATAAAGAACATAAACAGGAACGAAAGTTAGCAAGTCCTGGAGAAATGTGATAATCGTTCCTACTCCAGTAGAGAAACCAAGGTATTTCCAATCATGGTAGTCATTTCTCTAAGGAAAATGTTGCAAGATAGAGTCAAAGCTTGGTCGACCACTCTAATAGGTTTTTTCTTAGACAAGAGGCTATCTTTCCCTTAGGTTAAGGTATAGGCACAGACCAAATAGGGAAGTAGGGTTTGGATAAAATCTTGTTAACTGAAGAGGATTCATTTCTCTTTCAAATTCACTGATGAAGAAGCATGAACATGGTGATCAAATCTGGACCGTGGCATATTGAGCATCGGCTAATTTTTATCCAGAAGTGGACACCTAGAATAGAGCTAGACAAAGTAGGAATTGAAACCATCCCCTTGTAGATAAATTTTCATAACATTCCTCTAGAGTATTCAACTTTAGATAGCTTAAGCTTCGTTGGGTAAACCTATCTATTTTGCCTCTCCTACTGCTAGGCTTGAAAGAAATTGTTTTGCTAAAATTTATGTATAGGTGAAGGCTAAAGATGAGCCACTACAAAAATTGTATACAATCTGCAACGTTTTATTCATTGTTAATACTTTTTACAACATTTATAAAACGTCACGAAAAGTATGCATATTCGGCGACGTTTTATACAAACGTCACAGATATATGTGACTTTTTGTAGCGTTTGATCAATCAAACGTCACCAAATAGAATCCGCAACATTTTTTCAGTAAAATGTTGCAGAAAGCCACATGAAAACGTTTTGCCCCGTGGTCAAAACAATGTCGTTTTGTTTATAATCAAATGACGTCGTTTTGGCTTCGTTAAAACCGACTGCTTTCCCTACCCCTTAACCTGTGTCCTGTTGCTTCTCCGCTGCTCTGCCGTTTTTCCTCCTCCGTATTGCAATGTCTTCTATCGTGCGCGTGTTCGCCGTCGAGCTGCTGTGTCTCCGGCCATTGTGGTTGTCTTCTCTGGCGTTCTTAGTGAAGGTATTTTCGGCTTCTCTCTCTCTGTTTAATGTATTTCCGTTAGACATAAATGTAGGATCTTTGGAGTGTTTAACACTGAAATGAGGACTCTAGGTAGTCGAATAGCTTAGTAATATTTATCCCTTCCTATTGCTAGAGATGGTTTGCTTAAGAATTGTGAGTTTCTGGAAAGGTTAGAAAAATTTTGAAACGAAATTTTTTGTCTTTTAAGAATGTTACTGATTAGAACGTATGCTTATAGATTACTGGCAAATTTCCCAGTTGTTCATGTTCTCATGCTCAGGTAAATAGTAGTGTTGCTGTTCATTGTCATTTTTGGCAAAGAAAGCCAAATTGAATCCAGAACACCCTCCCAAAGGTAAAGTTCTGAGCTTGTTATTAATGTTGCTCTTTTTTGTTTGATAGTGTTTGAGTTTTAACTAGGAATTTTTTGTGGTGGCCTTGGTTGGATGCTTGTAAAATGTGGGTTAAACTTATACATTAAAGTGAAGTAAATCACACGTTAGTAAAGACTTTAAGTTCAAGAAACTAGATACACAAGAAGGGGGGCAGAATGGTGTATCCTTCTTTTTTATCTATAAAGTCTCTAAAAGAAAATTTTTCTTTTTTATTAGAAGAATATCACAACTTATTACGTAGATAAATCGTAAATTATTTCTCTAAGAGTTTTAACAACAAAGTAAA
>JAOTAY010000191.1:33561616-33576082 GCA_025629805.1 Erythroxylum baracoense | reverse complement strand
TTATTAATCAAAATAAAGTTTGTACAAAAGTGCTAAAGGTGATTGCCTTTAGAGCACTACTCTAACAATCTCCCACTCGCGCTAAAGCCAATCACCTTTGTATCTAATATTGTAGGCGAGTACACAAGAATCAAATTTTGCTTAAGGAAGTGGCTTAGTCAAAGGATCAGCGATGTTTTGATCTGTGGGCACTCTCTTTGTCTTCACATCACCTCTATCAATTATCTCCCTGATTAGATGATATCTCCTTAGTACATGCTTGGACCTCTAATGAGACTTTGTTTCATTAGTTTACGCAATAGCCTCATTATTATCATCGTACAATAATATTGGGTCTACAATGTCAGGAACCACTCAAAGTTTATGATGAAATTCTTGATCCAGATAGCTTCTTTTACCGTTTCCGTAACTACAATGTACTCTGACTTGGTCGTCTAATCTGTAGTCGTCTCTTCTTTGGAACTCTTCCAACTAAATGCTCCACCATTCAATGTGAAAAAATAACCTAACTAAGATTTGGAGTCATCTTGGTTAGATTGAAAATTGGCATCTGTATGCCTGCTCACTACGAGATCTTGATTTCCATATATCAAGAATACATCCTTAGTCCTTCTCAAGTACTTTAGGATATTCTTGACAGCCACCTAGTGACCCTCACTAGGATCCAATTGATATCTGCTTATAACATTCAGAGCATACGATATATCGGGTCTTGTACGTAACATAGCATATATGATTAATCCTACTGTCGAAGCATACGGGATCATACTTATGCGAATCCTCTCATCTTGCGTCTCGGGACACGTAGATTTCGAGAGTTTTATATCATGAGTCATAGGAAGAAACCCTCTCTTGGACCGTTCCATGCTAAACCTATTTAGCACTTTGTCTATGTATGTTGGTTGTGAAGGACCTAGCAACTTCTTTGATCTATCTCTATAGATTTTTATTCCAAATATATAAGTTGCTTCTCTAAGGTCTTTCTTGGAAAAATTATAGGACAACCAAACTTTGACTGATTGCAAACTTGAGACAGTGCTTCTTATTATAATATGTCATCCACATATAACACAAGGAATATGATAACACTCTAACTAATGTTTTTGTACACACAAGGTTCGTCAGGATTTTGTGAGAAACCAAAATCTTTCATTGTCTCATCAAATCAGATGTTTCAACTCCTAGATGCTTACTTCAATCCATAAACAGATTTCTGAAGCTTGCATACCTTTATGCCATCTCTGGATATGAAGACCTTAGGTTATATCATATATACATCCTCAACTAGGTCTCCTTTTAAGAAATTCATCTTCACATCCACCTACCATATATCATAATCATAATGAGCATTAATGACCAGGAGTATTCTAATGGATTTAAGCGTAGCTACAAGGATAAATGTTTCGTCATAGTCAACCCCTTATCTTTGACAATATCCTTTAACGACTAGCCTCGCTTTATTGGTAATCACATTACCTTCCATATGAATTTTCTTCTTGAAAATCCAATTGCACCCTATGGGTACCCTTTGGGTAGGTCAACTAAAGTCCATACTTGGTTTTCATACATGGAATCCATTTCGGACTTTATGGCTTGAAGCTGTTTTTTAGATTCTGAACTCTTCAGAGCCTTTTCATTGGTTATAGGCTCATCATCCTCTATAACCAATACGCTATTTTGTTCACTTATGAGAAATCCATATCTCTATGGAATATTGCGTATCCTACTTGACCTACAAACATTTTGTGTGTCAGAAGGTTCAACTATTATCTCAAGTCCATGAACAATAATTTCGAGTTCAAGCAATTGATTTGCGTCTATTTAAGAATTATGAACTTCATCAAGTGCAATTTTGCTCTCACTATCTTCTCTTAGAAGAAACTCTTTTCTAAAAAGACAGCATACTTTGAGACAAACACCTTTTGCTCTAAAGTATTATAGAAATGATATCCAAGTTTTTTTAAGATATCCTATAAATAGACGTTTATTAGATCTTACTTTAAGCTTATCTGATTGAATCCGCTTCATATATGTCAGACAACCCCAAACTTTCATATGAGAAAGGTAGGGTCTTTTGTTAGTCCATATCTCATATGGAGTAACTTCAACTACCTTTGAAGGGACTCTGTTTTTCATATAAACAGTAATCTTAAGTGTATAAACCCAAAAGGATTTCGGTAGATCTACCAAGCCCATTACCGACCTTACCATGTCTAATAAGGTTCGGTTTCTTCTTTCAGCCATACCATTATGTTATGGTGTGTAAGGTGGAGTCCACTTGGATATTATCCCATTATCTTAGATAAGATAGAAATTCTTCATTTAGATATTCACTACCTTGATTTGATCGAAGTGTCTTAATACTTCTACCGAGTTGTTTCTCTACTTCATGTCTAAATTATTTGAACATTTCAAACACTTTAGATTTGTATCTCATTAGATGCATATACCCATATCGTGAATAATCATCGATAAAAGTAATGAAGTACATAAAACCACCTCTGGCATGGATGGACATCGGACCACATACATCAAAATGTATTAGGTCTAATAACCCATTAATTCGTTCACCTTTTCCTTTAAAAGATAATTTAGTCAACTTGCCTAACAAGAAAGATTCATATATGTCATATGATTTATAATCAAATGACCCTACGTTACCATTCTTGTGTAGCTTAATCATGTGTTTCTGACTTATATGGCCAAGTCGACAATGCCATAAGTAAGAAGATTTTAAGTTATCTCATTTTTGTCTTTAATTGTCATTGATATTTAAAATTGAATTGGACATATCTAATATGTAAATTCCATTGCACAATGTAGTAGTACCATACAATATTTCATTCAAATTAATTGAACAACCATTGCTTAAAAAAGTTAAATAAAATCTCGCTTTATTCATACATGAAATAGATACAATGTTTTTAGTCACAACGGTTGCACAATAGCAATTTTCCAAAACTAACTCTAACCCACTAGGAAGATACAAAACATATGTCCCTACGACTAATGTAGCAACTCTTGCTCTATTTCCCACATGTAGGTCTATATCTCCCTTCTTGAGTGGTATACTATCCCTGAGACCCTACATATTAGCACATATGTATAAGCCAAATCTAGTATCCAATACCCAAATGTTATGATCAGAAATAGTATTAACCTCAATGACAAATACCATACCTGAAGTAAACAGTGGGGCATCTAATGCCTTCTTCTACTTTAGTGACTCCAGATAATCTTTGCATTTCCTCTTCCAATGTCCTTCCTTGTTGTAATGGAAGCATATCCCCTTTGAAGATGTCTCTTTTGCCTTCTTCTTGGCTACACCTCCCACTAGCCTTTTAGACTTCTTCTTCTTCTTTTAGTTCTTCTTTCGAGAACTAGAAGCTGAGTCCACCAGCATCACAGCCTTACTGTCTTTCTTGATAGTCTGCTCAGCTGTTTTGAGCAGATTAATCAGTTCAAGTATCGTTGTGGATATTTGGTTCATCTGATAGTTAAGTATAAACTGTGAATAATTATTGGTCAAACCAGTCAAAATCAATTCTATACTTAATTAATGAGCCATAATGAAACCCAAACTGCCTAATCTCTCAATGTATCCATTCGTCTTCAGCGTATACTGCACTAGAGATGATCCCTCAACCATCTTAAAACAAAAAAATGACCTCGAGGTCTCGAACCTTTCAGACCGAGCTTGCTCATCAAACAGTTCCCTCAGATGGTAGACTATGGTATGAGCATCCATAGCCTCATACTATTTTTGCACTTCTAGTGACAGAGAGGCTAACATTATACAGCTAGTTAACTCACTATCATCCAGTAACTTCTTATAAGCGCCTGATCTTCATCAGATGCATCGACAGTAAGGGGATTGAGAAGTGGTTCATCTAGGACTTATCCTAGATTTTCATATTTGAGAACAGTTCTCAAATTTCGTAGCCAATCCAAGAAGTTAGGTCCTGTGAGTTTGTTGGAATCTTATAGGGAGCATAAGTTCACACTAGATGATATCGTGCGATGCAATAACCTAGAAGAATAAGAGAAAGTGTTAGAATGTACATTAATGCATATCGATAAATGGCTTTAATCACATACATTATAGGTCCCACTATTTTTATTCAAATCCATAGCCCTCACTACGAATTCGAGAAAACTTATAGTTTTCTTAATAGATCGATATCTGATATCAGTAAGAATGACCTTGGGTTCACCAAACAAGTCACCTTATGTTAATCGGTAGGTATCATTCATACCAATTGCATTCAATTATGCAACTATCGACTTGTGCCACCAACTGCTGATTTAGCACACTCATTGAGTCATCAACTCTTGATTTGTATACATCCCATGTATATAACCCAACTTTGTCTCTATCTACGTTGACTTTGGATTTACCCAACAAATCAACGCTTTTAGTTAGGACCAACCCATTAATCCGAAAATCTAATTTTCATGGTTTGAACATATTCTTGTAGAACGGGCTTGGGTTTGCCTAATAACTTAACTCTAAAAGAACTCTAGTTCTTACCATATCAATGGAAGGTGTAAGTCCTAATATTTTGGTTGAGGGATTTGGCCTTTGGTCTCATCAATACTTGGATGGTCTTGATTATGTATATCACATATACATTTAGATTATGGACAACTTAATTAAATTGAGCCTATGTCTATAACTACTTTTAAAATGAATCTAATACATGTATCATACAAAGGAGGTCTAATTTAGGTTATAACTTGACTATGCATCTAAAGTTTATGATTCGATTCAACTGTTGAACCTAATCGAGTACTATTATTATACTTGGCTAATCCGAATTATGAGTGTGATTCGATTAGGAACCCAAAATTTTAATTATTTTGATGTCTAGATTAAGCACTTTAATCCTAGTTTATATGCCATTATCTAGTCATACTAGAAATACTATGCTCTACTTGGATTAATTCTAAATTAATTTTTACATTTTCCAAAATTCCCATACATCAATAATAGCACCAAAATTGTTTAGATAAATTTGAGATGACATAGGAATATTATCATAGATGACTAGCTAAAATTATCTTGACGGTCAAAATCGTCAAGATAAATAAGTTAACCTACTAGACACTAAAGAGACCGATTCAACGTTTGAAAAAATTTCAGAACCCTAATTTCAAGCGCATGCATTAAGCGTGTTATTTTCATCAAAATAATATATTTCTTATCTCATAAGAACCTTACTTAGGTCTCATAACCGAAATACATACATTATAAGTCGTTAAGTAAGTTAACTCCATTAACTTTCAAAAAGTTGACCAATTTTGTCTTTGACTTTACTTATTAATTAAATCAAATTCAATTAATTCTGGAAAATTTCCAAAGTCTTATACACATTCTAATGTGTCTAATAAAAAATTCTAGATCCTAATTCTTAGGAATTATTTATTAAAAATAGGAATAAGCTAACACATCATATATGTATGACACTAGTCATATTACTTCTAACACTAGTCAAGCATTACACCAAGCATGCATAAGATAACCAGTTTAACAAAAAAATGTCATGCATCTCATACACGTGGTAGCATCTCATCTTGCATGTGCATGCATAAAATTTACAAAAAAAAATTTATAAAAATTAATATATAATTTACATGCATGCATGTTCATCATATGTCTAGAATTTCCAGAACTTCACACATGCATCAGGCTGAAACTAAATTCGTAATAAAATAGCAAATGACATCCAATTGCATTTTATTTTTACAAAAATATAATATAGTACATTATAAACATTTCTGTGAAAGTAAAATAGAAAAAAAATTTCTAGAATTATTAAGAAAATTTTAAAAACAATATATGCATTCAGTTTTCCAGAAATCAACATATGAACAGTATGGATATTAATTAAAAATAAAATAGACAATGACATTCAATTGCAATTTCCTTTGGTAGAAACCTAATATCACATCTTATAAACATTATAGTGAAAGAAAATTAGAAAAACATTTTACACAAATTATTCCAAAACAGTATACATGTTAGTCACAACATGTGCAAACACTTTGCACATGTTCAATACATCATCTATTACATGCATAAACTAGCTCTGATACCACTGTTGGGTTAGCCATGGTTGCATCCATTACATACATGCAGATGCAATAGAATTGTTAGAATCAAGATTTTGACACCATGACAACCCGAAAACCAGAAGATCATACATGTATGTAAGGATACATAAAGGGAGAACATGAAATATAAACTTTTTTTACCTTTATTTATCCTCCTTTCTAGTTTTGTTTCCTTATTTAGGTTGTTGCAAACACCAAACCCTTCCTTGATCACCCAAGAATACATAAAGAAGGAAGATGAAACAATGTGTAAGGTTTTAAAGCACCAAACTTAATGAATTCAAGTAGATGTTCAAATGGGAGATAGAACAAGGTTATCTTGCATGCATGCTGATTTATACAACAATTGCATAAATTTCACGAAGATAACCTAAGAACTCTTCCCACTCTCTTTAGAGCACTTTTAGAACTCTTTCTCTATCACTTGAATGTGTAAGAAGATGAACTATCTCATGTACATAAGTGAATAACTCACTTATATATCATTTCGTGGCCTATGTCATGATCGTGTTCTTATTGGCCATGATGGTGGCCATATGAGTCACGATCGTGGCCTGCTTATAATGGCCATACATGCTATGTCTTTCATCCTATCTTTTATGCGTGTGACCCTTAGGTTCCTGGTTATTTTAGACACTTGAATTAACTCTTAATTCAATCAAATCATGAAGGGTTTCATGATGCCAATTTGTCGGAATATAAGTGGATTAACACACAAACTCTTCGATAGTTAATTATCCAACTTATGAATCTTTCCATAGACAATTACCATGCAATTAGTCCCTTTACCATACTATACCTCACTTGGTTCAGAGTACGGGCTATATGCCAACTCCCACTAGATTGACTACGTCACATCTAGTCCAAGTGATGTTAGTTCTTGTCCTAGGATCTCATTACTCTTATGTGTCATTCAAGACTCTCTTCATTACATATAACTGCTCTGGCTAGAGACTTCCGAGTAATGCCCCCAAAAAGAGGCCATGGGTATCATCTTCTTATATCAGGAGTGGCAAATCCTTTATTGACTACCCAATTACCTTCGAATACAAATAGCTATACCCAATCACCACCCTCAGAGCGACCTCGTCTTGAGGTAACAAGGAATGATGTCAAAACATAGGATTCGTATCTATGATATCCTTGAGTACCTCAAGTCTAAGGATATTTGTACCATTGCTATGATAAGATTAATCATTGACATTCTATAGATCATCTATATGATAATCTCATAGAGAGTCATCTGATGTACTTACTACTCTTAGTAAGCATCCACATGCTAACTCTAAACAACTCATGCTTACAGTTTGTGAGATCCACTGCTTGATCAAATCAAAGAGTATAATATGTGCTAGTTTGTCTAGATTAATATTATCCTGTCTTATTAATCCTATGATTAGGTATTATTTAAATACTAACATAATTGCACATGATAAGAGTCTCATTATCATAATATCATCATGATTTCCTTTATGCTATTTTTGTATCATGGACTTCATTAATTCAATTTAATATCAATATCAATTCATATATAAACGAATATCAAATCAATAAAAAATGCCTTTCACTTTATTAATAAAAATAAACTTTGTACAAAAGTGCTAAAGGTGATTGCCTTTAGAGCACTTTGTTAGCGTTTTAGGGTCAACATCGAAGAACGAAGAAGTTTCGAAGACACTCGTGACAGAAGCACTGGAGTCAGCCTCTTGAAAGAAGCCCAGGAAACAGCCCATGATCATGATAGAAGGCTCAGATGTGGC
Source organism: Erythroxylum baracoense (assembly GCA_025629805.1). NCBI lineage: Eukaryota > Viridiplantae > Streptophyta > Magnoliopsida > Malpighiales > Erythroxylaceae > Erythroxylum > Erythroxylum baracoense. Next base: position 33,568,208 of record JAOTAY010000191.1, on the reverse strand, counting down.
CCACAACTGTGGCCTGCGTCAGGTAGATGTGCAGACACTCAAAAACGTAAAGTTTTGAGGGTGTTTTTGGACCTTTCGGACCCTAAGAAATCCTAAAACTGCCCAGAACACAAAAGGTATATAAAGAATAAGACAAAAAAAATGAAGGAGTTTTGAATCAACCACTTTTAGAGAGAAACCCTAGAGAGAATAGTAGAGAGATTGAGAAAGAGAAGAAGGAAGAGAGAAGTGGCGAAGAAGCCGACCTTGACGTACTTCCCAGGTAACGAGTTTCCAACATCACTTCCTCCTGTCTCCATCCAAGATCATATTTCCTATCATTTTCCATTTTTGTTATTGTATAAAAATAGGTATAACAGTTTAATGATAGGATTTGTGATTGTTGGGATGTTCTAAACTCACCTTCAGTTTTTTTCTTTGATTTAATGAAATCTGATTGTTTTTATGTTTATTGGATTTATTATGATTGATTTTTGTGATTACATAATTCGGTAACAAACTGAGAGGGTGAACCAAATGAAAAATCATTAAATTGGGCTAATGAGAGTTAGATGATTTAATAAGAACGAGAAATTAATCAAATCAGTAATTGTGTGAAGAGAGATCTAGCATAGGTTTCCGATAGTTTATTAGACAACTTCATATCTAATTAGGGTTTTGGATAGGTTATTAATTGATAAATCGCAATTTTCCATAATTTGATTAGGGTTTATTATTTAGGGTAATGGTCATAACTCGAGAGAGAGTAATCAACCCTAGGATCGTCTAGAACCAATAATCTGGTAAGTCATAATCAATTAGGTTATCATTAAAGATAGGTAAATTCTCCTTTCTCTCAATTGATAGTTTTCTTAGCTTAATTCTTAAGTGTGTTGCAACAGCTAAATTGTTAATATTTTTGTAATTGATTTTTAGTTTGAATTACATGATTAAATTGAAATCTTGTTTTAATTTTTCCATCTTTTAACTTTTTTGTGAATTATGTTGGCCTTAAATTTTAGGACTAGATTATCCTTCCTCGTGGGATCGAAATCTTAGGTACTACACGAATGACCTGTGTGTTTGTAGATTATCGAGATTAATTATTTAAAATTTACACACATTGGAAAACCAAAATCACATTCCAATAGCGAGAAACCCAAAAAATCATCGTGCTGATTGATAATGGAAGATTCGGGGAAACCGTAAATATCACACATGATTTCAATGTTTAGCTCAAAAGGATGTCCTTCAAAGGTTAGCTTCTGATAGACAGGATATTCGAAGTGTATAAACTTACCACTAAATTATTTTTACTAAATTCTTGACCCTATCTCGAAATTCTAGCTTATCAAGCGTATCAAAATCAAAGTATTTTGGGACTACTATTTGTTTATCATTAGGGGATTGGAATCAAATACCTTTCTCGTCTGTTTAGATTAGGAAGGGTGCTCTAAAATTTGCCACCCAATTCCTTCGCTCTCGGCTGCTTTACTGACTGATTAATGCGCGACATAATAGACTGTAAGTAGGTGGAAGTTGGAATAAACAGTAAATTTAGAATTTTGTTAGAAAAAAGTGAGAGCGTTTGGAGGTTCTAAACTTAGAGAGATAAAGTTAAAATGAAAGTGAGTGAAAAAGTGAAATAGGAAGTGAATATATGGGTGAATGAAGGGCAAAATTATAAAAATTTTAGCTGGCAATCGCGTGGATAGATTTACCCTCCTGTAAGCCACGATCGTGACATGCTAGGCCACAATCATAGCCTACAATAATTTCACCAATTTATGATTTTTAAGTCTTTTGTCCTTATACACACCCCCTAAGATCTTTTACTAACTTCTTTTTAGCACTATCACCTCATTATACTTTCCTTCCTAGTCATCTTTGTCAAAAATTAATGCACTACTGTTCCACGATATTTATTTGGAAACAGAACAATCTAACTACAGAATTCAAATTATCTAAAATAAAAAAATAATTGTTAATTTAAAAACCATGGGTTGCCTCCCATGCAACGCTTCTTTTAACATAATTAGCCTAATATATATATTCTATTTAAATGTTAAATGAAAATAAATATATAAATTAAAAATTAAATATTTACTTGGTTACCAATCTCATAAAATGCACGAGAGCCAACTGGTTGCTTATGCTATCACTTTCTTTTTCCCGATTCTTTCTTCTCCTTCTCTTACGAGGTTTATTCTTTTCTAGAGAACAATTTCAATCATTTTTATTCTCTTTTTCTCCACCAAGATCTATTCCCTTTGTGATGGCCATGGGGTTGGAGAGGACTTTTGTTATTCTTGGTTATGGTGAAAGATACATGTTCCTCTCCTACCCTTAGAGTCAGCTCACCTAGATTGACATTAATAATTGATTAGGCAGTGGCTAAAAGTGGCCTCTCGAGGATAGTTGGGGTTTCTGCATCTTCTTCTATGTCCAGTATGCAAAAGTCAATGGGAAAAGTAAACTTTTCCACTTGAACATGTACATCATGTATAATACCCTTTGGATGATGAATTGATTTATCTGCTGTTTTTATCAGTATCTTAGTGGGGACTATCTCACCGAACCCCTAGCTTTTGAAATAAGGAATACGGTATCACATTTATGTTGACTCCTAAAGCAACAAAGGCTCTCTCTATTTTGACACACTTAACATTGTAGGGGATATGAAAATCTCCTAGACCCTCCTTCTTTGGTGGTGTCACCAATTTTTTTTTGGCTCTAATTCTTTTTCCACCTTTCCCTTTGTTGATTCCATTTTAAGTTGTGCTTCTAGTTACTCGATCATGTCTACCACTTTATTCAGCTCAACTTCCTTTGATTTCCTCATAGCTTTGATCGGGAATGGAATTAGGGGTTGATACTATTTTATCTTAGGCAAATTGTACCTTGCAAATAGAGAGTCATCCTTATTCTCTTACAGCTCTGGTTTCCCTTTGTCCTTGAATGGGTTTGGCTTTCGTTGTTCCAGAATGGGATAGGGAATCTTATGTTGATGTTGTTTGTAATTTTGGTTCACTTTGAAAAACATTCTTATCAACCTTATTCTTGTCTTTCCCTTCATTAGCTTTAGCTTGGTGCAATTCCTCCTCAGTTGGTTGTGTAACGACTATGATTCATTCTTTCAGATTGGAAGGGTTCCTACATTTTGGGTTTCCATTGCTTCTTCCAATTGACCTACTTAGACCTCTAGGTTATGTATCGAGGGTGTGATTTTTTGTAACTTGCTCAAATTTACCTTCCAGCCTCTTATATGCATCCTCCATACCTCCAATTTTATCTAAAATTTTGTCTAATTTGGATTCCATTGAACTTGATTTATCTTGCTATAAACCTTGTGGTCCTTGAGGTTTGAACTATACTCTAGTGTTGTTTGACCAAGAGAAGCTTGGGTGATTTTTCCACCCAGGGTTGTATGGGTTAGGATAGGGATTGTTTCCCCCTCCTTGACCATAGAGTTCCCATGTATTTTACTTGCTCTGATCCACTATCCTTTATTAAAAAGTAATCGCTTGCATCATGATCCATCTATCCACAAAGCTCATACTTTTGCTGAACAACTTTTCCTATATTTGAGGATGAAACCATCATTTTGTTTAGCTGTTAAATTATCAATTTTAGCCTACATTTTTTCCATTTGATCGACAGCTATAACTCCTTTTTACTCATGGAGATTTGTGGGTTGTCCACTCTACTCGTTCGACCATAAACAATTATTACTTGTCATTTCTTCTAACAGCTCTTCTGCCTCATCTACCGTTTTCCTCATAAGTGATCCTCCAGAAGCTGCATTAATTATGCCCCTCGTATATGGGATTATTTCGTCATAGAATGTTTGCAAAAGAAATTCTTTAGGTAGGTTATAGTGTGGACATTTTCTTTGCAATTCTTTGTATCATTCCCATGCTTCATAAATCGATTCCCATCACCCTGCTGAAATTTTGTGATCCCCTTAATAATCTTCGTAGTCTTAGTAAGGGAAAAATACAAACATTAGAAATCAAATAAAAATAATTGTAAAAATAAAGTATGAAAATGCAATCTAATACATGAATAAGTGAAATACTCCACCATAAGACCTAATTTCCTTCTAATCTCCAAAGTTCCAAAAAGGGCTTCCAATTCCTTTAATCAAGAATAAAAGACTTGGCAAATAATCATTATTCCTATTACTAACATCTAAAGAAACACTACTATAATATCTACTAAAGAAAGGAGGAAAAAGAGGACTTTTAGAAGTTGGAAAATATAGCTAGAAGATGGGATACTTTTCTCCTTCACTCATTGACTTTATTTATGGCCACTTTTCCACCTAGATGTGGCCAACATAAGGTTTAAACCATTTTTAGCACTTTTGTTTTTTTTGCTTATAGATTTGAAAGCCTAGAAATTGCAATTTTTACTGAACATGCCCATATTTAAGATCACAGTAAACTATTTTTTTCAAATTTCAATAATCTAATCTAAATCTAAAAAATGAAACAATTTAATAGCCTAAATCTCCTTGATTCCCCTTGATTATCGTTGATATTTCTCCTTCATTTAAAATTTTGAATTTGGGTTAAAGCCTAATCCTTTTTCTAGTCACATACCATCTTCATCTTTTTTCCTACAAAAATAAACAAAATATTGAGTTTGAACATATTAAAATAAGATTATGAAAGATTTTGAATGCTAAAAATTAGGGAAAATTATGAAACAAGAAAATTTCTCACACCTAATCCTTACTTGTCCCTAAATAAATGAGAAACTAACAAAACAAGATAACCAAATAGTTTTTACAAAACCTTGTTTCATAAGATTAAACCGTGCACACTCCTTGAAACATATGCTAAAAAAGTATCAAAATACATCAAAGTTGTTTATCACCAAAAGCATATGTGCAAAGACAATTAAAAACATTTTAAATCAAAAGTATGCCCCAATCCTTGGTGAATTTTCTCACAGTGTTTGCTTTTTCACACAAGTGTTTACTCTTAAACTCTGGTCATAAGGATTAAACTATCATAAACTTGCATATACACCAAATATATCTCATTATGAACACATAAAGAAGTGAATCAAAAAGACTTTTATTGAATGGTTGTGATGGGGCTTGGGCTAAAGGCTAGAAAAGGAGGATTATAGGCTAAAACCATACATATTTAATAAAACATTAAAACAAAATGTAGGGATTAAGAATATAATGTGACCAAGTACTCATCCATCAATATAGATATACTATACTTGCAATTATTTTCATCTTGATTTTCTTAAATCATAAATCATTGATATGAAATAAGGCATCCATCATACAAAATGAGCTTCTTAATAATAAAATTTGAAGTGAAGTCCTACTTGTTCCCCCAAATAATTATAGAAATACCTTATTAGTATGTGTAGTTAGGTGACATAATGTATAATATGTTAGGTTTCTGATGAGGATTTAACTTACAAAGAAAGGAATTATAAGTGGCCTAAAAGGACAGAACTAAGGATAATTAAGGTGTCTTTTTAAAAATAAATGGTTTAAACAAGGAGGGTCTTTATCATATTCAAGTTTTATGCAATCATAACAATTTAAGTTAGTTTATTGCAAGTTTTAAAGGTATCTAAATGACAGAGAAGCACAACAAAAAAAGAATAAGCACAAGAAACTACAAGAAAATCACGTAATAGCGTCGAAATATTTCCGACAGAAATATTTCCGACAGAAATCAATCCGTCACAACTTACCAACGGAAAGCAAATATTCCACCGAAAAATACAGTGATTTAGCGATGGAAAATGCATCCGTAGAAAATACTGTAGGAAAAACTTTCGCGCAAAATCTCCGACGGAAAATAGCGACGCCAAAAATGCAGGAATCGTTCACGCAATTTAATTGCTTCGCCAATTTACCAACGGAAAACTTACCGTCAGTATATAGCTTTCATTTACTGACAGACGTACATTCCGTCGCCATATATGGTAGTCATTTACCGACAGACAGGCCTTTCCATCGGTAAATTGTTTACAGACGTCGTCGTGTCAATGAAGACAAGATGATACACCGACGGCATAAAGTTTCCGTCAGTAAATTGTTTACATCGTTGAGATAACCTTAGTATACCGACGGAATGTCTAATGTCCGTCGGTAACTATTTTCATAAACAAAGATTACCGACGGCAATATTATTCTGTCGGTACAATTGCCGACAGTTACCGAAGAAATGTCGTCTGTCCGTCGGTAACTATCGACAGGGAAACTTACTTTATCGACGGAATTATTTTTCCTTCGGTATTTGAGCTTCCACCGTAATAAAATGCCGCTCTTTTACCGACGGAATGTGCTTGTCCGTCGGTAACTGTCGGCGGATGCGTCTTCTAAAAACCTAGATTACCTACGGAATGTTGTGTTCTGTCGGTAATCCAGCACCTATAAGTCGCACGTCGACCCCCTCCCCTCCCCTCACGCCTTCATTTCTCTTCTTTCCTTACGGTCCAGAGTTCCGACTCCTTCTCTCGCATTTTCCGATCGTGTTTCGATTATTGTCTTACTCATCGTGCATTGTTTGAGGTAAACTCTCTTATAAGTGTATTATTTTACAAAAAAAGCATGTTTTTAAGTTTTAAACGTGAA
>JAOTAY010000191.1:33517659-33549576 GCA_025629805.1 Erythroxylum baracoense | reverse complement strand
ACTCCGAAAAATTCCCAGAAAATTTCTATAATTCTCTAAAAATTGGAAAATCACTATGACCCTCTCCAATTCAATTTATCACTCACAAAGCCTATTTTTCAAAAATCACTCTTTATTCACACTTATACCGGGAAAAATGTCATGAATGCATGTACAGCAAATTTTCATGCGCAAAACTCACTATTCACAAATGCATGTGCATGAGATGTGTTTTCCTAATTTCTCCGATTAATCTCTCGTGTACCCTTTTTTTTATAATTCAACCCGTTATCTGGAAATGGGATGTTACAAAGAGTGTCGAGCTACCAACGTTAATAAAAGCGCTACATAGGAGGGAACCCATAGAATTTTATTTTCCTCTGATTATTTATGGTTTACTTATTTGTTTGATTCATTTAGTATGACTATGTTTGATTTGAGTTTGATTGATGTTTATTTGGATTTTGTTTGCATTTTAACTTGTTTTCCCTTTAAATTTCTTGTTCGTAAGATTATTTTGTTATGTTTGTAGGTTGTGGGGCTGTTGCGAATGCATGCTAGGCTTGGAAGAAGGTTTAGAAGTGGAAAAATTACACCAACCCACGATCGTGGGAATTGGTAAGTTTCCCACAACCATAGGAAGACTCTCCATAAAGTTTCTGGAGAGTTAACCCATAATCGTAGGAATGGGGTTATTCCCATGACCGTAGAAAATCTCTCTAGAAAGTTTATGGAGAGAAAACCCATGATCGTGGGAACGAGGGGTATTCCCACAATCGTGGGAATCCCATCCGAGGGAAAATTTTAAATCTCCCTCTTCTTTTTTTCTTTCTTCATTCTTCAACTTTTAACACACTCTCTCTCTAAAAACATGAAAACCTACTCTCCCACTCTCTAAAATCCTTCATCTTCTACTAAATTCTTGGAATTTTCTTCACTCCTTCCATAAATCTTTCAATCCTTTACACTTATTACAAATTAATCATTAAAAAATACAAGGATTTTGTGAGATTTGTTCTCTCTCTCTTTAAAAAATGAACTCATCTCTCTTTTCCTTATTTTTACAGATTTCTCTTTTGCAATGGCTCCGAAGAAGATGGCAGCTTAGAAACCAACCGACGAATTGCTCCTTTAAGTCTCAAATAAAGGTAAACTCGATTTGGCGGCCACTTTTTGTGCCCATTCTCCATTTATTCAAAAGATAAAGCTATGCATTTTTGGGACTTTAGAGATAAGGAATTAGTTAGTCCTAGATATTTTAACTTTAAACTATTAGAAACCATAGGAGTGAGGCGTAATGTTGAGCTATTAGCTGCGAACATTGATTGGGGTGGGTTTATTCGTTGTGATGTGCCAATTTATCTCTGATGACTATCGAGTTTTTCACCACTGTTCACTGTAATCCTAAAATGGATGTATTCTAGTTTAGGATAGCTGGTGATGTTTATAAACTTGATTATCATGTCATTCGTGCACTTTTCGATTTATCGAACATAAAAATTTTAGATGATCACGATGACTTTGATGTGCATAATTACTGGAAAACTTTAACGAGTGAAGCTAATTTTGACTCTAGAAATGCGCCAAACACTTTAATCCAAAGCGCCAAGCATTTATTTCTTCATAAATTTATGTGCTTAATGGCTTTCAACAAAACTAAAAGTAGTAAGTGCTCAGCTAAAGAACTTTTCTTCCTTTGGTGTATAGATCGAAAAATCAAAATCAATACTCCTAATTGGATTTTTCGATCAATAGTGAGTTATGTTAGTAAGAAGAGCTCTTATTTTGGCATGTCTCACATTGTTACTGCTTTGGCTTTGTTTTACAACCTTGATATGGATAGTACATATAACTTAGTACGATATGTTTGACATATCTTATTTGAGGTGCTTTGAAATTTTGGAGCTCCACTCTATGGAGCTCTGAAATCCTCTGACATGTACTGCAGTTAAGAACAGGAAGGGCAAGGATACAACTACTTCCTGACCATCCACATCCTAAACGGTCCTAGAGCCACAAGAAAAAGTAGTAGAAGAGGAACCAACTGCACTAGCAGATGTCAACATTTCAACAAATCCTTGACCAAATGACCTCTAATCATCAGCAAATGACATTGCAAATTAACCAGCTCGGCACACAGATGAGACAAGTCCATAAGGAGTAACGATATATGAAGAAGAAATTCCTCAAATTCTTTTAGAGGAATAATTTTGAAGCCCCTTCACCAACACCATCACCACCACAATCTCCCTAAACCCGTCTTACTTTAAACTTTTTACATTGTTTTAATTACATTGTTAGTTGTTTATATCTTTTGTTTGGTTTGATGTCATTTTTCTTTATTTTGTGGTTGCCTTGTCACATTGAGGACAATGTGTTCTTTAACTGTGGGGAGCTAACTCTTGTTTTATCAAATGCATTGTTTTAGTCACTATTTGCATTTTTTAATTAGGATGCATGTTTAGGCATATTATGTTATTTCTTGTTAAGCAATAGAATCACACTTAAATCATTTTGATTTATTTTTCCATGAGATTCTATCATGCTAGTTGGAATGAGATTAAATGCGTGCTTAAACTTGGATTAGTTCTTTGAGTAAAAATTGAACCATGTTGAGTGATGAAAAGTAGTTGGTTACATAAGCTTACTCATGAGGTAGTGTAGAGATGCATAATGAATTTTCATTTGAGCCAATGTGAGAAATGAGCCTATATGACTCCATTTATGGTCATTTTGTTTCTTTGTTTTGAGATGCTTCCTTAGGTTATTAACTTCAGAACTGGCTTTGAATTAGGTTGAGTTTACTGCATGTATGCTTAATAGAGATTATTAAGGCCCTGTTTTATGTTAACCCTTAGCTTAAATGACTTATCCTTTTATTATCCCTTGCTACGCCCGTTGACCCTTAACCAATTTGTTTATTGAAAATAACCAAAAATTTTAAAACCCAAAATCCCATTAACCTACCCATTCACAAGCTTAGTAAAGAATTAAGTAATGCATTACCTAGGATTGTTGTGAAAATTTTTACCGAGATGAGTTGAGGATACTTCTGTCTGTTAATCACATTGTATATAGTTTCTATTTTATTCATAGTTTCTTCCATGTAAAAAAGAAAAAAATGAAAAACGTTGAAAAGAAAAAGAAAAGAAAAGAAAAAGGAAGAACACTTGAGTAGCATCAATAAGTGCAGAGTGGTAGCATATTTACACTAGTGTATCTCAGAATTATGATTTATTATCTCTTTTACCTACTTTTTACTTTATGAATGCTTGTGTTAAACCCTTTTTCCTCTTTACCTACCTTAACCCTTACCAGATTACAACCTTAAGCAAGTCTTTTTGATCTATTGAAGCATGTAATCATTGTAGAGGAGAATTGGTGTATTAGCAAGCCTATGGTAGTGTAGTTTCCTAGAGGAAGTTTAAGTGAAACACTAACCATCAAACACTTAAGAGAAATGAGTGAAACCGTGAGAAAGATTCATTTTGCATCTATACTTATCTTTGAGTGATAGTGCCATATGTTGAGTTTGCTTATATACACTAATGAAAAGTAGTCGTGATATGTGTAGTAACTTGATATTTGAGTTTGCTAAAATTTGAGGGAATGTATGCTTTGATCTTTGTGAAAATGAAGTGATGGAATTGATTAGTTGTGTTTATTTTTCTTGAGGACAAGCAAAGATTTAAGTGTGGGGAAGTTGATAATTGTGCATTAGTGTGTGTTTTTCTAAGTATTTGGCATGTTTTTCTTGCATAATAGATTATTATTATTGTATTTTACGATTTATTTTGTATGTTTCTATTTAGTGTGATCTTCATTGTGCTCTTCTATGTTTGATGTTGATTTAGGGTAAGAATTGATCATTTTGGTGTAGGAATGGAGGTTGGCCACATTTGCAATTGAGCTAGAGATTAAGAGAGGAGAAGAGAAGAGGAAGAATTATAATGCAAGAACCCACAATCATGGGTTTCATGCCAATTCTTACAATCGTGGGATGTTTAATTTGAACATACACACGGGGTTCCTTTATTTTTTAGGTTTTATAGACTATAGAGGATTAAAAACCCATACGGATGAAAGAGCTTCAGTGGAGACTTGCCTCCTTGAGTAAAAATGCAAGTTTAGAGCTTCTGGAGATGTAGAGGTTCAAGGTTGATCATTCACAATTAGGAAAAGAGCATACCAACACCAGATTTTCCAGATTCAGGTCAAGAAGAGGAGGAGTTTCACTCATTTAAATTTCTTTCATTTTTCCTCTTCTAACATTTGTATGATGGATTATTTGATTGTTGGATATGTTAAGGACATCATGAGTTGCTAATTTATTTGTAGAGATTACTTTTGAACTTCTTATTAAACTCCTATTTTGTTGATTTGAATGAAAGATGTTTTTGATGAATGTTGAATATATATACCTTACAATATATTGAGAGATTGAGTTAGGTAATTTATGTAGGTTTGTATGATGAGAATTGGCATTCATCAAGTTAATTTATTAATTAAAAGAGAGATCTTAGATAATTTAATTGATCACCCATAGGATAACTTTATAATTAGCTGAATTAGTGGATTGATCTTGTTGATTGAGAGATTGCTTAATCATCTCCATTTAATTTGGCTAAGGATAACTAATTACACCTTGAGAGAGGGTAGTTAATACATTAGGATCTCTTAGGTGAGGCACAATTCAATTAACAAAATAGAAGGGAGACCAGATAGGGAAAAAGTGATCTCTAGTTGTGAAAAGCTTGAATTCCAAGTTTCTGTATTTTTTTAGTTACTATTAGTGCATTTTCAATTGTTTAATTTAATTTGATTTTTTAGTTTATTTCTATAAAAAATTTTGGTTTTTAAACAAAGATTAATCTGAATTAAGTTTTAGGATCGATACCTGCTTATTACTATAAGTCACGAATTGTATATTTGCAGTGTTGAGCGTAAAACCAGGAGACTATTTTGTAGCTAACAAAAATAACTGCTATAATCAAGTGTGAAGAAATTACCTAACTTTTTCATAGAGTAATTGAGCAACCTAAAGGCCACCTGTAATTGAATATTAATAATAATAAAAGCATAAAAATAAAGTAAATCTAGAGGAAATGATGATAAATTACCTATCTACAATCAAAAATCAATTTTAAAATCAAAATGCTAGAATTCACAACCTTGAAAACTAAATAAGTAAATTAGTTAAGCTGAGAGACCTTAAAGTTTATTTCTTAGAAACATAGTGCCTAATCGTAAGGAACAGGGAAATCATTTCGAAGAGTAGAAAGCAGCTAAAAAAATTAGAATTTGAGAGAGATGAACTTACTAAAGAGAAAGAAGGGAAGAAGGATAGTGAGGGGAAGAAATAAGTGAAAGAATACTAACCCAAAATTCTTTACTCTGTAAGACTAAAGAAGGACAAGATGAATGAACAATTTGTGAAGTTCCTAAAATATTTAAGCAACTTAATATTAATGTCATTTTAGTTACGCCTCTTTCACAATTGCCCAATTATGTCAAGTTTTTAAATGAAATTCTAAGCAACAAGTGAAAGTTAAAGAATCTATCAACTATCATACTGAATAAGGAATGCTCAACTATCCTTTAAAACAAGTTTCCACTAAAATTAAAAGATTGAAGAAGTTTGACTATCCTTTGTATTATTGGTAACTTATTTCTCAATAAGGTATTAGCTGATTTGGAAGTCTTCATCAATTTAATGTTATACTCTATTTTCAAGAAATGAGGATTAACAAATCCTAATCTAACTGGTATAAGCCTTCAAGCTATATACTAATTACTATCATGGGAACATTATTAAAGATGTTTAAGATTGACAAGTTCATTATTCTAATTGATTTTATTCTTCTTAAAATGGAAAAAGATATTAAGGTACCGCTAATTCTAGGTAGACATTCCTTGTAATAACAAAATCCATTATAAATGTTCTTGAAAGTAAATTGATCTTTAAGTTTTAAAGAAGAAGTTATTTTTCATATCAACAAAGAAATGAAACGCCCTATCTTTTGTGTTGATTATGGTATTCTTTTAATGTAATAAATGTTAAAATTTCTAACTCTTTTCAAGAAATTGTCCAGTAAGAAGCATATTACATAATGAAAAGGAAGAAAGTTAAATATAAAATAGAAACATAAGTAAGGAGCCTATTTGTAAGGGAATGAGATTGTCACGAGGAAATGATTTTAAAGGAATAAATATGGCCAAATAGTAGAAAATGAAACCTTCCACACAATAATCACTGGTTTTTAAGTTAAGGAAATTACCATGTCATCTTTAATATGCATTTTTGTCAAACTCAAGGTTACTAGTGATTATAGAAGTTTGATTAATTGAAGAACAAAAGGACAAGCTATTAAGGGTACTAAGGAAACATAAGAACATATTAGCATAGAAACTTTCAAATATAAAAGGGATAAGTCCTTCTTACTCTATTATAAGATTCCAATGAAAGAAGGCCACAAATCTATGGTGTAATCTTAAAGGCAGTTAAATCCAAATAAGAATGATGTTGTAGAATATGAAGTGATAAAACTACTTAATTCATGTATGATTTATCCAATTTATGATATCACTTAGTCAAGTTTTATATAGGTAGTCCCCAAAAAGTGGGGATGATAGTCGTTCTTAATAAAAAGAATTGATCCCAATAAGGACTATCAACTATTGAAGTGTGTACATCAACTATAAGAGATGGATTGATGCAACGCGTAACCATTCATTGATCAAATGGTAGAATGACTATTTGGGAACATGTTTTAATGTTCCTTGGATGAATATTTAGGGTATTTTTAGATCCCATATTCACTTAAAGACTAAGAAAAGACTATGTTTGTTTACCTAGATTGAACATTTTATATAAGAGAATGTTTTTCGAGTTAAGCAATGCACCTGCAACATGCCAAAGGTGTATGATAGTTATCTTTGAGGATATAGCTAAGCAAATTATATAGGCACTTTTGGATAATTTTTCTTTTTTTGGTGATTCGTTTAATGTATTCTATCATAATCTATAATGATTACTTCAGAGATGTAAAGATCCAATCTAGTGCTAAATTGAGAAAGATGCTATTTCATAATAAAAAAAGGGGATAATACTAAGGCATAAGATTTATCATCAACAAATTCAGGTGGATAAGGCAAAGGTTAAGGATATTGAGAAGCAGCCACAACCAACATCAGCTAATGTAAAAAAGAAATTCTTTTTTGATATGAATTATTATATATAGGAGGATATGTTATTGCTTAATATTTGTGTAGACCAAGTGATAAGAAGATGCATATCTAATGCAAAAATATACTTAATAATAATACATTACCATTATAGGAAAGCATGAACCATCATGAAGTAACTTGAACCATGATCAAGGTTTTATAAACATATTTCTATTATTTAACTATATTTAAGGATGCTCATAGGTACCATAAATTTTGTAATGAGAGTTATCGAGCGAGTAATATATCCCAAAAATATGAAATTTGCCTCACTAATATTTTAGTATGTGAACTAATTGAAGTATGGGGAATTAATTTTATAAAACCTTTTCCAAGTTCCTTTAAGAACAACTACATCATAATGGTCATAATTTATGTTTCTAGATCGGTAAAAACTTCAAATTTATCAATTAATGATGCTCGTGTTATAGTTAAATTCTTAAAGAATATATTTACTTAATTTGGTGCACTTTAAGTGATAATTAGTTATAGGGAAACATAGTTTGTAATATGCAATATGAAATTGGAACCAAAAAGAATTTTGTAAAACATTTAGATCATTCTAGAAAAGATTGGTTAACAAAATTAGATAATACTTTATAATTAAAAAACACCTATTGGAATGACACCCTGTAGGTTAACTTTTAGGAAGGTCTGGCATTTTCCCATTAACCTAAAATATAGAGCTTATTGGACCATAAAATTCATAAATTTTAATTTGAAAGATGCATATGGATAGAGAGTACTAAAGTTAAATGAGCTTTAAGAGATGTGATTGTTTGCAAATGAGAATGTATGAATCTATAAGGAGTAGACTAACCAATAGCAAGATTAGCACCTCTCATCAAAAGAATTCTCGAAAGACAACCATATGTTACTTTTTAACTCTTGGTAAGATTATTCCCAGTGAAATTAAAATCTTAATGGTTTGGTCCATTTGCAATAACTGAATTATTCCCTTACAATGTGATTGAGGTCTTTTGATACAGAGAAAGGCACATTCAAGGCAAATGGCTATAGGTTGAAATGATACTTAGGAAATAGCCTTGATAAATCAAATGATACATTCACCCTTCAATATCCCTAACAAGTAAATAATAAATTACTATTAAAATACTTTTAAAGAAGTGAATTTACTAGAGCTTTTTCACTTTTCATGATATTAACATGCTAATCACAATTATATTACTACCACATATCTATGCACCTTTTTAAGAGTTTTTGGTGATAGTATTGTGATAAAGAAAACTTTGAATTTGAAATTCAATTTCAATCAAAACAAATAACTTAATAATAAACACAATAATAGTAAAAGAGAGTAGGGAAAGAGAGACAAAATTGATTTATAATGGCTAAACTAAAAAAACCCTTAGTTATTGTCCACTTTCCAAACTTTATTTAGAAATTTACCATGTTCTTCCTTCAACGGGTGAACCCTCCTTATAATATTTCATTCATCACATATGAGGAACCTTATAAATGTCTTCCTTTTTCGTAAGTGAAGAGTAATCTTTACAAATCTTATTCAAGTTTAAAAGGAAATTTGACAAAATATACTTCAAGCAATTTCTCCAACTACAATAAATTTACAACCAGATAACTCAAAACCTCCTCTTTTCACTTATATCAATGCATAAATACTCAATATATGTTATACAATATACACACTATCTAGAATTTTAGAAACTCTCTAGTGTGTCAACAATTCTTTTCACAAATTAATTATTGTTTATTTGAACCAAAATCAACTCAAATAGTAGTTAGATGCACAAACTAATCACTATAATAAATACTTTTTAAACACATTCAACTAGTTGGTTATCTCATTTTTCCAATCAAACAACCACTGAATGAGGCATCCGCTAGTTAGATCCATAATTGAACAAAAATTTTCTTCTCAATAACTTTTCAAATAAACCATTGGCTAGTCAATCATAACCCTCTGGCTAGTTAGTTACAATGCTTTAGTCAATGAACAATTCAATCGATGAACAATATCCAAACAATGAATAGTCTAGCCTTTTTATAGTCCAATAATATCTATTCACTTACTAAGTCATCCAAACTTGATTTTAACCTTTTAAGTTCTTTCAAAGATTAAACTCTTTTCTTTGACAAAAACTTAATTCAAAAATATTTTAGAGATTATCCAAAAAGTTATTTGATGATCAAAAGGATTTTCTTTAAAATCTTCCCAAATTCCATCTTTATTACAATGAAGTATATGTAATATTCCTTACATATAAACGAATAATCCCTAATTCATTGAGATTAAAAAGAAAAGGTGACAAAAAGATTACAATTATATATTACACCTTGAGATGTTTAATTCTTCTTTGTTCTTGGTTTTCACATGAATTTTCTTTAAGCTCTCTTAAATTACATTTATACATTCACTTTTCTCATTTTCTTTATTATTTGATTTATCAATTGATTTAGTTGGCTCCTTTACTTACTTTACCTTATTGTTAAACTCCATCCTTCACAGATTGCTGAATTTTGTTATAATGAAGCTACTACCATCACCAAAAGTAAATTTGCGAGCATCAATATATTTTGTTATCATCAAAGCCATGAGTTAGGACTTCAATATGTCCAACATTCTACATGTTAAAAGTGAATCAAATTTTGAATTTGCAAAATATTGAACTCTTACTGTAATAGTTAACACATAATATAAAATTTAAAAAGTAATATTGTAGGAAGTGACTTTCACTTCAAACATGCTTTATATATATCCATAAACATATAAAAAGCAATTGATATTACAAAAAATCCTAGTACATATCTATGTTATATTCCATGTCTACATAATAATTATCTAGGCAATATTTAAAATGTATGTATTTATCAATATAAATTTTAAAAAGAATTAATCTCTTTATTAATTATAATGCATCAAATATTCAAAAGAACATGTATGCAAATCTTATTCAAAAAATGCATGTACGATACATTATGGTAAAAGAAACTATTATTTTATTAAAAATTAAAATAAGTTATAAAATTAAATATGATTTTAAAATATTTTTAATATGTATTCATAAGAAATTTAAAATATTTGTTAAAAATTGTAATTATAATGAGTCTGCTATAAATATTATCTACAAATATACTTTAAAAAGTGAAATAAATTTTAATTTGAAAATATTGAAATTTATTATAATAGTTAAAACATTATATAAAAGTAAAAAATAATATCCATTTATAAAAAATAAAATTACTTTAAAAAATGCATCATTATTTAAAAAATAGTTATAATTATCTCAACATTTATGCACTATGAGAAGTCCACTAGAATTTTTAAAAATAGATCTTATTTACAATATAATAATTTTAATTTTCATATACTTTCTTGAGATTATTTAGTACAATTAATACAACTTTAAATTAAATTTAATAAATATCAAACAAAAGTTCCCATCTTTTCCTATATTTAACAACATAAATGCTTAATTGATTTACTTTAAATTTCTTATTAACTTCTCTGGTAGCATCCCCTTAAAAAATTATAGAACTAATATGTAACAACTAAAATATAAAATTATTAATAATCATCATATAATAAATTTATATTAAAAATATTATAACAGTAATCTATACAGTCCACTCTTTTATATAAAGATAAAAAGAAAATTTTGGCCTGCATTTAATGCACTTCTATGTTAAACCATAACAAACGCATGAACGATGACCATATAAGATTAGACATATAACAAGTCCAAATTAATATTACCCGAGTTCACTCCCTCCTAACATCTGTTTTTTCTTCTTTTGGGTGCTCATATGAAACGTCTTGTCATGCCTAAATAATGCGACGAAGTAGTTATGAACGCACTCATAATTCATGTAAAGACCTTAAATTAAGACAGCATGCCGAAAACAATAGTAACCAGACTCTGCAAACATTTTGATGGCAACCACAATAATTCTCGTAGCCTTCAATGCGATTCCTTTATATTTTCCTCCCTGCTTTGCCGGACCCAGGTCACGTCTTTCTCACTACAATCTGGCGTTTATGGAATGAAATGGACAACTATTGGGAAATGAATACAGTACAGTTTTAAATTCATTTTTTAGCTTTGCAACCATTTCGATTCAATCATTCCAAAATTTTATCTTATGTTGCAATATAAAATGTCAATTTAATTTTGTTACGCCCTACGTAATTAAGATTATTATTTTATATAATTTGAGAAAAATTTTGAACCCAATTATTTACTTTTGCATAGTTTTAAAAAAAAACTCTTATTTAGAAAATATCGATTTTAATAAATCGTTACTAATTGGCTACAATATGAAGCATTGAATTGCAATTCCAACTTACAATTTAGAATTTAAATAAAACTGTAATCATATAAAAATAGATTAATTAAAATGAGTGGAGTAATTTTTAAACATATAATCAAAACATAAACAAGCCTGGAACATTAACCGGCTTAAGCAAACGTCTAACCGTGGTTGATGGTTCCACACTTGAAGGCTTATTTATTATACAAAACAAGTTGAAAGGCGTCAGCTTTATCCACAGTTGCATCATCTACATTTTGGGAAATGGTCTCTCTTTGGCTTGCTATAAAGGGATTAACTTTGTTGGGACGAAGGGCCTCACTTCTCAGTCATTTTCAGTCTTTACACTTCTCCTCTTCTTGCCTCCATCACCGGTGGAGCAAAACTTCTATAATCAAGAAAATTCAAAACCGAAAAAGTCACCTGAAGTCATCACTAGCCCCGAAGAACAATGGTTCTTCCTGAAATACAAGGCAAAATCATCAAAGACGCATGGGACTACAAGGGCCGCGCTGCGGACAGTTCGAAAACAGGCGGTTGGACCAGCGCTGCCATGATTCTAGGTCTCTATTCATGTCATCTTCTTGCTCTCCTTGTTGCGTCGGTTGTTTCTCAAGTCTCTTCAAATACATGTGTATTCTCTCTAGTTCCTGTGTCTTATGTGAAATTGGTGACTATTATTAGGTGGAGAGGCATGCGAGAGGTTGACGACGCTTGGTATCGCTGTTAACTTGGTCACTTACATGACTGGCACTATGCATGTCGGCAATGCTACTGCGGCCAACACTACTACCAACTTCTTTGGAACATCTTTCATGTTGTGTTTGCTTGGTGGATTTATCGCCGACACCTTTCTTGGAAGGTTCATTTAGTCTCCTGCACTTCTTCTGCTTCTCATTTTTTACTTTCTTAAGCAATGAACGCTGGTATATAGTGATGCCTTGCTCTGTGATTATTCAGCCTTTTGGTTCTTTCCCTTTTGACAGGTATCTCACCATAGCCATCTTCGCTACCGTTCAAGCAATGGTGAGATTCCAAATGAATATATGCAAATGCAAATCTAATGTTAAGTTCATGTCTTGTATCTCACGTTTATTTGGATTGTTATTGATGATTAATTAGGGTGTCACCATTTTGACAATATCAACCATAATCCCAAGCCTCAGGCCACCAAAGTGCCTAAACGGCGCCGATTGCATACCTGCAAACAGCACCCAACTCAGTATTCTCTACACAGCTCTCTATCTCGTAGCTCTTGGCACAGGGGGTCTCAAGGCAAGTGTCTCAGGTTTCGGATCAGACCAATTTGATGACAATGACCCAGCGGAACGAAAACAAATGAC
Organism: Erythroxylum baracoense; assembly: GCA_025629805.1. Taxonomy (NCBI): domain Eukaryota; kingdom Viridiplantae; phylum Streptophyta; class Magnoliopsida; order Malpighiales; family Erythroxylaceae; genus Erythroxylum; species Erythroxylum baracoense. The sequence goes on along the minus strand of JAOTAY010000191.1, from coordinate 33,536,737 downwards.
CATGTTCTTCAACTGGTTCTTTTTCCTGATAAGCATGGGCTCGCTTGGAGCTGTCACTTTTCTTGTTTACATACAAGATAATTTAGGACGACAATGGGGGTATGGTATATGCGCATGTGCTATTGTAATGGGCCTAATAGTGTTTCTCTCTGGCACAAGAAGGTACAGGTTCAAGAAATTAGAGGGCAGTCCATTGGCACAAATTGCGGCCGTGTGTGTGGGTGCTTGGAAGAAAAGGCGGTTGCAATCGCCGTCAGATTTATCTCTTCTTTATGATGTTGATGACATTGAAGATGGACGCAAAAAGAAGAAGCAAAAACTTCCTCATACCAGGCAATTGAGGTTAGCTGTTTATTGACCACTACTGCCTCGTATTTTTGTTGTGTTTCTATTTTGTTGAATTTTGAACGCGTTCTATCTTCCGTAGACTATAGAGGATGAGGTAGATCTTTTGACTTACAATGAATAACAACAAAATCAATATAGTAGAAATTACTGTGTGAATAATCCTTTCGATTAAGCAATATGACAATAGTTCAAGAACTCTTTCTAAGTTAAGAACAGGATGCATGCGAAGAACAGGACATTTTGGTGAAAACATGTCATGTGTAATATTGTATTGCATCCCTAGAATAAGTATGTTGAACTTTGGAAGCCAATATCAAGTCATCTGATACTTGTAACTTGGAGGGAAAATAAGAGGGTGGTCGTTAGCGGCTAACTTGTCAGTGGGTCATGACCACCTATGATGAGAGGATCAAGATTGAATCAGCGGAATTCTTAATGAAAGAGTCTCGGTTTTCGATATTTTGCACAAAAATTGCCCCTGGACCTGAAGACAGCCTATTTGCTTCTTGGCTTTTATGCCAACTTGCAAATTTTTCTACCAATTATTTTATTTTAACTCTATTTTTTTAAAAAGGAAATAATGTCATTATTTTTAGCAAAAACAAAGTTAGAACAAGGTATTTAGGACAAAGGTACCAACTTGCAAAGCCTAATATCTATTTAGAGAATATGATATATCGTTTTATGTCTATTTACGTATAAAATAACGTCATTTTTTAACAAAAACAAAGTTATAACGGGATACTTGAGACAAAGATGCCAACTTGCAAAGCCTTATATCTATTTAGGGAACATGACACCACTTCTGGGACTGGCTATGGTCAGCCTTAAATGTTTTATGTCAGTCTGCATGTCTAATCTTGTTTCCTACAAATTTACTGTCAAACGACGAAATATCTAACTCACGGAAGGGCCACAACGCACAAGACAAAACACAAATTGTCGTCATTGAATCCTGTCCATTTTGAATCTGGTGCATTTGTAGTTATGCATGTAGCTACTTTCTCTATTTGTTTTTCTTTTACTACTAAATTAATGTGACTGACCTACAACTCATCTATCTTTAAGTATAAATGTATTACAAAACGTAATAAATAAGGATATTACTGTAGAGCATGCTATCCAGTTAGATTATGAGGATATCATTTAAAACTCTAATTAATGGTAGAGATTTGAAGTTATAATTTTTAATTGAACTAACATGCTTAAATAAAGGGGTATGACTATATCACTTTCAATCATTTTAACTGTTTACTAAAATGAGTAATTTACAAATTTTGAAAACAAGTTCTGCTCAATTTAATGGATCATCAACAAGCTGTAGATGACGGATTAGAAGAAATAAATTCTGATGAATTTAACCAACATTATTAGTTAGTAACGTGACTTATATGTACTTGCATATAGGATGGAGGACATAGTTATAAGCACTATATCACTGACATTTACTTGAATTTTAAATCTAGTTAATGGGAAATACCAGCTTCTCTTTTGTCATTAGACTAAGCGCCTGTTTGGTTGAGTTTTTAGAAGGTAAATAAATACTTTTTTTTACCGTAAAAGTTTTTTTATAAAAAAATGAGTGTTTAACTGTAAAATAAAAAAGTACTTTTTTAGTAGTTATAGCTTTTTTTGTAGCTAAAATATAGCTTTTTGAGAAGCTCAAATTTTGAGCTTTTCAAAAAAGTACTTTTTTAGATAGATTTTTAAATCAATTAAGGAGCCTTTGTTTTAGTCTCTTTTACTCTTATGTTTTACACATAATTCCCACAATACCTATAAACACATCTTCACGATTATTTTGAGATTTATATAATATTATTTGACTTTTTTATATGTTTTAATATTTATTTTTGATATTAATTTTACTTATGTTTAATCCATGTAAAAGATTTGGTTAGATATATTTTTATTTATGTTTCATATGGTTTAAAATGATATAATAATCAATATATTGTGCTTTGCATATTGTTTAATATATTTTAAATAATTTTTATTTGCATAAATAATTTTTATTACAAAATAAAATATAGTTAAAATAAAAAATATTTTTTATTTTTATGTTGTCAAATAGTTTATTGTATGAAACTCTTTCAAAAAAGTTCTTTTTTAAATGACAATCAAACAGTCAACTACCTTCTTAGAAAATCTCTTATCAAAAAAGCTCTATTCACAAAAGCTCTACTGACAAAAGTTCTACTAATATAAGCTAATCCAAATAGGCATTAACCCTTTAACGGTTCAAGTAAAAGTTTCATACCTCATATTTTATCATTCTACTAAGCCCTATAATTGCCTAGATGAGGTATATTAATTAAACTTTAATATAATGGATAATTAACAAGTTTTCATAAAGATAACATGTTAGTTTTATAAAGCAAAAACTAATAATAATGAAAGAAAAATATAGAACAGGTGGCTGGTGACCCTGCCAAACTATCTACAAGATCCATGTTTGTGTCTTTCAAGATTTGCCTTAGAGCTCATACACTGATGGTTTCCATACGGCTGCAGGTTCCTGGACAAAGCAGCAATAAAGGATTCAGAAGTCACAGTAGTTAACAAGTGGAATTTATCGACCCTAACAGATGTTGAAGAAGTGAAATTGGTGATTAGAATGCTGCCAATTTGGGCAACTACTATCATGTTTTGGACAGTTTATGCCCAGATGACCACTTTTTCAGTGTCACAAGCGTCTACCATGGACCGTCACGTTGGGAAATCGTTCGAAATACCAGCAGCATCTCTAACAGTCTTCTTTGTTGGAAGCATACTCTTGACTGTGCCAGTTTACGACAGAATTATAGCTCCAATAGCAAGAAAAGTGCTTAAGAACCCACAAGGACTCACCCCATTGCAACGGATAGGGGTCGGTTTAGTTTTCTCAATATTTGCCATGGTAGCAGCTGCACTCATTGAGCAGAAGAGGCTGACAGTCGCAAGATCTCATGATCTGATGAATAATCCAACGACTGAGATCCCCCTAAGCGTGTTCTGGCTTGTCCCTCAATTTTTCTTTGTCGGTTCTGGTGAAGCATTCACGTATATTGGGCAGCTTGATTTTTTCCTAAGGGAGTGTCCTAAAGGAATGAAGACCATGAGCACAGGGTTGTTCCTGAGCACACTTTCTTTAGGTTTTTTCGTTAGCACTTCGCTGGTCAGTATAGTTCACAAGTTCACAAGGAACAAGCCTTGGCTTGCAGATAATCTAAATCAAGGTAGGTTGTATGATTTCTACTGGTTGTTAGCAATTTTGAGCGGCATGAACTTAGTGTTATATTTGGCATTTGCCAAATGGTATGTTTACAAGGACAAGAGGCTTGCCGAGGAGGGAATTGAGTTAGAGGAAGTTGATGAGCCTACGTTCCACTGACAAATGCTTTTGTAGATTACACATCTGTAGTGTATTTTACCCTGAATAAGATGTATTATCATTTTTTTTTCTTAGGAAAGAATATTCAGAATAGGTTCAACTCTTTGATGACACACAAGCAGCTGAGACACATACTTCACTTCCACTGTATACAGGCTCTTTGTGTCTTTCAATTATCAAGTTACACTCGATGGTCGTTTTGTTGAGTTTTGGCTCCTTTGTTGTCCCATATTAGTTGAAAAAAAACAATTAAGATAAGGTTCTTGCCTATATAAGGAGAGTTTTACCTCTTTGGTTAGTGCACCAATATAAAGTCAAAGATTTATACAACAAATTTGACTCTAGTTAAATTCCTCTTTTGAAGTGAGGGTTGGAGAGTTTGTTTTGAGTATTTCTTTGTGAGTGTATTGGTGTACTGGGAAATTAGATGAGAGGAAAATTTGTGTGATTGTAAGAATTTTTCATATAGTAGATTTTCTTCTAGATGCCTGTGGTTTTTTTTTTCCCAGTTTGGGAGTTTCCACGTAAATTCTCTTGTGTTGTTATTATTTCTCTATTTTCTGCTATTTTTGTCCATGAAATATCCTTGGGTGTGGGTTTGAGAGGTCTAAATTCCCAGCAATTAGTATCAGAGCTAAGGTTTGTTTTTCCTTGAAAATTCTGAGTATGCTCTGTAGTCGCAATTTTGACTGATCTTACACATCAAAAAAAATTTCTTAAGAAATGTTCATTTGGTGCGGCGGAGGTTTTGTGTGATAATGTGGAAGTGTATATCTAGGAAAGTTCTGGCTAAGGAAAGACTTAGTACTTAAGTGTGTCCTTTGTGACCCACCTCTCTTTCCTGAGAACTTACCTGATGTATTATTCATTTCTATGGTAAAATTCATCAAAGCAAAAGTGCATAGAAAAAAATGTCAGGAAATAAGGCTTCGAATTTTGTCAGATTTGAGGTAGAAAAATTTGATGGGAGAATCAATTTTGGCTCGTGGCAAGTGCAAGTCAGGAATATTTTGATTCAGTAAGAGTTACACAAGGCATTGAAAGGCAGACAAATCTCTAATATCAGCACTACTTCTATTGATACTAGCAAAATGGCTAGTACGGACAGATCTAGTATGAGCGATGAAGATTGGGAGGATTTGGAATTGAAAGCAGCAAGTGAGATACGATTGTATTTGGCCAAGAATGTCCTTGCGAATGTGCATAGAATATCTGTGGCAAAGAAGCTCTGAGAAAAGCTCGAGGAGTTGTATTAAACAAAGGACGTCTCAAATCGTGTGTATCTGAAGGAGCAGTTTCAAACACTGCGGATGAGAGAAGGTACTACAATTTCAGATCATTTAAGTGTTCTCAATGGGATCGTCTCTGAACTGGAGGCAATTGAAGTTCCTATAGATGATGAGAATCAAGCTTTAAGACTAATCTGGTCTCTTCCACCTTCCTATGAACACATGAAACCTATTTTGATTCATGGGAAGGAGAAGATAGTGTTTTTTCTAAAGTTATCGAAAAACTCTTTTCAGAAGAGAAAAGATTGGGTGGTGGAAGAAATGTTCCTCATAAAGACTCAGCTTTAGTGGTAGCTGGATATAGGAAGAAGAACTCCATGAAGAAAAATATAGTATGCTGAACATGTGGACAATCTGGGTGCGTGAAGAAAAATCATCCGGGAGGTAGAGCGGGTTCAACAAGAGACTCTGGGTCAGTTAATGGAGAGATTGACAATGTCACTAACATTGTCTCCATGGATGATGTTTTTGCTCTCTAAAAGAGGGCATGTATATTCTCATAGGATGCCGCTAATCTCAAAGTTGTCATGATAGAGGATGTGTTACTGTTAGCGGGTCCACAAGTTTGCACATGGGCATTGATTTAGTATCGATGCAAGGTGTGTGGTGGAATTTATATCGATGACTGATGAACTTCCAAGAAAGCTAAACATGGGAGTTGCATCATAATTTTTCAGCAAGGTCATTTTCAACATGTGTCAAAGTGAAAGGCTTGGAATTGGTTTTCTCTAAGTGGGTATGCTTTTATGGTGGAGTATGATGCTGTGAAGCATGACAATTCTCTACATTGAGAGTTATATTATTTTCAGGAGATCTTCATTGAGGTAGAGCGTGGTTGTAGAATCAGCCAAAGTCGCCAAGGTAGAGATTGTCGAGTTTTGGCTCTTTTGTTTGTCCCATATTGGTTGGGAAAAGCAATTGAGACAAGACTTTTGCCTATATAAGGAGGGTGATACCTCATTGGTTAGTGCACTAATACAAAATTAAAGATTTGTATAACAAATTTGACTTTAGTTAAATTCCTCTTTTGAGGTGAGAGTTGGAGAGTTTGTTTTGGGCATTTCTTTGTGGGAGTATTGGTGTATTGGGAAATTGGGTGAGAGGAAAAATTGTATGATTCTAAGAATTTTTCACATAGTAAATTTTTTTCTCGATGCCCGTAGTTTTTTCTCTAATTTGAGAGTTTCTACGTAAATTCTCTTGTGTTGTTATTATTTCTCTATTTTCTGCTATTTTTGTCTATAAAATATCCTTATGTGTGGGTTTAAAAGGTCTAAATTCCTAACACGCTTTTGATTGACTATATCAATAATTCCTTCTTGTGTGCTAATACATCATTTTTAAATTCATTGTCAAAACGAAGTAAGAAGATAAAAATATATGCCCCCATCCTTCTTGGTAACCTTGTTATAAGTGTAAACATAACAATATTAGTTTCCTCTGTAGTATTTGATTGTTTTAATAACAAAACAAAATTAAAAAGCAACTGTTACAGCCTTGTATTTAATTGTTTCAATGAGTTCTCTGAACTCACAAACTATCATATATTAGGGAGTTAAGAATATCTCTTCATCTACCAAAAAGGATATATTTTTGAGTTACTAAGAAAGATTAAGAACATTGTTTAAACCTTAAACGTGGATTAAGTTTCTCACTTCGAACGAGTTCCCAGATGGTTATATTTTAGTACAGAAAACCTCTGTCGAGGAAGATAATGCACAGAGATGTTGACAGCACTTTGAAGAAGTGGTCCTGGCCCATCTCTCCAGTCTCCACATTACCCTCTTTCCCTTCCAATCAGCAGCATGAACTCCTCACTTCCAATGAACTCTTTTTAATCCTTAACCTTGAATTTTGACCACCACCTCACTACTAGGTCTATTTAATTCCGCCCAAATTCTAATTTTGACTGAAGACGAAATTACACAAATAGTCTATTAATTATTGAAGGCGAAATATCAATTTTTTTATGCAGTAAATAAATTTCAGAAATTGATCATCATCATGTGGGATAAAGGATACGGATACATACCACCAGGACACCAGACTCTACAGAAGATGTCATGGGAAGCTTTCGACTCCCATGCCGAGTTTACTGAACGCTTTGTTTTGCTCAGTTGTCTGCTACTATGCTACATGTCTATCAAGAAACGGTGGGCTATTCTTTGTCTAGCTATTTATATATAATTATATTGCATATAAACGGATATAAGGGGAATATTTCTTTATTATGTTTTCACATCAGTTTTTTTAAAATTGAAGTAAATAACTATCTATATTAAAAATTAAAAATAATATTTCGGCCGAGGAAGAATACTAATGCATTCGTAAACATGTAGGACATAATTGTATTAACCATATTTAAATTTTAAATATTTTTTATAAGTAATTAAAATTTTATATAATTATTCAATTATTTCATCATAGATATTAAATTATTCTAATGTTTGAAATTAACTATTTCTTTAAGTGATAATTTAAAGATAAGTTTTAAAACATTATATTAGTCTCAATTTCAAGTATTTAAATTCTCAAGAACTCATTAATAGTGGTAATTTTGTAAACATTTTGCATTCCAACTTTACAAAAGTTGGATATCCATTACATAACTATGTACTTTTAGAAGAATCAATCTTTCATTTCTCTTGCTTCTCTACAAACTGAAAGATTTTGTCTATTATTCTTAGTAAAACTTCCAGTAGTATAAAGTGATGAATTTGAAGAGTTTATAGTAATAACATTTTTATTTTAAAAAAGTTTTCATTAAGGGAAAGAGATCGATTTTTTAGTGTTGTGTACAAATTTCAATAATCTTACCCTTTCTTCCATATGGTGATTTCAATACGTTCTTTCAAATTCTACGCATAAGTTTTAAAAAATTTGCAGATTGTATTTTTTTTACTACAAGTGCACAGTGTAACTTAAGCTAGTACAAATGAGTACAAGTCATTTTTATATTTAAAAGGACTAGAATTACTGATACGGACTGTCTTTTTTATTATCTAATCTAAATAATGAGTAATTAAATTACAAAAGAAAAGTAAATTAATTTAAACAATAAGCAATATTAAATCATCCAAAGCAAGAGATAAGAATAGCAATTAATCGATAGAATAGACTTAGATGTAGAATCAATCTAAAAATTTATTATGTTTGAGTATATATTTATTTAATGAATAATTCTAGTTTTTGAGATCAATAAGAATTCTTAACTTAGATGATATTCTCTCCCAAAACATATGACCCTTATTTATAGATTAATCAACTAAAATTCCTTTTAAATCTAGATAAACTAAGAATGCTTTAATTCGTTATATTAACTCTCTTGATAGGTTTTATCGTAACTTAAGAAGATCTTATGCATTTCTCTCGAATAGCTCATGCTTAACCCTTTTTACTTATATTATGATCTAATCACACATCTCATCTCTCAAATCTTGATGTATGAATCAAGTAATTGAATCTTCCATTTTTGCTTCTTTGAACCAATCAATTATAAAAAAAACATAGATAAATCCCAAGGAAAATAGGTATTTCATTAAACTAAAGATAAATCAAAACATATTACATACAAGGTTTCTTCTTGGTTAAAGTTGATTGAGTCTTGCTTTCTTCTAGGTTACTTTACCTTATATGCTCTTTGAGAATCCTTGGCCATAGGAATTATTTTTGGTCCTCCCAAATGTTTCTCTCTTCTTTTTTCTCCTTTTATATCATGAAACCCTAGATTTTACGTTGAAAATAGGTTCAACATAGCCTCATGTTATTCATGTGTTTTATGCATCTCTTGACTTCTTTAAGCATCCATAACTATGACTGATTCTTATATACTTATGTTTTAGCCCAAGAATGCTTCAAATTTACTCCACAACAATTTAAAACAAGGTTTATCTTGATCTATCATAAATCCATGGCCCATTTCTATACTAGTCAACTCCAATATTTTTCAACTATCATTTGACTTTAATACTTGTCATTCAAGGTTGGGTTCCTAATTCACCTTTTAGCGAAAATAAAATTTATATTAGCCCGAAAACATCATTCACACAAAATGAAATTTTATATACACGTAAAAAGAAAAGTTTGGGGTTCTATAAATTTACCCTTATTAATATAAACACAAACTTTAACATCCAAAAAAGCAAGAAGAATTTCATTGGTAAATAGTCTTTGTTTCCTTTCTCTGTATATATATATGGCCTAAACTCTTATGCTACAAAAATGAGGGTTTCTCTTTAGTTAAAAGTTTCTTAAGATAAATTGTCTCAATATTCAATGAGATATACTGATTTGTAAAGGTCAAACAAAGTTGATATAAATAATTAATAAAAGTATAATGACTGAGATTTTAAGAACTTGATGATAAATACATTCTTTTATTATTGAAAGGGAAACAATAACTAAGTTTTTTTAACAATGAAATTAAGACCATATTTACCTAAACAAATACATAAAAATGTTTTTTAAAATGCGCTTATGACCTAAATATAAATTTGAACCAACTACATTTATGAGCTCGAAATTAACTTCATCATTATTTATTACTTTCAACTTGGCTTCCTTATACTAAGGAATTATCGTAAGACAATAAAATAATAAACAGCAGGTCCAAAGTCAATTCACCAAAAATTAACGAGAACATTAACATTTTCTTTCTTCTTATTTCCTAATTAGGAAGTAAAAAGACCACACTAGCTTTTTTAATAACCTACTTTCTTTTAAAAATAACTTTTAATATTTTTTTAAAAGCAACTTGAAAAGATTTTATCTTGATATATTAATTAATATTATCTCCTTTGTTTTGGATTTATTTTGATGCTTAAAAGGGACGTTCTGGACCTTTCCGAATAATTAATCGTTCTCTTCTTACTTTTCCTTTATCTTTCTTCTATTTTTGGTATTGGAGAAAAAGCCATGTGTGGTTAAACTCAGTTATTTTGATTCAATGGGATTCAAAACTCTAGTTGTAACCTTGTGAGGTTTTATTCTAAACTTTTATTCATGTTTTAATTTAAGTATTCCTTGTTTTGAGTTCTCATATTTCATAAATGATTAATATTGTTACATTTTACAATTTAATTTAATGTTGATTATTCTATCGCTATCCATGAATTTGATGATATGTAATTATCATGAAAGATTGGTATAAGTAGTTAATAGGTTATTTATGAATTTGCATATTTAACTTATGATAGACAAGAAAACTAAGTTGAATAGTTGCAGTTATTATTATTTAATTTAGGGTTTAGTCTTTTTCACTAAACTAATTGCTATCATTTATTTGATAGGGAATGCTATCACTCCCAATCAATTGATGGTAAGTTTTAGTTTGGATGCTAGGTTTGAATTAATTAATTTAAGAAAATTTTAGACTTATTTTGATTATCCTCATATTTTTTAGACTAACTGCTTGATTGTAGAAAATATTCTTTTTAGACCAATGATCAATGTTATAATTACATTAGATCTTTTCCTTGAATCAAAGTTAGTATTCTTGAAATTTTCACTTTTACATTCAGTTTATTTGATTTGATATTTTGTTAATTTTAATAATTATTTACTTCATCGAAAACCCCTCATTTTATTTTACTAATTGAGATTAAGAAACTAGGTTTTAGTTCTCTTCAGATTCAACCTAGTTCCACGACTACTACAAGAAGTTAGAGAATTAGAATTATTTTGAGGGCTTCAACAACTAGACCATAGTTTTAGACCTCTTATAAAGTTATCCTTGTGATTATTGTGCTTTTTATGTCCCCAACTTCTTTATAAGTATGATGATTTGGTTTCTTTTAATTTTCTTCCTTTTAGGTTTAGGTATAAGTAGGGTCATTCCTAACTTTTTATTGGCCAAGGACAAAGGAAAAAGAAAGGCCCCAATGAATCAATAATATAAAAAAATGAAAACTTTAAAAACATATTTTTATTATTAAAATTTAATATCTGTACATAAGTGACTCAAGTCATAAGTCCATATACTCAAAAAAATACTAAGTGATCATAACAGTTACTAACAACATCTTGCAAATGTCAGCAATAATAAATCACTAAAAATAGTAATAACAATTGAACAACAATCTCATATTACAAAACACTAAGAGAATTGCACTAACAAGCACCCAGCTGATTATGAAAAACACTTTCTATGCACATTTCTAAATGAAAAATCATTAATAATAGAATCAAGATCAATATTGTCCAATATATCCTTTTCCATACATAAAATAGCTAAACCATTCAACTTTTTTTGTGACATTGATGACCTCAAGTAGGCTTTCAATAATTTTAACTTTGAAAAACTTCTTTCGATTGATGCTAAAATCATAAGTACAGTTAATAAAATTTGATAAGCAAATGAAAATTTTGGATAACAATATGTAGCTTTAACAAATTCAAAAATTTCAAATGATGACATTAACACATTTGGTAAAGCCATTTGCAACACTTTTAACTAAAAAAATATAAATCCACATCCAACACATTATTATGATAAAAAATAGTTATAAAATTAGTGCAACATTCTCTTAGTTCATTATCATCCAGCGATCTCTACTTCTTTAAATCAAATAAGATTCTAAAAATATTTTTAAATGTTATTAATTGTTAAATCTATTCTTCAAAGAAGTAATTACCATATCCACAATAACTAGAAATAACTAACTCTAAAGGAATCCTTAGCTGATTGTATTTCTTCATCATAATCATTTTCATGAGATTGTCTTTTTCTAATAATGCAACGTCTAGTTGAAAATGTAGGCCCTAGATTCATCCAATATGCAAGACTTTTGACAATATTCATACTAGAGGCAAACCTTTCATTTCTATATTTCTCAAAAAATACCATATAGATTTAGACAACAACTTTTTACATCATATTAATAGCGAATAACATATCATTCCAAGTAAAAACTCAAAACTCTCAAGTACATTAACCAAACTTTCTACTTCACTCTTTAATTTGGCATCATCATAAGATCTATAGATAATTCCATCAAATCCAATCTTATATGAGAATTTTGAAATCTAATAGCTTTAAAACTTTTTGTTTGACTCTCTCAATGAGTGTTAGACAATGATTTCATGATTAAGCCTAAAATATTATCAAGTAAAACCTTCCAGCTCTCAGGATAACTTGAAAATAAACCATATATTTGTTTCATAAGTCTAGAAAATGAATAAGCTTTAACACAAGAATGTGCCATATTACTAAGAGTAAGATTATGATTATGGCAAGCATATGCATATATAATGCTCTCAGATTTATTTCAACTAATCACTTTTGAACACCTTGATGTTTTCCCTTCATATTAGAACCATTGTCATAACTTCGATCCCTCACATTATAGACATTAAGATTAAGAGACTTAAATGCATTAAATAATTCATTGAAAAGTCCTAATCCAAATGTTTCATCTACCTTTAAGAACTTTAAAAAGTAGTCCTCTATCTTTATTTTTTAGTTTACATATTCACACATCTAGTAACTAACTTATTTGTTCTTGATGGCTCAAATTTAGGGTATAATTAAGAATAATAGAATTTTTTTTACCTCTTTAGCAACCCTTATGATAAAATTCTAACACTATGGGACAAAAGAGAAATCAACTCATTTTGAATTTTTTGACCAAGATAATGATGATGAATTTCATAATTTCGAATACGTCTAACATGATCTTGCATTACATCACATTCAACAATCATCTTAATCAATACCAAAAAAATTACCATTATTATCTTGATAAAGTTTCTCATTGGATCCTCAAAAGGTGACTTGTCTCTAGCATTCTTTCTCCTTTACAATTTCTTGTTGCAAATTTTATCAATTATTTGATTTTTGCTCAATCTTATTCTTAATCCATTCTAAGTCTTCATGTTAGTCATATGCTTAATGTTATTATCATGTTCTTTAAGTCTCTCACTAAGATGCTTACAGTCTCTAAATCCATCATTTTCTAATGCACTTTGTTTTCTATTAGATTGAAAAACTTACAATAAAAATCATATACTTTATCTATATGTTTAGAGTAAACCAACCATTTTCAATCAATAATCCCTCCATTACTTACTTTTCTAAAATAATAAGAATATAAAAAATACTAAGAGATATTGTATAAAGGAAATACAAGATTTAATAGATCTTTTTTTAACTAAAATGTCCCTTACTTTATTATCAAGTTAGCCCATTTTCTAGAATCATAAATATCCAATATAGGGATTAGTTGCTCATCCACCCTTAAATTTTCTAAATTGGATGCATTTAGTATATTATTATGCTCACTCAAATAAGAAGTCATATTATACTAAAATAATATTTCAAATAAGTTTGATAGATTTAATTGAAATAAATAAAATTTCATGGGTCATTAGAGTAACTACATATTGGTTAACTAATATTTTCAAAATTTTGCAATTTATTTCTCTTATACATAATTTTTATTATTTACTGTAACAAATATTTGTCAAATTATAATAAATTAATTTATTTTAAAAATTTCATACATAAGAAATAAATTATTAGTTGTTACATAAATATCCAACAACAAATAGTTATGGCAGACAATGAATATACACTTTCTATTAAAGAAATGTCAAATATTATGAACATGCTTATAATAATTATCTTTTTTTCAAATTTTTAGTATATACTTTTAGATAAATGGTCATCCATTCTAATCTAATTACTGGTAGGACCTCCTATAGCTTAGTTCATCCTATATGAGATCTTATCTTACTTGTTTAAAAGTTTAAAAAATTTAAAAATTCTACTCTCCAAAAATCCAACTCCACACAACCCTCATCCCAAATCTGCTTCCTTTTAATTTAACTTAGATTCTTTTTTAGTAGAGAACATCATATAATATAGTCTTTATGCTAAAATATAAAGGGGCCATTGAAACTTTTTATTGAAAGTTGGAGTTTAAACGAAAAGTCAAAAAATGAAATTCCAATTATATATTAGGATTAGATTTTTTTTATAGAGAACATCACATAATATACTCTTTAAGCTAAAATATAAAGGGGCCATTGAAACTTTTTATTGAAAGCTGGATTTTAAACGAAAAGTCAAAGAATGAAATTCCAATTATATATTAGGATCATATTTTATTATATTAATAAAATATATCATTGTTAATAAAGATGTTAGCATATATCTTTAAATCTCTAAATTTCCTTTTTAAGTCTAATGTGCATGTGTGTATATTTATCATCCTTTAATTTGCATAAACGTGCACATCCAAAACAAATGCAAACATAAAATATAAAATAGAAATGTAAAAAGAACTTATTCTTTTCTTCTCCTTAACAAGATTAAAGCATAATCGATAGACCGCCAAATTAATGGCTAGAATCGAACTCCTCTTTATCTCTATTCAGTAAAGCTTGAAATTTAGAATAAGAAACTCAACTACAATTTTTTTGTTTTTCAGTGTCCACAAGGTAAAGTGCCAAGAAACCTTTTTGTATATATAAACATCCTTAAGCAAATTTATTGACTTTTCAGTTTCCACCCCTTTTAATGAATAGATTTATTAATTTTAAACTCTTTTAGTAAATAGATTTATTAATTTATTAATTTTCAAATATTTTAATCAATAGGCCCCCTTGTCTAGGGCCAACACCGGGTATAACGAAATCTCTCTCAACGTTTTTTTCTTTTTAAGTTTCTTTGATAACAAACTCAACTTATGTTCCAAGTTTAGTTATTGGCTAAGCAGGCAATTTGATTTTTTAATTAGTTTAACTCAAAATAAATTAAGTAATAATTGGTTTAAAAATTGCGTAAAGTAAGTTATAGTTGAAGTGGAGAAAGGGTATAACTTTTATATTAAAGGGTTATGGGTTTAGTTCTCTACTTCACTAAAGACTTATTTATTCCTGTGAGCTAATATATTCTAGATCCCCCAATTTTTCCCACTTGTTCTTCATGAATATAAGCAAATTTCAATCAATATTAAGCATATACATAACAGCATAATACGATCTAAATTGACAAAGCTTTTTGCCTTTAATCAAAGATCTTATCATTCCTAATTTCTAATTTAAGTGATTTTCAATGCCAATAAAATTAAAACATTACAAGTTAGTAGTGTTGGTTTATATTCTACAACCTATTAATTAATTGTAGTTTAGTAACAAGATAATTGAAAATCATTATTTATCTTATACATACCTAGATATACACGATAAAGTCTATGAGATAAATATACATTGCAATTAAAATTATGATATGATTATATTTATAAAATTCATATTGCATTTATGTATTATCTCTAAATTATTCCTAGTCATTGTTCTATTAAAGCTGACCATTAATAAAACATAAAAATATTAGCACATGTTATGCTTATTATGAAGAAAGTAATCGATCTAATAGGCTAAAGTATGGAGATATTTAAACAAAAATGTGGATACTTGTTAGAAAAGAAGTTCCTACCCCATATGAGAAATTTATTTGAAACACTATTTCTATTTTTATAAAAATTCTCATTGTGATAATTTTATAAGTGATCAATTGACTTAAGATCTCCAAAGTTATCTTATATAGAGATTGATATGTTTTGATATTATTTATGACATGTCCTAGTCAAGGATTGCTCAATCGGTAGTCATTAAATATAGTATGAACTATATGGAGGTAGTTGAGTGATCAAGATAAGATTCATCACCCTAAAGTAATTAGGAAAATATATAATTGTTCTCGATTATTACTGATTTGAAAAATACTTAGCCAAGGTAGAATAACGTTTTGTAAATAGTTTACAAATGTCATTAATTAAATCAATGAATAATGGTAGAAAATTAATATAATTGGACTCAAAATATAGTAGACATTAATTATATGCTCTATGTCTAATTAGAACATTGTATAATGAAAGGATTTAATTATACAAAAAAAAATCATGCATGAAAAGGATATTTAAAACTACTTTGACATTCCTAAATATTGGATGATCATGATGTATTGCTAGACACCAATCTTGATCTCTGGATATAAATTGTTTAATTCAAAAATTAAAGATAAATTAAAAGAGTTTAATTTACTTAATCCTAAATATGATTTAGAGGTATAATTTATATCTATTGCCAATATATTTGGAAACGTAATAGGTCTCACATAAAAAACTAGTTAAAGAGAAATTAAAAAAGATATTTTAATTAAGTTGGATTTGATTGTAAAGTTTGAGAAACTCTATAAATAAATATATGATATTTAATAAATAAGGATTAATATGAAATGTTAGATCTTATTTGGACATAATTGGTATTTAATTAGAATTATTAATTATTCTTGTTAAATTTTAATTGAAATTAGATTTTTTTAAATTAGTAAAATGTCCAAAAACCTTTGATGAATTGGCATAAGATCTAAGGAAGCTAACACTTATTACCTAACCTTTTCTACAACTGGTGCAGAGTTCCCTCAACTTATTTTGTGAATACCATTAGAGGCAGACACTTGTATAGCTACAGTGGTTGAGATATGCCAATTTCAGAAACAGTTCAAGGGATACGACAAGAACATAATCAGGCTTCAGAATAAGATATGAATTATGATTCTTGCTTTATTATCCTTTATGCGTTATCATTTTATAGAATTTTAAGTGACCATAGTTTTGGAAAAGTAAATATGAAAAAAGTTTTGTAATTATTCTATTATATGAGGGATCCAATCCTAGCTGATTTTTCAACAAGTAACCTATGCCATCTTTTATAAATTATATATGAAGCTTCCACATTGTCTCTAAATTTCTTTATTATATTCACCTCTTACATTTGTCAAGCTTCTTCATCAATACCACCGGCAACTCATTATCCTATGGAAAAAATCACTACCTACTATCTTATCCTAAGAGTTGACTATTACGATAATAAAAAATATTGTATTTGTAAAATCAAAGAAACTCTTGCCAAATAAAAACGAAAAGAATATGGATGAATTAATGAAAACAAAATGCAAACATGTAGATACTGATCAATTACTCAATTTGATTAATCTGACAATTAAATTAGGGTTTATACCTATATGTCTGACTCTATTACCTCTATGTAAGGATTAATCATAAAAGGAACACATGAATATTGGAACGGTCTATAAACTGGTAAAGTATGTACTTGATATTTCCTATGAATAAAATTGAAGGTTCACATCAGAGAATAGTAATAGGAATAGAAATGAATATAGTGAGGAATGAGAATGGATATAATCAACGTGGTTGGTTAAGAGGAAGGAATGATTACCATTACCATTAATAGTGACTGGTCTTTCAAAAATATTGAGAAATAAAAATTTGTTTTACATCAAATTTTAATATATTATATTTAATTGCTGAAAATGAAAAAATATAATTAATTAAAATCATCATCATCATCAACACCTAGGTGAAATCCCGCACCACGTTGGGTCTAGAGAGGTGTAATAGTACGCAGCCTTAACCCTTCTTAATAGAGAGGCTATTTTTGGTAGACCTATATGCAAATGTGACATGAAGATAAAAGAAAACTTGGATCTGAAGAGGTTCAGTAGTTTACAGCCTTACCCCTAACTAGTATAAAGGTTGTTTCTAAATGACTCACAAATAGAGAGAAAACTTAAATAAATAATAATAATACTAGTAATATTAAACTAAATAAATACATAAATAAATAATACTAGTACCAATAATATTAATAAATAAAATAGATAAATAAAAAATAAATTAAAACGCTAACAATTTATCAATAAGATGCCCAACTTGTCAATAAGATGCACACAGTAAGGAATTCATATATATATCTAATCTTATAAACAATCATAATAAAGATGTATTCAAGAGTTAAAAGCGGTAGTTAGAACCTATATACTAAGAAAAATGAAATAACTAGACGGTGATAGAAATAACATTACCAGAGCCTTTACAAACATATAACTTGATACTAACAACAGGACTAGAATTAGAGATGAGCTCGCTCCTAGATTTTGGAAAACTCCACTTCACCACCTATAAGAAAATATGTAAAGGAAAACAACAGTCTAATGATAAGTGACAAGAAACTTAATACCCTATCCTTACAAGAAGCTAGAACCATGCTACTAATAACCATCATCCGTATAATGACACCAAGATTCTAGGTTCCAAGTGAAAGTGGTAGCCATACCCAAAATAGGAGAAAGAAAGCAGCTTGATCCAAATGATGGATTCATAGTTGGAAGGTGAAAATAAAAAATAAAAAATAAATCAGATCACATTCAACTTCAACTTATCTCACCATCTGGATATGGTAATAGTATCCCCTCCACCTTCACCTTTTTGTTCATCAATAAAAATAGACACATAAACGTAGAGAAAAAGCCAATGTCTTCAACTCTTTTCACTTGCAACTAAAGACACTTCTTCTTTATTAATCTAAACAAAAAGGAATTCTAAAGAGAGAAAAAGAAACAAAAGCACGGTAAAAAAAAGGTGAGAGGAAACACAATTGTAGTAGTAGGAAAACCCAAGAATCAAAATCAAAATCAAATTCTGATAGGCCCCTATCCTCTAGGTGACCCACATGGCACCCCATGAAAACCCTCCAATCGATATCTGATCAAACTAGAAAGTTCCCATTGAGCTAAGTGTAGTGCCCCGATCCATAAGGCACAATACCCGAACCTCCATCTAACGTTTGGGAACAAGCCTCATGAATTGATGAGCTAGTTAGATCAATCACATCACTTATCATGGCATCATATAATTAAGAAAATATATCTAAAAGATCCTTTCTTTATTGCATTAATAAAACATAATACATTGTATGTAACACCCCATTACCCTAGGATACGTACCGGAACGCCCGTAGGTCATTCCGACACATAACCTAAGATAACGGAGCGTTACGTGTAATTACTATCAAACTCCACATGGCATCACATACAGTAAAAATATATGAATCAGTAAATGTAATTCACAAAATTTTAAAACCAAAATCCTCTTTTCATTACTCCCAAAACATCTGTATATACATGAGTGTGCAGCCTGTACATATCAAACCTAGTACATGTACTATGCCAAAATAATACAAACTCCTAACTAGGTCATCCTCCAAA
>JAOTAY010000191.1:33497246-33509903 GCA_025629805.1 Erythroxylum baracoense | reverse complement strand
ACATACGAAGAGGCATAAATCTCATTAGGGATAAGATACATATTATATAGTCCGTAGGATAAGAAGGATGTACCGATTTGTCTTATATTGATAAAAATGTTTACAACTGCATTATCAAATACAAAATGAAATCCTTCTTTATCCAAAACTGATACAGAAATCAGATTCCGTCTAAAAGACGGTATATAAAATGTGTCTCATAGATACAAAACAAACCCCGTATCGAGGTTTAATCCTACATCTCCTACATACAAAACGTCCATCTCCTTGTTATTCTCGACCATCAGCTTTGGCTCCCCTCTAGTTGGCCTTCTCCTAGATATGAACCCCTGTATCGTGGAAGCAACATGGTTAGAAGCTCCACTATCTAACCACTAAGAACTTGATATGGTTATAACCACATTTGATTCATGAATCATAAAAGCCGAGGAGTTACCTGATAGCTCTTGTTTGACCTTCCAAAGCTTGTACTTCGGGTAGTCAGACTTCTTATGCCCCTTCTTCTTACAGAAGAAGCATCTCATACTCTTAAGATCATATGGGCCCTTGGCAATGCTCAACTGCCCACTCTGAATCTGAGGAGAGGGTTTGGTTATCTTACCTTTACCCTTGCCTTTAGGCTGTTGGGGTTTGGCCTTACCTTTACCCTTTGCGGCTGCATACATAGCTGAATGAGGAGAGCTCTTGATCTTCTCCTCTACTACAGCACACCAAAAAATCAAGAAATTGATGTCCCAGGTCTCATCTTGTGAGATTTAAGATGTGACCAACATCTTAAACTCCTACGGAAGAGTGTTTAGTGCCTGATGCACTATCAAGTTGTCAACAATCAGTATATCAAGTGCCTTCAGCCTGCTTTGAAGGTTCACCATCCGAATGATATACTCTCGCACGCCTCCCTCTCCGGTGTACCACATGGAGAAAAGCTCCTTGATCAGGGCACTCTTCTCAACATTAGAAGAGACCCTGTACCTCTGGGAGATCCTGTCCATGAACTCTCTTGCTACTTTCATCTTCGCAAGTTCGCTCAATAGGTGATCCAGTGTCAACCTCCTAATGGTCAAATAGTACAGCCTATTTGACCTTTCCCAGGTTGCCATAGCTGCTTTGTCAGCTTCTGAGCTGACATCAGCAAATGGAGGAGGCCGCTGGACATGCATGGCCATGCTGATGTCTGCAATCTCCAATGCGAACTTCACGTCCTTCTTCCACTTCTTGAAATTGAAACCATCCAAGGTTTTAATAGTGACAACATTGATGTTGTATAAAAAGGTGATTGAAAAACAGAAAAGACAATGTCAAAATCAGTATAAATGCAGGATAACAAAATACTTTAAAGCATTAAAAAGTATCTATATCGAGAATCCAATCACACATATTATGAAACACCTTTGGGCTGAATACATAATATATGTAATTAGACACTCGCATAAAGAAATCAAAGTACAAACCATTAACTCTCATGACACTACCACTTTTGGGTGAATAGATCATTAAAGCAATGACTTTCCTCCTTTCAATGCCTTTATGAACATCTCAAAACCTTATATAAGGCCAAAAACTTTGGCCAGAATAACCAAACGTAATTCAGAGACATCCCCCAACATGTAAGTAGAACAATCTAAATTACTGACTTAAAAGGCCACTTTAGTGACTACATTCTCAGCAGTATCATAGAAAATCCACCCACACAAGGGATACAACTTTATGTCATCCTTACATCCTATATGGGCATGATATATGTGAAAATTAATTATAAATGCAAAAACTAAAAGCACAGTTAAATAATCACACAAAAAAAACTGAAAACATTGTCTTTAAACTTTATTTGAGATTTTTATTTAACAATTCTAAATAAGAGTGTCCATCATACTTTTCCGAATGCTGAACCTACCACACGAGACATAAAACTTTAAGTGTCTCCCTTATGTGCTGTTCGGAGTACAAAAATACACTCAAAATTGGCTTTAAAAAATCTTTAATACTTTTATGAAATTCAATTACCAATGTAATAAATCGAGAAAAATTAGAAAATCACTTAAAAAAATTACCGAACCCAAAAATTGAAAAATACTCGTGATAACTTTGTGAGAATTTTTGAAAATTTTCTTTTTTTATGATTAATATTCACGTCCGTATGGCTGACGTCGGTCGCTGACGTGGATGACACGTCAGCTGCGCGTGTGGCATGGGCACGAGCTTACGCACCCTAGAAGCCTTTGGCTCGTGCGCGTTACATGCAGCCCATACGCAAACGCGCTTTAACTGTGTGGTGCGTACGTTGCAAAACGCCTATGCCACGTAGATGGATGCACGCACCCGCTTCCCCATACCGGTTGGAGAGGGGGTCGCGTCCCGTATGTGCGACACATGCGCGACACATGTCACGCTCCCGCTGGTGTGACGTGGCAGCGTTTAATTGGCGCATGCAACACACACGCCAGCTACACGACGTATGCCAGTGTCATTGTAGCGGGTTGGGCGCGTGCAGGGCACCCGCCCGACATTCTTCCACACCTCCGACATCGAAGACAATTTTTGGCATCCCAAAAGCCCGATAGTTGCTTCGTTTGGCCCGTTTTTGACCTGATTTTCATTGTTAACCTTATGTATACCATTCTACGTAATTATTTATGTAAAAAAACTGAAAAAAGAATCAAAAACGGAGAAAAACCATATGAGATGAAAAATAAAAAAAACCTTCATTTCTAACAATCTGATCACGCAATCGCTCTGATATCACATGTAATACGTAGAACAGACCTTATTACGTACCCAGGATCGGTCGTGAAAGGATTAAAAATGAAGAAATGCAGAATACTTGATTTCGGTTCCATCCCATATTCTAAAGCTGATTTCGGCTATCAAACGAGCTCAAATCTCTCTGGGACCTTTATAAAAAACCTTCACCGGCGCATGGTCTAGGCCTTTCTGCAGTTTTCTCAAAACACGAGCCCTCTTAACGGGTCAAAGTTTTGAATGCTCGTGAATGATCTGAGCAGCTGTAGGAGACCATAACCTATTTATATAACTTACATATCGGGCTTCCCCATCACAAGATCGATATGGACTAGGTACACACTAAAAGGGACCCATTTTTTACCAGAACTTCGACCCGTTAATCTAGATCATTTATTGGGCCACTGTATTACTTTTATCTGTATCAAATTACGTAATTTAACTTGTAATTTATTAAAAAACCAAAATGACAACTGTCCATCGTAAGGGAAAATCACAAAATTACTACTAAGGGCAAAATTGTCTTTTAGAGTGCAGGTGGTTTGAAGGGCACCCAACTACGCCTGATTATTGCCTTCCTTGGAAAAAAACAAAGGCAACACACAAGCATTGGGAGGTGAGTAGTACGTGTTATGGTTTGCAGTTTATAGCCTATTATACACATTGTGCACAGTACTCAGTTATTATTGTCTCAATTTTTCAGTGCTTTTATGTTTGAAAACTCTGTGTTGAACACCATACACGGGTAATCTGGTTTTAATATTTAAGTGCAATGCAATATTTAAAGACTCCTTTAAGAAATAGTGTCCAAAATTATCAAATCTCATCAAGTATGGGCAACAACATTTTTCAATTACGAAAACATGCGCGTGATGGATCTTACCTTTTTTTTCTTGTGAGTTGTGATGTCTATTCCAAAAGCGAGGTTTCAATTTCAGTTTGTCCTGAATTTATTTTCAAGCCAATAAATCCATTTGCATTTTTTATTGTGCAAGTAAATTATGATGGTGACTGTGGGGGTATGACAGTCGGTGGTAAAAACTCTACACCTTGAAGCAATTTCATTAGTATTATCCCTCTGAGCACGTTATTTATGGAAAACAGTATGTTCTCCAATTTCTTTTGTCTTTCATTTTGCTGGTCTACCCTCCCATTTCATAATGCTGTTAAAGAAATAACATCAATTGCTCTTACGACTTTTAATTACAATTCAACATATATAAATTATTTGTTTTAATTTTTACCAATTCAAATAAGCTCATTCATTTTCGTCAAATGAAGAAGAATCATTTTGTGTCCTCAATTTTATTAATTATACAGTTGATTTGTTATTGTGTATCTTTATTTTTTTTTATAGAAAAGAAAAAGAAAAGACAAGTTGCATATAAACTCTTCCTCTGTGCTTCGTATATGATGCTAAGCTTCACATACTTCATATGGCAGAAGACGGCAACATCTCGGTTGTGACAATCCTCTTTGAATACGGTGATGATGATCCTTTGGTTTCTAAGTTGATTGACTGATTAAGAACGCCAGCTGAAGAGTGTTATCTAACTAATCTAAGACAATACTTAGTTTTTTTTCACTCAGCTTCTAAAAGGTTTGGAGAAGATGAAACAACGTATAGGATTCTTTATCACACCGGCCGAAAAAGGGTAAGAAATCATAGAATTTCGTATCAGCTGGCACTGTAAAATTCAAAATGTTAAGTAACTAAAACGCCAAAAAAACCTAATTATAAATTTAAGCGCATCAGAACGATAGAATCAGTGAACCGTCGGAAGCTCCCTCGTAGCTAGTGAACGCAACTAAAAGACAAAACTAGCAAATGTCACCGCAACTCCCTTACAACCACCGCAACCTCACCACCCCTTTGCGTCGCACCAGTAACCCACAACTTGCTCCTCCGCATCGCTAGCCAGCTCCTCTGAGTCAATCGTTGCTTATCGCTACTTGCCAGCTCCTCTCCTCCGCCTTTAGTTGCCAGTTGCAGCTCGCAGCTCACCAGCCAAGCGTCGATTCCTCTCCTCCACCAGTCTCTGGTCGCCGCCTCTTGTTTGTGTTGCATTTCGATATAGTGTGTGTGTGGAACTGTGTGTGGGTGATTGATTGTGTTATAGGCTTGTGGACTTGTGGATGCGGTTATGGATGACCTGTAAACTCTTCCTCTGTGCTTCATATATGATGCTAAGCTTCACATACTCATATGGTAGAAGACAGCAACATCTTGGTTTTGGCATTCCTCTTTGAATACGGTGATGATGATCCTTTGTTTTCCAAGGTGTTTGATTAAGAACGCCAGCTCTTAGGTGAATGAAGAGTGTTATATAACTAATCTAGGACATTACAAGAAAAATAGGTTTTAATGGCCGAAACTATCAATTTTCCGTCAGGAAACAAATTTGGGTACGAAAATTACCGATTGAGATTGTCATTGGAGAAACGACTATAGGTAAAATTTAGCGATGGATATAATGAATCAATCTCAAATTTAGCAACGAAATTTTGTATATTTAAAATATTCCGTTGCTAATTTGCCAACGAGATTACAATATTCTGTCGGTACTAACAGTAAGTTGTAGGTCCGTCACTGAATTTATTGACAGACATACAACATTACGTCACAAAATTTATTAATGGAATTATTCTGTCGGGAACTTAGCAACGAAGAGATGTATTTAGTTGGTAGCTATGGAATATAACACTTTGTCGTTAATTAGTAACAAAATATTGTGTTTCTATCATGAATTTAATTTATGATAAAATTTCAACTGCCATTTCTCACTTCCTACCCAATTTTTCTGTTGATAACTTTATGATTTTTTTGTACATTTAATTTCTGTAAATAATATAACATTGATTGATAAATGTAAAGTAAACATTATCCTGAATGGTATAATAAAAAATTATAATGTACACGAATAAGTATATTGAAAATAACTGTAAATTAAGAATTTATACGAAAACTTAAAAGTAGCAGACTATAAAATACATTCACTTATCCAGAAGCTATGTAGGTGGTGAAAGCAGATTTTTGATTGCTACGATGAGGTCTTGTCCTTATCCTTCAACTCATCCATCTCATTACGGAGTTGGGTTATGTACTTCATCATCCTCTCAACAGTATGGAGTTGGGTTATGTACTTCATCATCCTCTCAACAGTGCTCTCAAGCTGAAGAACTCTCTCATTTGATGCGGACTGCCTATTAGATCTAACTGTAGTGGATGTGAAGGATTGTGAATAACATATTTTTGCAAATGAATTTAAGCCAAAAATCTTTCAACGACTGTCCCTAACACCCATTGTATCAAGATATCCCTGACTCTCATCAACAGTTTAAGAGTTCTGAGATTGTCATTTAACGATTTCTTGTATTTAGTTCTATCATTATAATTGTTTATATTAATAAGTGATACTATAAAAAAAAAAGTGATACTTTTTAAGAATTAATATTAAAGCATAGATTTTATATACGTGAAGTTGTCTGCATCGGGTGTTGACGAAGGTTACACCATCGTTCTTCTTGGTGTGAGTGTGCAAAAAGAGTTGGCATGGTGTAGGCTTCCTGCCCCATAGACTTTTCCTACATAAAAATAAATTGTTACAAGTAAATTACAATTTACAAAAAATTCAGTAGAATTTTCTCTATTTTTATGATATTTATCTCCTGTTAGAAAAAAAAAATTAACTTAACAACACAGCCATTAATAGCACCACACATTTATATCATTTAAAATTTTATATATCAAATTATATTGAAATCAAATTTCATACATCAAAGTACAAAAATTAGAATATAAGTGTAAAGTTTTTATACTTACAAATTGAAGTGCATGCTTTTGGTGGGTCAAAGATCCTTCAGTGTGTACGGGTAGACTCTCTCCGTCTGGTCCTCCACGTTTATTGGCAAAATTGTGCTTTGAAATGGATATTATTTCAGGCTATGCCTAATACTGTTGCCAACGACTTCATATTTCTTCAGATATATATGATGGTCGTACACCATTCTTATGTATCGAAGCAAGAAAGTCTCTATGTCGTGTACGAGCTTGCCTCTCCTATATGTTATAAATTACAACATCAAATTTTTGATCTCAAGAAAATTCTTTATGAAAAAAAGAAAAACATACTATAAGTACTTATCAACGACAATTTTTATCTAATTAATGTATAAAATTAGATAAAATAAAAAAGATTAAAGAATATATTTTGTGTACCTCAAATTTCTAATAATAAAAATCTTTTGTTGGTTGAGAGACATTCTTCTATATATAACCTCAAGATCTATCATCTCCTTGAACTTAAATGAGATATTTTTGAGTACGTTCCAAATAAAACCAACCTAATGTATAAGTTTTTTAAAATTATTTTCAAATTAGAACCTATAACTTCAGTATAAACCTATGATGTTATTATATATTATAAAATTTTTCGAATTTTACTTACAAATTGTTGACAATTGTGATGTAAGTTCTTCCATAAACTCCCTTAGCTCCAGGTTGGAGGTCGTCTCTTTCATCCACAATGTTTACCCCTGATATCTATATTGGTATAGAGGTGATAGATGATGTACAGTTGGTAGATGGTGTAACGGGGCTGCTGGATAGTATAATAATAGGTACAAAAGGTGATGCCTCATCTGGATGTGCAGTACCTAAACGTACAACAGGTCGTTTTGTAGCATCTGAAGAATGTGATCCTTCACCTGGAAATGCACTGACATCTTCAAATCGTTGTAACCTAAACCTTGGTCGTATTATATCATATTTTCTTTTTGGTGACATATTTTTAACCTGAAATTTACATTTATTAAAATTTTCAGTAATAGAATAATATAAATTAAATATATAACAATATATTATTGATGCAATAATAGATTTATTCATATGATATTCTATTACAAATACAAATTAATCGCTATCAGCATTTAGTTGTAAATCAAAATCATCTTCTTTTTCCAAAGAATTAGAATCAAATTCAGGCTCCCCTTCAGATCTCTCACCTTGCTAATCCTCTCCGGATGAAATTTGAACATATTTATTATTTGGATCATTTAATGGTTCATTCTCGTCATATGTTACACATGCATTTATTTTATAAATATCTTCCTAAAATGCTTCACTTTTAATTCTCTTATTTTCTTTTTTTTCATGTAATTCAAAAACTAACCAATTTGACTTATCTTGTCGTAAGCTGAGAAAAGGGACATAATACACCTGGATCGCGTGCATTGCTAACAAAAAAGATTCAAATTGTCTAAATCTTCTTCACTGATTGATTTTAACTAAATTGTATTGGTTGTGCACTTTTGTTCCAACATTAGGAGTTGGATCAAACCATTCACACTTAAATATCACACTCTATTTTATTAGCAATGCAAGATACTCAATTTCAAGTATCTCAATAATTTTACCATATTAATCCATCAATTCTCCCTGTATGTAAATCCACTATTTATTGTTGTCATGCTATGACCTTGATATTCTGTATGAAATTTGTATCCATTAATAAAGTATACCAAATACGATTTAACAATTCGCAAAGTTCCTTTCAAAAGATCACATATGAACTTGTTTTCTATTGAATTTTCTGAGATCTACACAAAAAAATATCATATTAAATAGTATAATGTCATCTAATCACTTTGATTTGATAATTCAACCATTTCAATTATTACAAGTGAAAACGTACATATTTTTCGAGCCATCAAGGAAAGTGTCTTTTAACTTCTTTATTGATATCATTTTATGTTATTTTGGGCTTTAGCTCGGGTAACCATTCCTTGCATAATCTAAAAACATTATTAAGTATTTTAGTTATGAACAACAGTAACTTCAGAAACTCAAATAATTTATTTCAAAATCAACTTAAACTTACTGCACGAAAGTTTGAACTTCTTGACAATTTAATAAAGCGTAACTATGGGCAACCGCTATTTTTTCTGCTGTTAACATTCTTCTTATTGAACGTCTATATGTTCGTCTTGGATATGTGAAAATAGATAAGTTACCATCAACATCACCCGTTTATCCCCTATTGTCATTACGAGAAACTTTTCTTTCTCTTATGTGCATATGTGGTTCAAAATAATGTGAACAAAATGTACTTGCTTTCTCCACTAAATAAGCATTACATATCGAACGTTCAACTTTAACCTTGTTTTAATGTATTTCTTTAAGTGATGGAAATACTTACATTACAAAAGGGTTATGAAAATTCTATGATTAAAACATGCCATAAGTTTTATTGAAATATTATCTATAATTACCTCTCAAATGGATACATCCATCGATGTTGAACTGGACCAATAAGTTCAGCCTCATGTGCTAAATGTATGAGTAGATGCTCCATATAGTTAAAGAAGTTTCGAGAGAAAATCCCTTCTAATTTGCACAAGATAGTTGGAATTTCCTTTTGTTTTTCATTTCAACCAACTTTATTTCAGATGATGTTAAGCTTTTGAAAAACAAACTTAATTATGTTATAGCTTCCTAAACCTTATTCGATATCAACTTCCAAAGTGCAATTGAAATTAGCCTTTGTATAAACATATGACAATCATGACTTGTCATCCCAAATAATTTGTACTTTCTTATATCTACACTCCTTGTCAAGTTTGAAACATAACTATCGAGAAATTTTAGACTTTTCAACCATTTACAAAAATTTTCTTTTGTTTTTTGTCCAAAGTGTAACATATTTTTGGATATTTACTGGTACAAAGATTTTTATCTAACTCATTCCTTCGACAAAAAGGTTTCAAATTAGCTTGTGATTTTGCATTGTCCTTTATCCTCCCTTTAATGTACATTATGATGTTGAACAAATTGTCAAAAATATTTTTTTCAATATGCATCACATTTAGATTATGACGTATCAAATTACTTTTC
This sequence comes from Erythroxylum baracoense, assembly GCA_025629805.1. NCBI lineage: Eukaryota > Viridiplantae > Streptophyta > Magnoliopsida > Malpighiales > Erythroxylaceae > Erythroxylum > Erythroxylum baracoense. The sequence continues at coordinate 33,500,272 of JAOTAY010000191.1, read as the reverse complement.
CAAATATGGCAAATCCTAAAAGATACTTCTTTTTCTCCAACCAAAGTTTTTACTAATGCGTCTATTAACTTCTTCAGCTTTAAGTTTTGTAACTTTTAGCAACTATAATTCATCAATCTCTTGCAATATCTCTTCACCAGTTTTATAAGGGGGAGGAGGCGTTTGTACCATCTTATTCTTAATGATTTTTTTATTGCGTCTAAATGGATGATCTAGAGGAAGAAGTTTTATGTGGTTTTCAAACTAAGATGTTTTTCGTTAGGAAGATAAAATGCATCAAAATTATTGATACAGTAAAGACAAACTAATTTCCCTACTATGCTTCATCTAGAAAATATAGCATACTCAGGGAAATGATTAATAGTCCACATCAAAGCTAATCTCAACAAAAAATTTTATTTAAGAGACACATCATATGTCTCCACACCAAATTCTCAAAGATGATACAATTCAGATACTAATGGTAATAAAAATACATTAATTTTATGTTTTGGATTCGTAGGCTCTAGCACAATCACCGTCAAGAACATATATGTCTCATTCATACACATCTATGGAGGCAAATTATACGAAGTAATTATAATTAGTCATGATGAATATTGTTATCCATATTGACCAAAAGGTTAGACTTCGTCTACTAATAATCTCTTTTTAAGATTTCAACTTTCAATTGCAAACTCTAAATGCATGTTATTGAAATATTTCCATGCTAGTGCATCCGATAGATAACTCATTATTCCATCTTTCTGTTCATGTTCATTATACCATCACATGTGAGATGCAGTAACATCAGAGGCATATAGTCTTTGAAGTCTTGGAGTTAGTAGGAAGGCATATACATCCGCTTTTAGGGTACTAATTTTTGTTTTATAGAATGCTTTCTAATTTTAAACCTATATTGACCACAAAATTTGTACTCTCGTAATTCCACATTATCTCCCAAAACAACATACATCTAAAATTACAACAATCAATTTTTTAAACTGGCAAACTAAGACCTTTAATAAGTTTCTTCATATTGTAGAAATTATAAACTATTGTATGATCAAGAGGCAATGATTCATTATACCAAGAAAGAATTTTATCCAAACTTCGATCAGAAATACGCCCCTTAGACTTTATGTTCAATATTATAGCAATTGTATATAAAAGCTTCAACTCCCTTATCAAACTTAGGATTAATAAAACCATCGAATGTTAATCGTCTATACATCCAAGATCTATCAACATTACTCATTTCTGCAAAACTATTATTTAAAAAAGTGATTTCATAATTAGTATCCTTCATTTCTCCTAAGTTTATAGAACATTTAATCTTTACTTTACGGAACATTCCCTAAGTTTTTACAAGTCTCTGACTATTTTCCTTCTAAATTAAAATGAACCTATCCCATTATATGAGTTCACAATTAGAAAACTCAACATATGTGAGTATCAGCCAAATAAAACAATATGCCAACCAAGCATTATAATATGTGACATTGTTTACACCTGTGAATCGAGAAAGGGACTTCCCGCTGTGACTCCTAGGCTTATGGAAATTTTCACTGGTAAGCCTCATACGAGCTGCATCATGGGTTTCTAGACTATATACCATCCTAGGGGCTTATTATGCCTTAAATGATCCGTAATTATACAAACTCATTCGACATGTAGTAAATACTTATGTAAGTTTTACATCTAGCTATCAATCATTCTAGTAATATTCCTAAGAACAACATACAAAACCAAGATAACTATGTTTGAATTAATCACTTATAAGTTGATTTCCAAAGTTTGATTTTAAACAAGCCTTATGGTACTTGACATTATTACACCATATGAATCGAGAAAGCAAGTTCTTGTTGTGATTTCTAGGCTTGTGAAATTTTCACCGATAAGCCTATGGGTAGGAATGTTAATTTTACCTCGGTCCGCCTGGCTTAATTCGATTTTGTCTTGGGACGATCGGGTCATGAGCCAAAAGTGGTTGGCCTGACTAGGCCACGAATGGAGGTCGAGTCCAGCGCTTAACTTTAAAAACAATGTTGATTTTGTCAAAAATGACATCATTTTTGATGTTTTTTATAAAAAATATAAGCCCGACCCACCTGTGGCTTGTCAGGCCACGAGCCGGGTCACGAGCCACTTTGCTTGTGGTTGGGTTAGGTAGGGCTAAGAGCGGCCCAGGCCCAGGCCCAACCCAAATCCAACCCAAACCCTACCCGACCTATTGACATCCTTACTCGTGGGAGCTGCATCACGTGTTTCCAACCTATATACGAACCTAGGGATTTATTATGCCTCAAATCATCCATAATTATGCAAACTCATTCAACATGTAGTAAATATTTATGTAATTCATACATCTAGCCATCAATGATTCTAACAATATTCCAAACAATAATATACAAAACAAAGATAATTATGTTTGCATTAATCAGCTACAATTTGATTTCCAAAGTTTGATTTTAAATAAGCACTATGGTACATAGCATTGTTACTCCATATGAATCAAGAAAGTAAGTTTTGGCTGTGACTTCTAGGCTCATGGAATTTTTCACCGATAAGTCTCATGGGAGCTGCATCACGAGTTTCCAGCCTATATACTACTATAGGGGTTTATTATACAAATAATTGTCATGTCAATTACGTGAATTTATTATGTTAATACTAAGTTTGAATTAATCACGTAGAAGTTCAAGTCTTTATGTTTCAATTTAAACAATGTCCAAACATAAATACTTAGACTCCTAACCTCCAACATAAAATCTCATTAATCATTGTTATAAGTAAAATTGTAAAAAACAACACAAAATCAATCACATTGTAGACATTACTTAGTTGAACAACTTACCTTAATAGACAAATAATCGAAAACTACAAAGAAGACGAATCGGGTTAGACAATTATTGACTCTCTTCAACATAGAATATGGCCTGCTAGAAATACAATAAACAAAAATATAAAAATTGTAACATCCCGTTTCCAGAGAACGGGTCGGACCAGAGAACGGGTCCAGGTGTGGTAAATTACCACACCTCATG
>JAOTAY010000191.1:33480931-33497146 GCA_025629805.1 Erythroxylum baracoense | reverse complement strand
TAGCACTCCATTATCTTAGGTTATGTGTCGGAATGACCCACGGGCGTTCCGGTATGTACTCTAGGGTAATGGGGGGGTTACAATTGAACAATAAACATAAGATATGGATATATATGTTGTTTTCTATACATGCAACCAGGTTGTTTTCTCTCCATTTACTATATTGTTTTTCTCTTCATTTAACCATGCAATTAGCTCAAACATTCATACGAGTAGCAAGGGAATTCATGTAACCATCTTAAGCATTCATGTGACTAGCTAAAGAGAAAGGACAAGAGTGGTTTAGCATACCAAAATTAGGTGGTAGCATACCGTCCATCTTTTCCCTACACACAGTTAGCATTGATGAAGATGCTGTCAACGGTTGGAAGCTTAAGCATCATATAGAAATTATTTCCTAGAGAAAAAAAATTAGAAGATCTATGTGTGAAGGGAGCAATTGCAATTGTCCATCATCAATTCTGGTCCAAAGGAGTAGTAAAATGTCGATGGAATGAAGATGGAGTAGCTCCTTCATCATCCTTGTATAGGTTACACATTGTAGAAAGCTGTCCAACATATTGCATGATTTGTTTCCAACGCCTGTCCATTATGTTAGCTCTTACCAAAATGACACATGTCCACATCATGTATTGGCCTCACATGTAATGAATTTTATATCCCTTACATCTACTCTTTCATGAATATGGTAGCATAATGTTTTCATGCATTCTTGTTAAAAAAATATTGAGAACCTCTTCATGTACGTGACAGCTGCCACTTAAGGATCATTCACATGTACATGTATTATTTCTTGTCCAAACTAACTAAATGGTTTAAGAAAAATCTGTCCAATTTCGGTAGGAGTTTCATGTCCACTTATTAACATGTTGCACCTAAACATATCAACATTCAAGTTGGATCAATTTACTTTAAGTTTCCTTAACTATGGTTGATTCTCTCATGCTTGGTTTACTTAGTTTATATCCTTATGTTTTATCCAAAAAATGCTTCCAATTTACTCCACATAGTTTATATCCTTATGTTTCAGCCCGAAAATGCTTCCAATTTACTCCACGATAATTTAAAGCAAGGTTAGCCTTGATTTATCATAAATCCATCTGAACGAATTTATTTTTAGTCCATTTCCATACCAGTCAACTCTAATATTTTTTTTACTATCATTTAACTTTAATACTTGTCTCAAGTATTGTCAAATCTTTCAGGGTTAGGTCCCCAATTCATCTTTTAATGAAAATAAAATTTACATTCACTCGAAAATAACATTCACACAAAATGAAATTTTATAAACACATAAAAGGAAAAGTTTAGGGCATTACAATCACCCCTCCTTACTTAAATTTCATTCTTGAAATTTAACTAAGTGTACAATCATATGCTTAAAAATAATTTGGGATATAATGCACGCATTTAGTGCTTAGGCTCCTATGTAGCTTCTTTTATTGCATGATTCCTCTATAACACTTTAACTAAAGGAATAATCTTATTACACAGAACTTGGTCTATGCAGTTAAGAATTTGCACTTGTTTTTCTTTAAAAGTCAAATCTTCCTTTAAATTCACTGGTTGCTGTGTGATTACATGAGATGGATCAGCTAGATATTTATGAAGCATAGACATAAGGAAGACATTGTGAATCCTCATAAGTTCGTCTAGTAACTTTAATCGATACGCCACTAATCCAATCCTTTCCGTAACTTCATATGGTCCTATGTAACGCGGACTTAATTTACTGTATTTCCCCAATCTTAATATTCCTTTCCAAAGGGATATCTTAAGAAATACCTTATCTCTAATTTCAAATGTAAGATCTCTACGGTGATTATTCGTATACCTTTTTTGTCTATCCTAAGTTATCTTTAATATGTATCGAATAATCTAAATTTTATCTGTTGTCACCTGTACAAGTTCGAGACCAATCAGTTTCCTTTCTCCTACCTTATCCCAACGTATTGGAGTTCTACATTTTCTTCCATAAAGTGCCTCATAAGGGATCTTGCCAATGCTGACCTGATAACTGTTATTGTAGGCAAACTCTATCAGTGGTAAGTGTGTGTCCAAACTTCCCTTGAACTCCATAATATAGGACCTAAGCATATCCTCAAGTTTCTGAATAGTTCTCTTTGACTGATCATCCGATTGAGGGTGAAAGGCAGTGTTAAACTTTAAGCATATACCTAAGGCTTTTTGTAAACTAGGCCAAAATTTTAATGTAAACCTAGAGTCATGGTCTAAGATAATAGAAATCGGCATACCATAGAGTCTTATTATCTCATCCACATATAAATGGTCTAACTTATTTAGGGGATAATCACTCTCAATTGGAAGGAAATGTGCGAACTATGTTAACTTGTCCATTATCACCCATTTATTATCATGCCCCTTTTAACTTTATGGAAGTCCTACTATGAAGTCCATAGTAATGTGCTCTCACTTCCATTCTAGGATAGGGAGGGGTCGCATTAATCTCGCAGGCTTATGATGTTCTACTTTTACTTGCTGGCAGGTTAAATACTTAGAAATGAACTTTTCTATTTCCTTCATCATCCCTCTCCTATTGTTCTTTGAGAGTGTGGTACATTTTTGTGCTACCCGAATGCGTAGCATAAGCTAAAAAGTGAGCTTCCTTTAAGATTTCTTTCTTTAATTCTTCTACATCTGGTACACATAATTGTTGCCCCCTCATCATTGTAATATCTTCCTTGATTTAAGATCGATTCTCTGCCGAGTCTCAACTTATGTCTTCAACTTCATCAACTGTTGATCTTGTTTCTATCCCTCTCTAATCTGATCCACCAAGATGGGAAGAACATGAAAGGTAGCAATTAATGCCACTAATTATGTCATATCTAATCTCACACCTAGAGACCTCATTTCCACTAAAAGTGGAAGATGTATCATCTTCAGTTGTGCTATCAAACTAGTAGGTCTCCTACGTAAGGCACTAGCCACTACATTGGCTTTTTCGGGGTGGTACTCTATCGTACAATCATAATATTTTATTAACTCCAACCACTGCCTCTGCCTCATGTTCAATCCCTTCTGAGTAAACAAATATTATAGACTATTATGATATGTGAAAATCCTATTAGGAACACCAGCCAATTCTAGATCATGGGTAGGGTAGTTTTGTTTATGCTTCTTCAATTGCCTAGAAGCATAGGCTACAACCTCATCATTTTGCATGAGTACACACCCTAACCCCTGTCTCTAAGCATCACTATACACTACAAATCCATCAGTCCCCATTAGTGATGTGAGTATAAGAGTTGTCGTCAGCCTTTCTTTCAATTCATCAAAACTTTGTTGACAAGCATCTAACTACTCAAACTTCTCTTTTCGCGTCAACTTAATCAGTGGGCTTGCTGTTTTGTAAAATCCTTCAACGAATTTCCTATAATAGCATGCCAATTCATGAAAGCTCCTGACATCTGTCACAGTGGTGGGAGGTCTCCAATTAGTAACAACTTCAATCTTTTAGGGAACCATAATAAATCAAGAAAGTAACCTTGTTAAGTCAAAACCGACACTTACTGAACTTAGCATATAACTGGTGCTCTCGTAGGGTTTGTAGTATAATCCAAAGGTGTTTTGAATAGTCCTCGTGACTTCTTAAGTACAACAATATGTCATTAATAAACATGATTGCAAACTTATCTAGGTACTCTCAAAACACCCTCTTCATCAAATCCATAAAAGCAGCTAGTGCATTCGTTAATCTAAAGGGCATAACTAAGAATTTATAATGTCTGTACCTTATCCTAAAGGCAATTTTCGAAACGTCCTCATTGCAGACTTTCAACTGATGATAACTTGATCTTAGATCAATCTTTGAATACACCTTGGATCTCTGTAACTGATCAAATGAATCATCAATCCTCAGGAGTGGATATTGGTTATGAATTGTTAATCTATTCAGTTGTCTATAGTCGATACACAACCTTAAATTCCCATCCTTATTTTTCAAGAACATAACTGGAGCCCCTACGAAGAAGTGCTGGTTCTCACAAAACCCTTTTCTAATAACTCCTCTATTTGCATTTTCAATTCCTTTAACTCCACTAGAGTCATTTTGTATGAAGTAATTGAAATTGGTTGAGTTTCTGGTGGTATCTTTATCTTAAACTCTATTACCTTATTTGGGGGTAATCCTAGAAGATCCTCTGGAAGCTCTCTAACCACTGAAATATCTCCTAGTTGAACCTCATTATTATTCTGTTCAATCATATAAGTCAAATATCCCTGGCATCCTTTATGGATCATTCTATTGACAGCTATGATAGTCACGAAAATAGTGGAAAAAACTTTCTGTAACCTATGAAATATCACCTCTGGTTTCCCTAATCGACTTAACCTAACCTCCTTTTAAAACAATCTACCACTGCTCGATGTGTGGATAACCAATCCATTCCAAGAATAACATCAAAATCTCAAATATATAATATGATAACGTTTGTTGGGAATTCCTTATCCTCAATCAATATTTTACTATCTACAAACACTCTTTCACTAAAAAGTAAGTTCCCAACTGGAATGGAAACTACTATCCCAACATTTAATAACTAAGACGTAACACTCAATTTTGCAGAAAAATCTATAGACATAAAAGAACGTGTAGCACCAGGATCTACTAAAGCATATGCATCATGATCAAAAACAGTAATCATGTCAGTGACTACCTCTAGTGTGGCATCGGCCTCCTACTGAGCGGCTGTAAAAACTCAGGCCTGTGTATGAGGTCTACCTGCCTGTCGTATAGGGCTCCTCTACCCCTGAAACCTTTGTTAGATCCAGTAAAACTTAACCCTCTAGAATGAGAATCTTAGTCGCCCTGTCTGTAACCCCCTAGCTTGTGGAGATGCTAAAGATCAAACCATCGACCTCTCTACGGTAACTAACTGTGGACAATCTCTAATGACATGACCCTTTTGAGCAAAATGGAAGCAACCTGTCATATTCATTCAACATTGACCTAAATGTCTTTTTCCACAAGTACCACACTTTAACACTAGCATCTTAATATCACGGGAGTCTCTGGGCCTAATAGGTGACCCAAAGGATCCCTGGCTAAATGATTGACCTCTACTAAACCTCCTGCCACCACTCCATCTTGACTTATTTTTCTTAGCTGAACCTTGAGATGAACTTGCTGGTGCATTGTGCTTCTATTATGATCTTGAACTCTGAGTGATTGTTGTTACATTTCTCTCCACTTTTATTACAGCTTTAACTAATTCCCTATAGTGTGTCTGTGAAGCCAATGATAGGTTAATTTGTACTTTAGGACTCAAGCCTATGGAAAACCTCTTGCATTTCTACTCTTCACTATCAGCAATAAGTAGAACACTTCTGACAAGTTCTAAAAATCTCTTCTTATAATCCAACACTGATGTCGAAAATTGCTCTAAATGGAAGAACTCCTCTACTCTTGGATCCTTATAACTCTGCGGGTAGAAACTGTCTGTCAACTCTATCTAAAATTCTACCCAAGATACCTCATCTTGATGTCGTTTCTCAATGGCTTCCCACCAATCTTTAGCCTTGTCCTCGAGGAGGAAGGTGGAGAACACAACTCTTTGCTCATATATGCATTCGACAGCTCTGTATATCTTCGTGACCTGATCTAACTATATGAATGCACTCTCAGGATCTCCACTCCCGTCAAAAGTCTTGACACCTAATTTAAAGACACACTCAATTGAGCATCCAGAAGCTTCCACACTTTCATATGGCTACTACATAGCTACGGCGAGAATCTAAGCCATCTGTTATGCATTAAAGCTTACCCCGGTCAGTTCCATTGGCCTTGAGGATTGGGACCGTGGCTAGTTCATAGTGGCACTTGCTGCCTCTAGAATATGGTCATCCTCTAGTGCTGGAGGTGACTCAGGTATAGGAGCCGTTGGAATGGCTATCCCAGGACGTCCACGACCTCGTCTGTGCATCATGTTGTATATTGAACAAAAATACAAATGTGTAAAGCTTTCAGTTTATGAAATCATATGCATGTAAATCACAACATTCTAGTGGTCACCCAACTTTTAAAATAATATAGAAAACTTAAACCAAAAAAGAAGCAACCAATTTTTTAGAAAAACTGGGCTCTGATACCAACAATGATAGGTCCCTATCCTGATGACTAGGTGTACCACCCGACACCCCACTAAAATCCTCCATTCGATATCTAATTAAATTGGAAAGTTCCTAAAGAGCTAAGCCTTTTCCCTTTTCATTTAAAATACTTTGACTCAATATTCGAAGTATAAGCAGTGGAGATTTTCAAAGGAATTGGTAGAAAATTTAGACCTTTATTTAAAAATTTCAGTAGCATAACAGCTACATTTTAATAAAACCAAAATTTTCTAAGCTCTGTAAAGCATATTCAAAACACTTCTATACACAAATGAAAGTCTCCACTACAACTTCTACACTTTAAGTCCACTCAGAAGCAATTTCAAAAGGTTCAACTATGTTCATGCATTAACTTAAAAAGCATTTATTTACGACCATATTTCTACAAAACTATGTACATAACCAGTTCAAGAAGATTAAATACAAGTAAAAGACATAAAAAAATGCCTACACAGTAGTATATGATGAGGACAGTTACTTAAGTAATGGAGTTCTAGCTACTGAAATCCCTGAGTGTGCACCTGAGAGGTTATCATTTAAAAATAGAAAATAAAGAGTGAGCTAAACGACCTCAGTGAGTGTTATTAGTTTCCATTAAAAGCATTTATACAAATATTAACCTTTATAAAAAAATAATTTCTTTTCTTTTCAAGCAATAACCAATGCTCTTACAAAAAAATTCTTTTCTTTTCATAAGATCAATGCACATGTAATACAAAACATACATATTTTTTGGAGATCAAGTTCCTCTTTTCTTGTAAAGTAAATAGTGATGGCAATTAATACTTTCAGGAACTTTCTTTTTGAAACATAGCCCATCACTAATTTTCTTTGGTATCTGGTACCCTTAGGTGTAAGGCCACGGAGCTGGTTCTTCATCGCTTACTCGTGCCTAGTTATCCTCTAGTAACGAAGTTGGCTCTGCATCGTTTACTCGCACCAAGTTAACCACTATATACTGATTGTTATGAAGTTGGTTCTACATCACTTACCTATAATGATGTTAGCACTATATATAAATCAGTAGTTACAAAGTTGGTTCTGTATCGCTTACCCGTAACAATAGTGGTTAAATATCTAAACCAAAAAACTGGACCCAAGAACCCATGAACTGGGGTTAAGACCAAGCAACTGAAATAAGAATCACTTAAATCAAAAGGCATATGAAATCACTGATACACTCATGAAATAACAAAGAAAGAAAGAAAGAAACTCTGGGAAAGATATAACTTGTGGCTAACATTTCTCTAAGAAACAACACATATAATCCCATTTTCATTGCCATTATAAAGAAAAAAAAAGATAATGCAGGAAGTGGATTAGCTAAGTTCTTCGATCATTATCTAGTTGGTGAGATAGAAAAGTAGGTGGACAATGAAGTGATATATGCTTAATTGATTGTTTAATTATTTCATAACCGTTAACAATTAAGGACATGAAATTATTTAAGATACTCACTTTCACTCATATGTGAATTTAGGCGCAATTCGGAAGTAAAGAAGTTAAAGTGAGTCAAAAGCTCTATATTTTGGCTATTTTTTGAAGATTCATTTTCACTTGTCTTTAGGGAGTAAGAAGAAGAAAATTAGACAAGAAGAAGACAAGAAGATCTCTTCAAAATAACGTTTGTTGGATTAGAAGAAAATCTGGAAAATTCAGTCCAAAAGAAGAAAATAAAGAAGCAAGGAAAGCATCATTCACTCACGTATAGCTGCATGGATTATTTATGGATTTGCATGCAAGCAAGATATATTGATGTGAATTTCATGGATAGCATCATACAATTGTGAAGAACTGAAAGTGAGTGGCAAGCAAGGTGTTGGCTGCACACAAAAATAAAAGAAAAACGTGAGTTGAAAAAGAATGAAGTGTAAACCGTGAGTGTGTGAGGGCCGGTAAGAGGTTGGAGGCCACCTATCCCACTCTTTAATTAATTTAGCTTTGAAATATAAAAAGCAAGGTACAATTGACAAAATATAGGTGGAGGCTGCTGCACTGGGAGAATAAAACAAAGAAGAAGATTGCATCTCATGGCCTGCTAGACAAATGAACGTATAATGAAGAATAAAATGAAAGATGGCTAGAAAATCATGCTCACGATCAAGCTCAAAACCTGCACAGCAATGAGTCTATACATGAGATTGCATGGGACTTCATGCCGATACAACCAGCTTCCATTCCATAAGCAACCAACTAAAACTGGGTAGCTAGAGTGGGATAGTTAGTAAGAGTAGTGAAGTGCAGGTAGACATCCAAGGCATGCCAAAAAGACATGCAGCTGGTGGATAAAATACAACACTAAGGAGCAATCAGTGAGCAAAGCATATAGTAGATGGCAACGCAAGCTGGAAGCATGAAGCAAAATGGCAGCATAAGCTAGAAGCATGAAGCGAAATGGCAACGCACAGAGCAAGCATGCCAAGGAGCTGTCCACGCCAAAAAAACAATGCAGCAACTCGTGAGCAGCTAAAAATGATGCAGCAAAGGACAAGAGAAATGATGTAGCAGCGCAGAAGGAGAACAACTAACCAAGCAAAACGACGCAATGTAATGAAGCAAAGCTACGATGCACAGTTAAGGAAGGAGCAAAAAACACAGCGCAACACTATTAAAGAAAAGAAGAACAAAACGTAATAAAGGCAGGATTGAAACACAACAAGAGGAGAGTAGGTTTTAATAAGAGGGAACAGTACTAGTGGACTAAACATTAAATCACTAAATAGACAGAACAGTAGTGCAAAGAGTAGAGAAAAGAGGGAGGCGAACTAGGGGTTTTGGCTGGTTGTCCTGACGTCGATTTGGAGGTGACATCAACGTCGACGACCTGGGTTATCCTAGGCATATGGATTTAGGTTTATTATATGAATGATTGTATTATCATTACTGTTTGATTATTTATGTATGAACCCATTGGGTGTTGTGAAAAGATGATTTTAATGCATTCATTGAATCATTTGTTTGCAAACCCATTGTTAGAATTTCAATATAATCCATATCGTTATGCTGAAATTTATGTGTAGTGACTAATGATTCGTAATCATTAGGGATAACAAGATTTAGGTTAAATAATGCATCATATGTGGTTGTTGCCTTGATTAACCGATTTTCCTAATTCATAATGCTACTGTCTAATTAAATCTAGAGATAATATCCTAGGTTATTCAATGATTAGGTTTAATTAACGATCGTATCTTAATTAAACATTGCCTTAGCGAAAACTCGGGTTAATTATTAACCCATAATTAATAGCTGCTAGGAGAGGATTGAGAATAAAAAATCAATGAAATATGTTTAATTAGGGTGTAGGCCTAGATTGAACTAAAGAACCAGGTCCCTACCGAATTCCTCACTTTTATCATTTTTCACATGTTTTCTTTAATTTATTTTTATTAGTCTAGTTTCATTTTATTTTCTTGTTTGAAAAATCCCGAACCCCCCGTTAAACCTAAACACCAATTACTTTCATTTCTAAAACTTTACACACACTCTCTGTGGGATCGACCTAGACTCACTACTGCTATAATAGTAGTCTAATTTTTATTTTGACTAGTGTTACGATGTGCTATCACGAAGGGGAAACCTTACTCACAGAGAAAGCAGAATATTAAGAAATAACAATGAGCAGTACTTACAGATCAAGCATTTCTTCTTCCTCACTGAAGCTGAGAGTGATCTCCCTACCTATTCTAGTGGAAAGTTGATCTTTGATAGTCAACTATAGATTGAAAATTAATAAGGAAACTCTAGATCTTGAATAAAAATAGCCCCTCATCATTTATATACATAACTGAAGAGTAGATCTAAGTTTGCTACCTTGTAAATGAAGAAGCTCAAAACTTTACACTTCTAGGTTCTTTACACCTAGGAAGACAATAGATGCTCCAGAAGAGCTGAGGTGCTATAAAGAAATGAAAGATCTAATATTCTTTAAGAGTGGAACTAGGGTTATTGGCAAAAAAGAAGTTGAATACATGGACAATTAATTCCAACTTGACATTTTGTGAGATTTTTCTCCTTAATTGTTGGGATTATACAATTGTAAATAAATTCCCAAACTCCTAATTATACTTGTAAGATTAATTGTTAAGATTTCTTCCCTTATTGTACACTATAACTAGAACGTTTCTAAAAAACAAATTATGAAAAAAATTATTTTTCTTTGTTTTTCTTATCTTTCAAGTTGGTACTAGAGCATATAAAACCTTTTGAAGATGACTGAAAAATATGTTCCTATTACTATTTAATCCGAAGGAGTTTTTAATGCGGGCATTATTCTTTCTAAATCAAATTATGATGTTTGGTCACAACTAATGGTGATGCATATTGATGAAAGGGAGGAACTCTTTTGTATTCATAGCGAAACAAAGCCACCTACAGAATTTGAAGATGAGTATGAGAAGTCGTATGTTGAAAATCAAAAAGTTAAAAGATGGTTACTAATGTCTATGAGTCTAGAGATTTTGAAGCGATACTTACGATTACTCACAACCCATGAAATATGAAACGTACTAACAAAAGCCTTCCATAATGGAAGTGATGAATTGTAGTTGTTTATCCTGAACTAAAAGGTCGTTCATTCCAAAACAGATTGGAAGACCTCTCTTTAAATACTATGAAGAGTTAACTAAAGTCTTTCAGGAACTAGATCACTGGGACAAAGTTGTCATAAAGGATCCTGAAGATGTTGAAGCATACCAAAAGTTGATTGAATGACTAAAGGTGCATATATTCCTAGCAGGTTTAGATGATATTTTTGAATAAGTTTGTGGAGAGATTCTAAAGAAGGAATCAATTCCAACTATGGAAAAATGCTATATCTTGATTTGTCAAGAGACAACATGCTGTAAAACATTGAAAGGAGAATCTAGAAACTTTAAAGTTGTTTCTATAGTGGTTAGAAACAAATCAAAGACAACTGTTGGTGGTAAAAAGTCTACATATAAATACACTCATTGCAACTAAAACGGATATACTAAAGATTGTTGCTATGAACTTATAAGATATCCAAATTAGTGGGACAACAATCGAGTAGCCAAAAAGAAGAATTTCAAGAAAACTCCAACTGCTACTGTTGTTGAGACCAAAATCAATGGTGATGTTGTTAAAAAGACTTCTGCGTCAGTAGCAACTAAAGATAATGGTGGTAAGAATTATAATGTTTTTGTACCTTCTTCTAATAGTACATGGATAATTGATTCTGATGTTATAAATTATATGACCTCTGATTCTAGATAGGTTGCTAAACTTATAGAATCATCACAAAAATTTATTTCTACCATTAATGGTGATAAAGCCGTAATTGTTGGCAAGGGTCTTTAACTCTTACTAAAACTCTAAATTTGGATTTTATTTTTCTTGTTCCATCTTTGGATTATAACCTCTTGTTTGTTTCTCAAATAACAATAGCCTTATCTTGCATTTTAATTTTTAGCCTAACTTTTGTCTTTTTAAGGACATCCAAACAAAGCAGATGATTGGTTATGGTATTAAGACAAGGAAGTTGTATTATCTAGACCTAACACCAAGGAGTTCATAAAGGTTGCATCAATTTTTTGTTTTGGATGACTCAAAAGTGGAGAAAAATAAAGCTAAACTCTTACTTTGACATTGATGTTTCGGGCATACATCTTTGGGTATCTCAAAAAATTATTTCCTAGTTTGTTCAAAAAAATTGATATCTTTAATTTCCGCTGTGACGTTTGTGAACTTGCAAAATGTCATTGAAATTTAATTCCATTAGTGTTAAATAAGAGTCCCTTACCCTTTATGGTTATTCACTATAATATATGGGGTTTATCCAAAATTCCAACTTTAGCTAGTCAGTTGGTTTATTTCTTTTATCAATGATTATACGAGGATGATTTGGTTGTGTTTAATGAAATCTAAGAATGAAGTGAATTTATTGTTCCAAAATTTTGATAAGATTATTCAAACTCAGTATAATACACAAGTTCAAGTTCTTCGTAATGATAATGGTGGAGAATATCAAACCTTTGAATTCAAATATTATTTGGAAGTATAAGGTATTATTAATCAACTACTTGTATGGATACACCCCAACATATTGGGATAGTTGAGAGGAAAATTTTGACATTTGCTAGAAGTTGTTTGCGCCTTACTAATTCAAGCTTATATGATATTAACTTATTGTGGAGAAGCTTTTTCTATTGTTGCATATTTGATTAATCAAATTCCCTCTTAGTCTATTGAATTTTAAACACCATTTCAAGTCTTACTAATGTTGTAGCTGCTCCAACAATACCAAATTTACCTCCTCATATTTTTGGATGTGTATCATTTGTGCATATCCATAAACATTAATGAAACAAGCTTTCTCTATAAGCCCTATGGTGTATTTTTCTTAGGTATGCGACAAACTAAAAGGGGTATTAGTGTTATCATCCTTTAACTAAACATATGTTCATCATAATGGATGTAGTATTTCATAAAGATAAAACGTATTTCTTTAAGTTTAAAGTTCAGGGGGAGTACCAGAAGGAAATTTAGACTCTTAATTATAAACTTTAGGGGGAGTACGAAGGTGACTGTCATGTTTCAGATGGTAATGATGTTAGTGATGATGCTAATAACTAGTCAGAACATGAAGATAAACAGAAAGGGGCTATGAAACCAGAGGATATTGAACAAGAAGGGACAACTAAAGATGAAGATGTTGGTCCTTCAAATGTAGAAAGTTGAGACTCTCACTAATATAACACACCAATTGTTTACTTAGGATGTTCCTATTATTGACCTTGATCCATCCAGAAAACAACTACCAGATAATCTCACTAAAGGTATTCCCAAGCCTACATATGAACCTGAATTTTCAAGTAGAGTTAAATATTCCATGAGTCATTATGTATCAAATAATAATTGGTAAGAATCAAATAAGTCACCTATAAATCAATTATCTATTATAGTTATTCCTAACAATGTGCAAGAATCTGTAGATGTTCAAAGGAAGAGAGTTGCAATGAATGAGGAAATGAACTCTTTATAAAAAACTAAAACTTGGGAGATTGTTGAATGCCCACCAGGAAAGAAGCCAATTAGATGTCGATAGGTTTACACTGTAAAGTACAATGCAAGTGGCACAGTTGAAAGGTTCAAAGCAAGATTGGCAGCAAGGGAGTATATCAATACTTTGCAGCAAGGGAGTATATCCAAACCTATAGTATTGATTACATAGAGACATTTGCTCTCGTAGCTAAAAACAATATTGTTAGATTATTAATGTCCCTAGATGCAAATTTGGATTGGCCTTTACAATAATTTGATGTAAAGAATGCTTTTTTACACAGTGAGTTGCTTAAAGAATTCTATATAGAGCTTCCTCCAAGTTTTATGGTAGCAGAAGGCAGAGTAAAAAGGTTTGTAAATTGAAGAAATCATTGTAAGGGTTGAAGCAGTCTCCAAAAGCATGGTTTGGAAGGTTCACAAGATCTATTTTAACTTTTGGATATCATTAAAGTAATTCTAACCACACTTTATTCTTAAAAAAAGGCAAGGTAAAATCACTACTCTTATTTTATATGTAGATGACATTATTAATGTCATGATCTAGAAGCCAACCATTGGATGGTTGTATTCTAACAATTATGTTCATGAATTGGCTGGTTTATGCTATTTTTCCATGAGTTTTCATTATTTATTGATTATTCGAGTGGACTTAGATTGCAGAACTTCATAATGGAAAATAATGATTACTATGAAATGTCATTAATCTTAGTAATTAACATGGAATATTAATTGTGCAGTAAAAAATCAATGTGTTGATCAAATGATGGTGATGTTCTATAAGCTATTCGGTAAGGAGTTAATAGTTTAATGATACAAATACATAATGGAGATTATAATATTGGACAAACCTCAAATGAAACATTATTAGGATTGTGTTTATGTCATTAATGTTTCATACATGTCTTGAATTCTATGGTATGAGATTTTCATTTTCTTTCTTGAGAAATGTGTATTTGTTGGTATTGTCACCGTAATAGGTAGCTGTACAAATAATGCCACAGTACGCATGACTTGTTCAGAGGATAAATGCTCATCAAAAATACTGTTATCCCTCATATATAATATGAGTGATAATATCTATGGAGCCCTTGATAAAGTAATATTGTATCCATGCAATATGATTAAGGAGTTAATCATATTTACAATTTACTTTAGAGATCAAGAAAAAATAAATTGGCAAGAATGACATATTCCAATCTTACATTTATTCAAGATATCATGTGACAAGAGAATTGAACATAGGCAATTATTGCTTCAAGATCATGATTTGTGTATGATATTTACCATCAATGTCTTTTGAGTAATATTATAAGGTATTTTGCTAGATACCACTTTTGATTTATAGAATTAAAAAGAGTTTTAGTTCTATTTTCAGCTTGACAAAGATCCCAATGGGTCACACTATAAAAGATTTGATTAGAAAAAGGATATTATTCTAGTATATCATATAGAGATATTAATATGATGACAAAATTAATTATAAGTGTTATATTTATTGTATTCATCATATGGTAATATAATAAATGTTATTGGATAACAAATTTAATCCTAGATAAATTTATTTGATATGTATGACATGTCATATAGATTTATTGCTCAACAAAATAATGCATATAATTATATGGTATAGTTATATGGTAAATGGGTCAATTGTTTAATTATTTTGAAGCCTAAGATTAAACCTAAATGCCAAAGTGGTAATTAAATGGACCATTAGCATGGCTAGCTTCGGAGAGGAAGTCACTCATGGTGAGGTGTCCCCATGAAGTGACAATTAGGATAAGCTCAAAGCATAATTACATTTGAATGACTAATTTATCCTTACTTTGTTTATTTCATAACTTATTTCTACAAGAGCAAATGAGACAATTCAAGATGCATGAGCAACCTAATTTTGTCTCTAAATATGAGATAATTTTCGAAAAACCCAACTCTCTCTCCATAGCCTCTAATTTTTCCTATCTCTCTCCCTAGTTAATTTTTGCCTATATTTCTCTCAAGGACGAAATTAGCTTTACCATTTAGCTCATATGTTGAGCAATCAATCACCAATTAAATAGTTTAATTTGGGGATTTTCTAGGATCGAAGTTAGGCCATTAAAGTACCATTTAGCATTAGGAAATATTGGTTTTCTAATCAATATTTGGTGAAAAAATTAGACTGCATCTCATTTAGTGCAAGGAGGTACAAACCGAGCAAGCGAGCATCAAGTCCAAGAACAAAGAGGTGGAGACCAGCCAAGGTGGTGTTTGCTTCAACCCTACACCTCAAGTTCCCTTCTATTTGGTTTAGAGACCAAATTTTAGGTATAATGGTTTCTATGCTTTAATTTGTGCTATTTTGGTTTAAGAATTGGTTACAAGACTAGATCCTTTGTTTTCTTGTTATTTTAAATTTTTTATTTTAAAATTTTTATTTTATACAACTTGAGGTCATTCAATAACCCACAAACATTTTGGTGTCAGGAGATGATCCAGAAGAGAGGAAGGCACTATAAGAATACTTATCTAGAGAATTTGAAGATGATTAAGAAGAGAGGAAGGAACTATAAGAATACTTGTCTAGAGAATTTTTGTTGGACCCCGTTTCTGGAGTCCAACTCAGAGGTCATAAACGTGAGCTTATTACCATAATGTGGGTATGTCTTAACCTTTATTAATTCATCATCATGCTTTTATCCCATAACACATCTTACTAATATGTAACCATAATTCCTGTTCAAAATTTATCATCTCTAATCGATAGCTTTTTCAAGTACACTTAATTTCAACTCAATCTTATCCATACGTAAATTCATATTTCCACTCAAATTCATCCATACATAAATCATAATTCATTAACATCAAAAGATAAGAGTTTTCACAATGCCATAAAGGCATTTTAAACCACAATACATCCATATCTCATAATCCCAAATACATAAGATACTTGAACTAATAATACTCAAAATGTAACTAAAATCCTCATTATTACAAAATCTAACCTAAAATACAAAATATGTGACTTGAAGCGATGCTTTGACCCTCTTTCACTCGATCTTATGTTCTTTACCTGGAGAT
>JAOTAY010000191.1:33462021-33474585 GCA_025629805.1 Erythroxylum baracoense | reverse complement strand
GATTGTAGCGTTATGTTTGAAAATGGTTATAAAATAAAATGGGCCAATTTAGTTATCAACTTTCTGTACTTTATGTTTGTGGTTTCAAAAAAAAAGAGAGAGGGTTTTGCAAAAGAAATTGATTAAAATGTAATATGTTTCGTTTTCGGTTTAAGCTAATCGAAATTCTGATATAAAACAAAATCTTGGCGATTCTTGTAAACAAAATGTTTCTGAATAAAAGTGGGCCCAAATTTTGTGATTATTAATTTGCGCTTATTCAAAAAAAATACCGACTTTTGATTGTTTAATGATGTGGCACACCACCCTCGCGGGACACGGACTCGGATATCACCATCGATATCGGGTTCGGGTCCAGCGAGAGTGGGGTGTTACAATTCCTGTGATGCTTGTTGTATTACCTTCAGTTGTGCAGGATGATCAATCTTTGCAGAGTCCTTTTGGCAATCCAGTTGCAACTGATGGTGACACAAAAGTTCCTTCATTAAACTCCGATAGTTCACATTTGCAGATGGATGAGACAAGAGAAACTGCAGCATCTGAAATTGCTAAACCTGTTGTTGCGGGACCTGAGTTGGCTGTAAGAGGAAGTACCCGAGCTCAAAAAAAAGTCCTCTTGGCTATTTGTGTCCCAAGTGAGCAGACGACCTTCTTATTTAAAGAGCACAAATATGTAGTCTTCTTTAGCTTATACTCTTAATACTTATCCTGTCACTGTCAATCCTGACTTCAATGAGACTTATGTTAAATATCTAGCTAATGTCAATGCCATTCAAGAACCAACATCCTATTTTCATACCAGAAAAGATCTTAACTAGATTACGGCTATGAATTCAAAGTTAGATGCTCTTGAGAAGAATGGAACATGGGATCTTACACAGTTACTCGAAAGAAAAAGGGCTATCGATTCTAAATGGGTTTACAAGGTGAAATTGAAGCCAAATGGGAAAATTGATAGATTTAAGGCAAGATTAGTCACAAAGGGTTATAATCAGAATGAAGGGGTTAACTACAATGGCAGTTTCTCACCAGTAGAAAAGCTTGTTACAGTGAGAATCTTGTTTGCACTTATAGTTACAAGAAACTAGCCTTTGCACCAACTTAACATCAACAATGCCTTCCTTTATGGATTCATAGAGGATGAGGTATATATGCAGCCACCAAAAGGTTACACTAAAGCAGTCCCAAATGAAGTTTGTAGGCTGAAAAAGTCTTTATATGGACTCAAGCAGGCTTCTAGGCAATGGAATGCAGAACTTACTTTACTGTTGTAGAATTATGGCTTCAAACAATCACAGAATGATCATTGTTTGTTTACTCTCAAGAATTCTTAATACTTTTGAACATCTTGGTTTATGGAGATGATATATTGCTAAAAGGAGACTCAGAGGTGGAAATCTGAAAGGTGAAGAAGTTTTTAGATGATGATTTTACTATAAAAGACCTTCAGTATGCTAAGTACTTCTTAGGACTTGAGATTGCAAGGTCATCCTATGGTACATACATCAACTAGAGGAAGTATGTGTTGGATCTGGTTGAAGACCTAGGTTTGGGGGTTGGGGATAAAGAAATTAATTATTTATTAACGGTTTTTTAGTTAGAGTTAGTTAGTATAGTTTTTTCATTCCAACTATATATCTAATGTATATAAAGATGTATATACAACATTTCCCAGAGTATGAATATACAGAAAATTCTCTCATTCTCTTCTTTCTGTACTTTCATGGTAGTTAACTTTGTCCAATATTATTAATCTTAGTTTCTTCTCATTTTTAAAACTTATGAAAATCACCAAATTTATTTTTTATGTTTTTTCATAGTCTAATTTACTATCAAATAAATATATTTTAATTAATTATTTAATATATTAATTATGAATAAAATTATAAATAATTTAATTTAATATTGTATTTAAATAATTAAAATCATATATAACTTAACTTAATTTAGTTTTTTACTTGAATTAAATAAATTTAATTTAATAATTATTAATAAATATGATTAACTATAAACTATTTCAAAATATATACATTTGATTTAATAATTAAAATACATTTAAAATAACTATTAATTTATAAATAAATTTTAATTTTAAAATTAATTATTTAATTAACAAAAAATCATTTTTAAGTTTTATCTAATATGTACTTATTACTAGTAATGAAATATAGGTATATTAACATTAATAACTAAATAGAAATTTTTTATTTACAAAAAAGAAAAAAACTAAATCTAAAATAATTGAATATGCTTAATCCCTTCATGTTTTGTTTAGTTTCTAAAACGATTAAACATGTTTAGTTGCTCTATGTGAGATATAAGAAAAAGGGTAAAGCAGGTATCACCTTTGAGCTTATTAAAGGAAAGAGTTACTTATTAATATCTGATTGCATAATTAAAAGCCTCTTATCAAATATGATGGAGGTTAATGGAGGAAGGTTTTTCTTTTTTCTTATTCCTCTATCATCAACATTTATTTCTTTTAGTTCTTACATTTTGGTCAATGGATGGTCAAATATGATATATGAGCCAAATTATGTGAATTTGACATCCAAGTAGTGTAGTTCTATTGGTTTGTACCCTTGTGTCCATTAATTGATTGTACATTTATAACATTAATTTTATTAGAAGTAGTAATTATTTTATACAAGCTTGTCTAATTAACTAATTTGTGAGATCTAATTTGTGGGAGATACTTTGCAATTATAATTATAAAGAGATCATTATATGAGATTCATATTATATTTAATTATTATTATGAAATTTCTATATTAATTGTATTAAAACTGAACATTGATTTCTATGCAGGACCATTGCACTTGATGTTTATTTCTGTGAAGGAAGTAATTGATCTAACAAACTAAGTAGTAGATATTTGAATAAATATGTAAGTGTTTGTTAGAAAATAAGTTCACTAAACTAATCCAACATAAAATTTTCATATCAAATATTACTTATTTGTTTACGAAAAATGTTCACTATTATAATTGTATAAGTGATCATTTGAGTTGAGATTTATAAACTATCTCATATGAGGACTATTGTATTATTACTATTTAAAACTGGCCATAGTCAAGAGTAGCTTAAATGGTAGGCTTCAGACATGATATGAACTACAAAGAGGTAGTCAAATGATCAACATAAATTTGTTTCCTTAAAGTAATTAGAGATAATGTTGTGTTGTTCTTAACTAGTATTAAATTAAGAAAACATTAGTTAAGGAGGATGACACTTGAAAATAATTTTAAATACCATTAAAATAATCAATTATTATTGTTGGAAACTAATATGAATGTACTCAAATAACGTGGACACTAAATCTATACTTTAATCAAAACATATTATGAAGAAAGAATTGAAATATACAAAAATTTTAGTCAAAATTATTTTGACATTTTAATTTACTTTTAATTTTTAATTAAATAATTTATATCAATAAATCAAGATTGAAGTCTAATAGTGCATTATGACCATACAAATATTAGGATAATTTATCTAATCCTAAATATTAGGATAAGTTAGGATTGTAATTTATATATATTACTAACATATTTAAGAATAGCATATGTCATACACAAAGAATGATTGAAGGGAGAAAAATAATTTAACCAAGTTATAAAGTTTGAGAAACTTGAAAATCAAATATAATATATTTGATACATATGGACCAACGTTGGACATTAAATTTTTCTTAACCTAATTGGTATTTAATTATAATTAATTTTAAATCTAGCTAAAGTTCAATTAACATCAAAATTATTTAATAAAATAACTATAGGCTCTGTAAGAGCTAGTACTATTGGCATATTCATTTTTATACTATTTGTAAAGTTCTAGCAACTCATTGGTGTGAACACTATTAGAGATCGAACGTTTGTGAGCTTATAATGGCTTTCAATAACCTATTTCACAAATTAATTTCAAAAGGAAGATGTAGAAGATGGAAATGAAACTTAATAATAAGGTATGGTTTTTTATTTATACTTTGTTATATTTATAAATTAATTACGTTATAAAATTAAAGTGATCTTAGTTTCAAAAAACTATTAAAATTTAATTTGCTATACATGTGATGAGATTTTATCTAAATTTCACATTTTTTAATCAAAAAATGTTGTATGTGCCTTAATATCTGGCCTGAGGGTGTGGAGGTAAAAAATTTAAAGCTCAAAGGAGACTTAGTATAAACTAAAGTTGAGGTGGTTACATGTTCCAAGCACCAAAATACAAGGGGTTAAAAGGGCTTTTTTTCTAATTTTTAACAAGTAAGGCATCTAAATTTTGATAAGTAAGAAGATTAATTTATTGAAAAAGTTCTCAATTAAATTTATTAGCTATAAGAATTGGATAAAGGTTTTAATTGAATTAAAAAATCAAATCAATTTGATTTTTTTAGAATAAAGATCTAATTTACTTAAGAATCAATAGTCTAATTTTATTTAATTTATTAAAAGATTTAGAAATATGATTTAAAATTAAAAATAGGGTTTATTGTAAAAGAAATCTCTAACTTTTCTCTGTTTTATAATAGTAGCCCAAACTTTAAATTTTTTGTAAAAATAAACTGATTTTAAGTTCTTTGTTAACGTTGATAATGTAACATACCACCATAGGTTATTATTTTTGCCATGTGGATACCATACAAGATAATGGCACCATGTATGCTATTTAAAATTCAATAAAAATGTTAAATTATTAAAACCTAATTAGCCCTAAAACACTACGGTATTGTTTTCCTTCTCCTCTCCACTAGTTTCCTTTGTTTTTACTTCTTCCCTTTCTTAATTTCCTCATGTAGCTCTGGTGGCTTCCTCACTTGTTGACATTCCTTTAGCTTGTTTTGTCTTGGATATCCCTCTGTGTAGGTAGGTGTTTCCTTTTTTTTGTCATCTACTTCACTTTTGTATTCATCATCTGGGAAGAAATTATTTTATGACATGCTTTGTACACATGCGTTTGAGCCTTACTGCATGACTATTTTCATACAACACAAAACCTAGACTAATTGTATATTTGTAAACTTAGAGGGAGTAATGGATGAGCAACATCAGAAATTCAAGGCAATTGTAGCCAATGGACTTAATTTTGGTACATCATTGGCTATTGTAAAGCATATTCCATGGCTTAGTCGAATGTTCCTATTAAAGGAGGAGGCATTTTCTAAGCACAAAGGTCAAAGAGATAAGCTAACTAAGTTATTATAGAGGACCACACACTTGTTCGTAAAGAAAGTGGTGGTATGAAGCAACATTTTGTTAACGTACTCCTCACTTTATAAGATAAGTATGATCTTAGTGAAGATATAATCATTAGACTCCTCTGTGCATGTACTTGTTTGTTTATCATTAAACTCATTGAGCCAATGTCAATGTTAAAGTTAATGGCTATGACATACATAAAGGATCAAACCTTCATGTCAATAAATAGGTTGTAGCTCGTGATCCAGCCATCTTGAAGGACCTGTTAGAGTTCCAACTGGAGCGGTTCCCTAAGAAGGATGTCAAACATGACAGATCATGACTTTCAAGTACTTCCATTTAGTGATGGGAGGAGGGTGTTTCCTAGTGCACAACTTCGTGACATCAATGTTAGGCCGCTTACTACATTGTTTTTGCTAGACACTTCTTGATGGTATGAAGGCAAAGGAAATTGACATGTCTAAAAATCCTAGATTCGTCACTTACATGAAGACCCTCATTGTAAATTGTTGCACTCCTTAAATACCTACCCACTTAGTAAGATTTATATTTAATTTATGTATTATTACTAAATTATTCCTAATTATTGCTCTATTAAGATAGGACATTAATAGAGCAAAAAAAACTAGCATGTATTATATTACCTCTTTATAAAGTAATCAATCTTATAAAATAAAGTATAGAGATACTTTAGTAGATGTGTGAGTACTTGTTAGAGAACAAGTTTATAAACCAACCTAATATGAGAATTTCATATGGAACAGTCCGTGTGTCTATGAAAATACTCAATGTGTTAATTGTATAAGCTATCTTTTGCTTTATTTCTCTAAAATTTCTTATAAAAGGATTGTTATATTTTGATATTAAGCTCCAATCCTATCAAAGGTAACTCAATTAGTAGTCATTAAATATAACACAAACCATATGGAAGTAGTTGAGTGATAAATATAGAATTTGTCACCTTAAAGTAATTAGAAAACATTTTCATTATTCATAATTATGAATTGAGAAATCATTAGCCAAGGTGGAATGAAATTTTTATTTTTACAAGATTTAAATGCATTATAGAAGTTTTAGAATAAAAAGTTTAAACCAAAGTCGTCTTAAGTAAACATTTGTAAGATATACAAGTTATATTCAATCTATATAATATATGTGAAAGCTCCTCTTGATTGACCCTATCACTGTTGGCTTCCTTCTTTGTCCACAATCCTCATTTCTTAATTATAGGTAGCTAAACTATTGATAGAATTATCTAGTTTAATGCCACTTCCTTGCTATATTTTCTATTCAACCTGTAAGCGTGAATTTGGTCTCTTATATTTTTTACTATTGCATAAGTTAGCTTCCTCTCATGTGTGATTTTTTCCCAAAGATTATTTTATCTCTCCATCTAGATTCAATTTGTAGTGTAGCTTAGAGCAAGCTTGACCATGATTCATTTGGCATCCTTCTTATTCCATATTTCTAACACCAATCAAGCAATTTTTGCTAATTTAGTGAAAATAATTCATATATAATAATTTAGTTATCCAAGCCTATATTCTTCCGTTGTATTAAAATTCTAAGTAAAGACATCCTATAAATATGATGGCTTGCTTTCATAAAACATAAAAATTAGATAGGTGCATGAATTTCCTCGTTCTGTTTAAATTACTCAATATCATCCATATATATGAGAGATTTGTGCATATCTGTGATTGGTGTCCTCTTTATTTAATTTGATCTTCATAGTGAGTTTGCAGGAAAATGATCAGGTCCCTTTCCACTATTGAACTATAAAATAATCCATTATGACTTATTAAAGCCTTATAGAAGTGATATTTTCACCTATTTCACTCCTTTTAGCTCTTTAACTTTAGAAAAAGGCCACATAAAGGACCAAATTGTCATTTTAGAAGGATTTTGAGATGTCATTTCTTATTTTGTTAATGAAATTAATAATATATCTCTACTTCAACTTTAAGATATGATTAAGTGTCCATGATTAGGTGATCATTTCTAAATGTTCACATGCTTTATACAACCAAGCTAGCTGGCTAACCTTCTAGATAACTGTAATCAGTATATGATATAAGGTCAAGTCAAAAGACCAGTACATACCTTCAAGGTACAACACTTCTTGCTTTAAGATTAGCTTTAGGATTTTCACTTTATGGTCTTATCAAAACTAGATTCTAAAGGATAACCCATCTAAAAGGAAATTACCTTAACCACTCCCCATTTCACTTATAATGAGTTCTTATCTATTAGAAGCTTCCAAACCTTTTTGATCATTTGAACTTGGTTAGTGGTTATAAGAGGAAGGATTCACAAGCCCCCTTCCCTTCTATCCTTATATAACCGCACTAATTTCACTTTTACCAAGGATCTACTATTACCTTGACTAAACCATATGAACCTACTCAATATTATATTAATAAATTTGCTTATATTCTTTAGGAACCAAAGATGGAATGTCTAATACATACAAACTGCTTGGAACAATATTTATAGTTAGATTCCACCTTCTATTAATAATCTCCTATTCTTATAACTTGTAATTCTAAAATTAATTGTCTCTAAGAGTGGTTTGAAATTTATAAATATAGGCCTCTTGGTGGGTATTGGGACACCTAAATAAGTGATTGGGGGCTTGTTTACCTTGAGACCTAATAAACAAGCTAGGGAATTTGAGTAAGCTTATGCACCTCGATATATTATAATCTAGATTTTATCTTTATTAACATAAAGACCCATTTGTTTTAAAAGTATCTAGAGCAGCTATTAATATTGGAGCTGAGGTAGGATCAACTTTAAAGAACAAAACCAGATCATCTATAAAAGATAAATCCACAATCTTTTGAGCTTTGCATTTGGAATGGAACTTGAACTTCCTATTCGTATTTGTCTTAATCTTGAGCATCCTTATTAGGACCTCTATGTCTAAGTGAATAGGTAAGCAAATAAGGATTCTCTCTGCTTTAATTCCCTTACATTCTTGATTAGATTTTTAGGTTCTCTATTAACCAAAATTCCATATGAAAAAATAGTAACAGATTGTGCAACGCAATTGATGAATAATTCAAGAAAGCTAAATGCATACATTTTATTCATCATGAAAGTTCCAGTCCAATAAATTTAAAGCCTTATGGAAATAAACTTTAATAGAACAATTTTTAATTGAATTCTTCCATTGTAATTCTGGAATAGTTCTTATACTAAGAGCACATTGTCACATATTGATCTTCCCCTTAAGAAAGATCCTTGAGAGTTATCTAACACCTATTTAATCATTAACTTCAATCTGTTGGTTTGTAGTTTTGCAATGATCTTATAAATGGTGTTATAACAAGAAATAGAATGATAATATCTTTTACAGCTAGGGGATTATACCCTAGGACCGAGATATATACAGGTCTTGTTTAACTCCTTTAATATGATATCATTTTTAAAAAAGTCAAGAATTACATTTGTCACCATTGTTTTAGTTAGGCTCTAATTTTTATTATTGAACCCATCATGTCCTGGTGCTTTATTGGGTAGAGGGAAAATAGGGCTTCCTCAACATCTTTGGCTTTAAATGGCTTACTTAAAGCCTCTGTATGGTTAATAGGAATTTGGTTCTTTATAATGTTTCTCATCAAATGTCCATTAGAAGAGGATTTAAAGATTATTCCAATTGTTTTAGTGAAAAAAACATAAGCATCCCTATGAAGATCTTTTTTATTGGTAAGGATATTACCATTATAGTTCCTCAAAGAAGTGATCTTGTTAGTATTTTTGCTTTCAAGCAAAGATCTGTAGAAAATTTTACTATTTTTATCTCTATCCTTCAATTATAATATCCTAAATCTTTTCCTTAATAAGGACATTTTTTATGATATTTTATTATAGAGCTGCAAGGCTCCCTCTTCTGCCTTCTTAAGTTGTTCATCAAGAGGAACTTTATAGAGAGCACCTTAAATTCTCTCTAAATCCTTCCTGTCCTCTAATGATGTAAGATGTATATTGGATTTATTCACTTTCCTTAGGATCTTAAGTTATATTTTAATTTTTTATAGCTTCCTCATGCATATGAATAGCTTAGTGCCTTTGATGCTTACATTAATTCCCTTATAGATCGTTAGCTTAAACCCCTCAATCTCATTTAAGTAATTATTTAATTGAAATAGGGAATCCTCCTCTACTAATTGTATAACAATTTTATATAGATAAGGGTATGATCAGAGTGCAAGTGACTATTAAAAGATGCCTTACTCTTTATAAAATTATACATCCATTCATCATTGACCATAGCTTAATCCAATTTTTCATTATCAAACAATACCCTTTTTGGTTGTTTACATAAGTGTAATATTATCCCTCCATTTTACGGACAATGACTTGAATTTCACTAACATAATCCTTTGGCTAATCCAATTGATTCCTTAGACATTTTACTCCTCCTACCTCATTGGTGTATGACATACAATTGAAGTCTCCAATTAGCATCCAAGGCTCATTTATATCATTACCAATCACCCTTACTTTATTCAACATCATTGTTCATTCAAATTATAGTTGAAAGCATAGATAACTAAGATTTGAAAATTATATTGGTATCCTTCTTTTATATCCCTAGTTGTATCATTTGTTATTCTGCTAGGATTAGAGAAGCTTCCACTTCATTGCAATCAAAAGCTACAAGTATTCTTCCATTATAATGATAATTATGGAAGAATACAATTATTATGTTATCATATGCCCTTGGATTACTAGGTCAATATTTTTGTAATCATCTTTAGGGCCTGTATTATTTATTAAGATTCTATTCTTTGATGTTATTCTGCTTCTCCATTTAGTCTATAAAGAACATTAATAGTTATTAGTATTTTTTTAACTAAAAAAGCTTCCTCGTTGGTTTCCATATTTGGTTATGTTTTGAAGACTCTGGTCTTTAATTATAGGTGACTATAACCTGATCCTTATAGAGTTTGACTACCTCATTTAGCCTTAATAATGGTATCATTTCTAAGAGTTCCTGTGTAATTGAACATATTCAAGCATAACTCATTATTGCTTAGTAATACATAGGGGTTTACCTATAAATTTGGTCGAATGACTTAATCCTTTAGTTATCTAATAATCTGATGGTATGTTGTGTATATTCAATCATATTTGTACATTCTTCTACGTTAGAATGTGAATCTTATTTCCTCATTTTTAAGATTGTAGTAAGAGAGGTTTGAAATTGAAGTGTGATGGTCCAAGCTCTAAAATCTTCTAAGCTTGCATAGGGAGGAAATTTTGAATAAAAATAAGTTATCATCATTTTACAAAACTTCATGCAAACTATGCTGGTTCTACTATTTAATGGCCTAAGCATTCACAGTCAGGAATAAAGGCTCTTGTCCTTAAAGAATGTCAAAAAGGTCTCCTCTCATTTTACTGATCCCTCTTTAAGAGTTCCAATCCTTAGTGCAATTATAGTTTGCCTTTGTAATGTGCTTGAAGGATAGTAATAAAGAAAAGGTGACGCATCATCTAGTACTTGCTTCTATGATATCCTAATAGTGCCACTGACTAAGGTTTCCCAGTAGAAGCCTTAGGTCCTAAGCCTATGACTAAGAGGAGGTGGAAAGAGGGGGAAAGTTGGGAGCTATGATAGTAAGATATAAAGAGACCTGGGTATAGGATAACTTAGTAGGTACTGAGGAGGTTTCAGGAAAGTAAAGGATTTAAAAGAGGAAGAAATTCCCCTTATATCAAAGGAGTGGCTACTAAGATCTAAAAATGGAAGGTGTTGACCTCGATTAATAACAAAGAAAAACTAGGAATGGAAGTTATTATACTAGCTTGAATAAGAGAAAAGGTAAGTCATAAGAACAAGAAGGAAAGGTATGCACAAGTGAGGGTCGTGATCTTAAAACATGCTAATAAGAAAAATAGTAATAGACTATAAAATAGAGCAAGGTAGTTAGGAGGAATAGGAAAGAATAAGAACAAGGGAGGCAGATAAAAAATTAATGAGATAAAAAGGTTGAGCTAGCAAACCAAATAAACAAAGATGAGGAGAAAAAACCAAATAAAATGGCACTGAAGATATAAGGATGTGGAATAGGGAATCATATAGGCTATGCAAAAGAAAATTTAGAGAGAAACTATACCAAATTTTGGATTGTGAAAAATTCTATATAGATCTAGTCATCTAGTTAGAAATTTAAATATAAATTAAAGTAATTCAATTTATCTAATTCTTAAATATAATTAATATTATAGTTTTTATATATTGATAATATATTTAGGAATTAAACAGACCATATATAAAGAACATTTAAAGAGATAAAAGATAATTTAATCAATTTGAACTTAATTATAATATTTAAAAAAATTACATCAAATATAAAGTCAATATACACCAATATTGAATAATGAATTTTTATTTAGGCCTCATTGATATTTAAGTAGATTCATTTTATCTTTAATTAAAGTTTAATTAAAATTTTATCTATCAATGCAATTATAAAAAATAATAAAACCTTTTTTTAAATATGTTTATGTTAGATGAGTTAGCACTATTGATATCATCTTAACTAGTTCATGTATATACTTTTAGAAACCAGAAACTTATGCAGCTATAGTGATTTTAGTAACCTATTTTGAAGTTAATTTCAAAAAAGGATGTAAATAATAAAAATTAAATTTCATAATAAAGTAGGCCTATCTCAATTTCCTAACAAATTTTTTTTAGATAGCATAAATTTTTCATATGAAAATTCTCTATTTTTAAGATGTCAGATATAAAAGAATAGTGAATTTATGGGTAAAATAATTGAGATACTATATGAAAGAAGAAATTATGAAAAAAGAGTCAAATTGGACTTTAATGTTTCTATCAAATTTTAATTTAAATCCGAATGTTTCAACATGTTCAAAGAGAACTTTAAAGTTTCATAAACGTCCAAAATGAACCCTGACTTAACCTTTCTATCAGCCATCCATTACACAAGGAATAACTAGCATTATTTATTATTTTTCTTTGGGGCCCTTGCCACTACATAATAAAGGGCCCAAAAATAAAAAATGGGAGCTTAAACTTCATTATCAATGTTAGGTTCCGATTATGCATCTCATACATAATATATATCAAATATACCCAACGAAAATAAAACGGAACCTCAAAAACCAGATCTACTCATGCATATAGATATAGAAAAACAAAATCATGAAATGTAAGATGTTTGCATACCTTTCTAATGATCTCCTTCATTCTTTAATCTTCTTCACGTTGGGTTGTGATAAACCAAAACAATCAACGTAGACTGTCTCTAATGAAAGTCCACATGAAGATAGAAGGATGAAACCTCACTAGGAGATGGCTAGAATTCTTTCTTTGTGCTAGCAA
>JAOTAY010000191.1:33427333-33443827 GCA_025629805.1 Erythroxylum baracoense | reverse complement strand
TTATGCATTTATTTCACTAACTAGCGAAATAAAATTTTACTCACATTGTAATAAATAATAAATCTCCAAAAATGATTTTATCATGATCCCAAAAATTATTCTAAAGTAAAAATTCAAATCTCATGCTTATTCCATAAACTATTATGCTTAATTTAACAAAACATTTCAGGGGCCAACAGGAAATAATTCCTACTCCAACACATACAACCTCGGGTGGAAGAATCACCCTAACTTCTCATGGACGAACAATATCGGAGGACAGTTCAGACCTCACGGACAACCAAACTTCCAACAAGATAAACCAAGCTCAATGGAATCCAAGTTGGATAGGATTTTAGATAAAATTGGAGGTATGGAGGATGCACATAGGAGGCTTGAAAGTAAATTCGAGCAAGTCACTAAGAACCACACCTCTTCAATACATAATCTAAAGGTCCAAGTAGGTCAACTAGTGGAGGTAATTTCTACTCAAAATGTAAGAATCCTTCCAAGAAATACTGAGTCTAACCCAAAGGAACGGATCATGGCCATTACTCAGACCTAGGAAAAAAACTTAAACACGCAAAAGAAGATGGAGATAAGGGAGAAGGACAGGTAATTATGGAATTCTTTCTAAGTGAGCTCATAATCTAGCCAATTAAGGAACCTTGACCTAAATTTCCATGCTCCATTCTTGCTTAGCGGAAGTCAATTTCAAGTAGGGCGATAAGGAATTCCAAAGAGGTTGAATTAAACAAGGTGAGGACATAATAGAATATCTACAAACAAGGCTCACATTAAAGGAATCAAACAAGAAGAAGGTTAAGGAGCACATAGCGCAAGAAAACCCTAATATAATATAGAAGAAAGAGGATCCAGGGGATTTTTACATTCCCTACAGTATCAATTGATTCAAAATAGATAGGGCATTCACATATTTGGGAGCAAGTATCAATATGACGCCCTATATATTTAGTCAAAAATTGGGGTTAGAAGAGTTAGGATCTACAACGATGCTAGTGAAGATGGTAGACAGAACAGTTCATCGATCGAAGGGGATTATTAAGCATGTCCCAGTGCAAATTGATATTTTTACCTTCTCCACAGACTTCTTTATATTAGATATCGGAGAAGATGTGGAAAGCCCTATGGTCCTTGGATGAACATTTTTGGCTACTACCTACTCCATAATTGATGTTAATGGGGGTAAACTAACTCTGAGGGGTGGAGAGCACCAAATATCCTTTATTGTGTCGAAGAAAGATAATAACTCTCCCTTACTTCTAGTTAACATCAAAGAAATCAAACCTTGAGGAAAATGGGAAGATGTTGAGGATCTTGGGAATGTGCTTAGAAAGAAACGATTACGAAGGAGAAAGCGATGAAAGGTGAAGCAGAAGGAAGGTGGAACCCTAGACTTGGGAGCTCATGTGCAAATGGTACAATCGATGACTGCACTACCATTGCATTATTCATTTGAACCACCATAAGCACAAGAAAAGCATCGAGCTACCAACATAAAAAGAAGCGTTGTATAGGAGGTAACCCATGGATTATTAATTTCATATTATTTCCTTTGATTTTTTTGGATAGTTTGAATTCTGTAGTTAGATTATTTCATTTCCAAATAAAATCAGGAAGGCATAAGACTTCAACATGAATTAGATGATCGAGAAAGTCAGCAAAAAAGAGGTGAACAAGCTATAAAGAGTTAAGAAGCGATCTCGGGAAAGTTGAGAAGGACAAAAGAAGAAAAAATCATAAATTTGTGGAATCATGGCCTGCGATAAGGTAAAATTGGAACACGCAAATTTCAGTTTAATTTTTTACCATTTTACCCTTCATTCACCTATATATTCATTTCTTACTTCACTTTTTCACTCACTTTCATTTCAACTTTATCTCTCTAAGTTTAGAACCTCCAAACACTCTCACTTCTCTCTAACCAAATTCCAACTTCCAGTCTCCTCCAACTTCTACCTACTTGCAAGCCAGTATGCTATGCATTAAGCAGACAGTAAAGCGTGACTAATCATCAGGACGAAACCAAGTCTCAAGATGAGGGCGAAGGAATAGGGTGGTGGACTTCGGAGCACCCTTCCCGATTTACACAGAGGAGGAAGGTATTCGTTTCCCATCCCTCAATGCTAAACAAATTGTAGTTTTGAAATATTTTGATTTTGATACACTTGATAAGCTAGAATTGTAGGGTAGAGAACTTAGCAAAAAGAATTCAGTGGGCGAAGTTCATACACTTCTAATATCCTGTCTACTAGGAGCTCATTTTAGAATTCTTTACTTCCCTTTATTAAAAACCTAGCCCTAAAGAAATGTGGTTTAGGTTCCAAGGATGAAATTATGAGCTGAATATCGAAATCATGTGCGATATTTATGGATTCCCCGAGTCTTCCATTATCGATCATCACGATGATTTTGGTGCTTCTCGTTATTGGAATGAGCTCACTGGGGTAAAGCGATTTGACACTAAAAATGCCCACAATAACATCATAAAAACACATGAGCTCTTGTTATTACACAAATTCATACGTCAAATGGTTTTTGATAAATCAAAAACCAACAAGTTCCCAACAAAAGAACTACTCCTATTGTTGTGCATAGTTCACAGCATCCTAGTAAGCAACTCCACATATGTGCTGAACACTATTGTTGCAACTCTATGTAAGAGGACCAACAATTTGGGTTTGGGGTACTTAGTTTCCACCATTGTTGAGTATCATGGCATGGATTATATTGGTTTAACTGTCTACCTCCTAGATTTTCTAAATCGTCATCATCTATGGCGTGATGAAATCCTTAAGTCCCATAACATGGAACTCCATATTAGCCAAAAGACTCATATGAAAATCAAGGCTAGTTAGGCAAGTTCAAGTACAGTGTCACCTCAGCAGGAAGAAAAGGACTCAACTAGTAAGGAGTCTAAAGAGGAAGAAGATACCAATAAACCAAGTTGGAAGAAAGTGCCTAATGCAATCTCTAGGAACACCAAGGTAATTACAGATTCACTTGCAGAGAACTCTAAAAGAATGAAGGAGATGGTCTAAACACAACGACGTCAGAGTTGGGATATACGTCATATCCATCATTACTTCAAGGCTCAAGGCATCCAACTGCCAACTTCAACACCATCCCTGCCTCCATCACCATGAGGCTTTGTTTCTAACCCTTTTCTTTTTAAATTTAGTCTTTATTTTATTTATGTTTTTATTTTAATTTATGTTTCTTCTTTCCATGTGTATTTGTTTCCCTCCTCACATTGAGGACAATATGTTGTTCAAATGTGGGGAGGGTTATGCGTTTTACTTTGAACATGAATTTTGCTTATTGTATGATAGTTTATTAGGTTGCATTTTGTGTATGGTGTGAATGTGTCAATAGCTTAGATGGATTGAAACTGATTTAATTTTGAATTTAATCTATTAGGTTATGAAGAGTCATTAGCTCGCAAAATTAGTGAATTGGGTTCTTGGGCTAAATATGCAAGTTAATTAGGATTTAGTGTGCGTTGTCACCCTCTAAACTGTCACATTCATTTATAATTTTATCTCTTTCGACTAAACCAACTCTGCTAGTATTTTTTATGAAAATAAGTAGCTTAAGCAATAAGGTAGGCAATAAAAAAATTTTGGTTAATTTTATATAAATAACTATTCCGCTGGCCTTCAGGTTATGAATAGACCTAGTAGATAGTTGAGAACGTGACCAGATTGACACACCTCACAAATATGTACCTCTGCATCAAAAGGTTATAATGATGTTTCAACCAAGAAGCTTAACAAAAACATGATTTAGTCAAGTAAACGGATTGACATTCATCACCAATGTTTGCCTCCACGTAAAAGACTAAGTTCATGTCAACAAAATATTAAAAAAATGTTTTCTAATAAAACCTACCGAACTTGTAAATAGCTTGAATTTTCATGAAAACGTACATAAGAGTAGTTACAGAGTTTGAATGACCAAAGAATTATTAATATGTGTATACAATTGAAAATGGTGAGTAACTTGACATTTGGGTTTTGATTAATATGTATCTTTAGTCCAGAACTCCTAAATACAGATTTTGCATGTTAATGATTTGAAATAACTTGAATGATTATGTTTAAAGTTAAATTTATTTCATGATGTAGAAGTCATTGTCTCATTATTGCATTGCGTGCTTTGTGATTTTTTGTGTTTGTTGTTTTGTTTGCTTGAGGACAAGCAAACGTTTAAATGTGGAGATGTTGATAAGTGTAAATTGCATCATGTTTTAGGGCTTAGTTTGATGTGTATTTAATTGTTAATTTAATTGTTTAGTATGTGTTTAGGTTAGAATTGTCTTAGTTTGTTAATTATTTGTGTTTAAGTGATTTTATAGGTTAGTATAAGTCTTTGAGCTTAAATATTATGTTTTTTAGATACATTGATGTGTTTGTTAATGTTTCAGGGTCGACATCAAAGAACAGAGAAGTTTCAGAGACATTCAAGCCTAAACAACGACCTACGATCATGGCACAATAGACCACGATTGAGACAGAAGCACCAGAGTTGGCACACGATCATGGACCACATGCCATAATCGTGATAGAAGCCCAAGACATGGCCCACGGTCATGGCCTACATCGGGCAGACACGCAAATACTAAAAAATGTCAAGTTTCAAGGGATTTTGTAGAACTTTTGGACCCCGAAAAAATCCTAGGGATGCTCAGAACATAAAGAATATTTAAAGAACAGGACAAAGGGGTAGAAAAGGAGCTTTGGCATTAGCCACTTTTATTGGAGAGAATTCATCGAGAGATTGAGAAAGAGAAGAAGGAAGAGAGAATTGGAGAAGAAGCTGACTTGACATACTTCCTAAATTAGGAGTTTTTCGACGTCGCTGCCTCCCCTCAACCATTCAGATCATATTTCCTACTTATTTCCATTTTATTATTGAATAGAATTGGGAATAACAGTTGATGATAGGATTTTTGAATGTTGAGAAGTTATAAACTCACTTTCGGAGTTTTATCGTTGAGTTAATGAAATCTGATTATTTGTGTTTTACTGGTTTTATTGTGATTTAATTCTATAATTGCATAATTTGATAATAAATTGCATAATTTGATAATAATTGGGCTAACGAGAGTTAGGTGATTTAATAGAACAAGAATTAAATCAAATCGATAAATTGTGCGAAGAGAGATCTTGCATAAGTTTCCGATAGTTTATTAGACAACTTCAGAACTAATTATGGTTTTAGATAGGTTGTCAATTGAGAGATTACAACTTCTATAATCTAATTAAGGTTTATAATTTAGGTTTAATGGTTATAAATCCAGAGAGAGTAATCAACCTTAGGATTTTCTAGAACCAATAATCTACTAATTCATAATCAGTTAGGTTAGCATTAAGGATAGGAAAATTTCCTTTCTCTCAATTGTTAGTTCCTTTAGGTTTATTCGCGAGTGAGTGTTGCAACTGCTGAATTATTAATATTTTCATATTCAATTCTTATTTTGAATTGATAGATTGAATTGAATTCTCATTTTGGTTTCATTATATTTGAATTTATATGATTTGTTTTGGCCTTAGATTTTAGGATTAGATTATCCCCCCTCATAGGATTAACACCTTAGGTACTATGTTAAAACCGTGCGCTTGCGAATTATCGAGGGTTTTATTAAAACTTACACACATCAACAACCGATCATAGTTGTTTAAAAATGCCCCTAATTTTTGTTTGAAGTTATTAGTATTACTAATGGTGTGTTTGCATGAGGGTAACCATATAGGTCTTGTACTCTGTAGGTATAATAATTATCCCTTTGTAGTCTTATAATATAGTTTCCATCCCCTTTACTAACCTCATATGCTCCATTGTCATTTCATATAATTCTATACTAAATTGCCTCCTTATTTTTTAAGCTTCTTCATAACTACTGGTGCAATATCTGTTTTTTATAAATAATATACCCTCCTTTTATTATGCTTATTAATCATCATTATCCTTATGGTTTCTAGCATACTAATTACTAGTCTATCTTTTGTTAGTAAGATTCATTCGCTAAAAGTCTAGCTTGTATTATTATTAACAATTAGGCATTTTAACTTAAATGATTGGTATAGCTTAGTGTAACTCTCTTAGAGATATTTAAGAAGTGTAAAAACAGATCCAAGACTAATTTTGTCATATTTTTTCAATTGCTCACTAAAGTCTTTGATGCATATAGACCATGTAATTCTCATAATTATCACCTCAAATCTTTATTACTCCATTGTTTATGCCAATTATAGTAAATATGTCTGGTGCACATTCTGTGACATGTATTTAGAAGTGTCTCCTCAACAGATTTTATTAATCCGCCGATGCACAAATCATAAAACAAAAGTCAAATGACATAATTTAATAACATATCATATAACAAATAACAAAATTTATATTTATATACCTTTTTCATCTTAAATGATATTATAACTCCATCTCTATGTTCCAACTCTAATTCAACTAATATATGTGACATGAACTAACTCTATGTATCAGTATTTTCAACTTCAATAACTACTCACATTATAGGATATATGCCTCCATCTCCATCCTTCCAACTGTACTAATAGTTACCTTTAAAATTTAGTCTTTAAGAAACAACTATCCATCCCAAATATGGTCCTCTAGTGCCTCCATCCTTCTTTTATAGCTACAAAACAAATGTATAACCTCTTGAATTATATTATCAATGTTTTTGATTTCTTGAAATTATAGTTCCATTATTAAATAGGGATTATATGTTTTAACTTTTGGATATGACCTTGCAACTTAGAATATCCATGAGTATAGTCTAATGCTTTCTGCTTCCTTAACTTCCTCTTAGCATCCTTACATATAGTAGAATTCACAAACATGTTTTACTTTTCCCTACATTCCTTAATCATATTTATAACGGCAATGCTAGGTTTTTCTAGAATTTTGTCATAAAAGTGTCTAGCTAGAAACTTTGTTGATACCTTTTTAAGCTTATTTATTATGAAACATATATGTTTATACCTATATGTCTTGATTCCAGCACCTTTGTCTATACTATAATAGGTTGCATAAAATTTTTAATTGCATTCTTCAATGCATTCGATTATAATATGCTTAGATTCATTTTCTTCCATTCGATAGTTATTAAATAATTAACATAACATCTTTGAAATCTTTAGCATTGCCAAACTCCATACAAAGTTTCCAACAACCTAGTTTATGACTAACATTTGTTTTAGGTCTTCTAATTGGCTTCTTAGGCTCCTCTCCACTATGTTACTCATCACAATCAATAAAACTTTCATATCCACTAAAATCAATCTTCATTGGTTAGTGGCTATTTGGAATTAAAACATCAAATGTATTATATACTCCCTCAACTTCATTATCATCTTTAACTTCAGCTTCATTATCACCTTCAAATTAATTCCCATAAATTCCATCATCCTTATCATTACTACTCTCTTCTACAATAATACCTATATTAAATTCATCATCATGTACAACATCCTCATTAAAACATAAATCCCCATCATTACATGGCCAAACTTCTAGAGAAAGGTTTAATTAACCTAATACAACTTTCATTAATCTAAAACATAGAACTCTAAAATAAGCCTTATCAACCTGTAAGTATCCAAGTTCCTTCCTCATCTTATGAATTTATCTATAACTAAAAAAATCAAGATCAGCTTTAACAAAATAAATTGAAAACCTACCGTCATAACTCAACTCAAGATCTTTCTCATATTATCCATAATAATATAACTTCAGGCTTCCGTATTGAGTCATTATAACCTTAAAAATGGCAAGTAAATAATAATTTACATATTTACATGTATAAATACATAAACAAACACATATATAACTTATAATGAAATGCTTTATAAAGAAAATTTATGCCTTAGTGCCTGTTTGGTTGAGCTTTTGGAGGGTGAATAAGTACCTTTTTCTACCGCAAAAGCTTTTTTGAAGAAAAATATGTGTTTGGTTGTAAAACAGCTAAAATACAACTTTTTAAGTTCAAATTTGAAGCTTCTCAAAAAAGCACTTTTTTAGGTAAATTTTTCAGATCAATTAATGAGCCTATTTTTTAGTCCCTTTTACCCTTATGTTTTACACATAATTCTCATAATACCCACAAACACATCTTCACGTTTACTTTAAGATTTATATAATATTATTTGACTTTTTTATATGTTTTAATATTTATTTTTGATATTAGTTTTACTTATGTTATAATCCATACAAAAGATTTGGTTAGATATATTTTCATTTATGTTTTATATGGTTTAAAATTATATAATAATTAATATATTGTGTTTTGCATGTTGTTTAATATATTTTAAATAATATTTATATGCATAAATAATTTTTATCAAAAAATAAAATATAGCTAAAATTAAAAGTGCTTTTTATTTTTATGTTGCCAAACAGTCTATTGTATGAAGCTCTTTTTAAAAAGCTCCTTTTTAAATGACAGCCAAACAGTTAACTAACTTCCTAGAAAAGCTCCACTGACAAAAGCTCTACTGATATAAGCTCATCCAAACAAGCACTTATAATGAAAACATAAGCTAGGACACCAAAACTATTCTAATGATTTGCATATGAAATTTAACTATAATATACATGCAACTATATGTTTTCCAGACAACTCTAGACCTCTACCTAGGAGTTACTTCATATAAGTGAGAAGATGGAAAAAGTGGTGAGAATAAAGGAGAAATGATAACTTATGTGCAACTATGTTATTATAATTAGAAAGTCACAAAGTCTAATCACATATATATAAGATATAAATTAAATAAAATTGAGTTCAAGTTGTTGGTTTGTGCCCTATAGCCAATCAGTTTGGTTGAAGTTTAGTGTCAATTATTTAAAGGCATTGTTTATCTTATACATGTTTAGATGTATATGATAAAGTCCATGGGATAATTGTACATTGCAAATGAAATGATAATAAGATTATAATTATAAGATTCATATTGCATTTATGTATTATCCCTAAATTTTTCCTAGTCATTGTTCTATTAAGACTGGACATTAATAGAATGTAAAAAGACTAGCACAAGATATGTTTTTCTTTATGAAGGAAGTAGTTGATCTAACAAGATAAAGTACAGAGATACTTAAACAAACGTGTGGTTGCTTGTTAGAGAACCAGTCCATTGAACAGACCTAATATGAGAAATCCATTTGGAACATTACTTATATGTCTGTGGAATTCTCATTGTGATAATTGTATAAGTGATCCTTTGACTTGAGGTCATTAAAGTTATCTTGCATAGGTATTGTTATGTTTTGATACTATTTATAATCTGTTTAATCATAGGTCGGTCAATCGGTAGTCATTGGACGTAGCACAAACTATATGGAGGTAGTTATGTGATCAAGATCGGATTCATCACCTTAAAGTATTTAGGGAGAATGTTCTATTATTCTTGATTAGTATTGATTCAAAAAATCCTTGGCCAAGGTAGAATGACATTTTGCAAATAGTTTACAAATGTCATTACTTGAATTGATAACTAATAGTATAGAACTAATATGATTAGACTCTAAATAGAGTAGACATTAAATCCATGTTCTATGTCTAATTAAAGCATTGTATGATGAAAGGATTGAATTATATGAAACAATCATACATGGAAAGGTTACTCAAAATCACTTTGACATTCCTACATATTTGGGTGTTCAAGGTGCGTTCCTAGATGCCAATTTTAATCTATTATTATAAATTGTTTAATTAGAGAATTAAAGATAAATTAAAAGGAGATATAATTTATCTAATTCTAATTATGACTTAGAATTATAATTTATAATTATTGTCAACATATTTGGGAACCTAATGGCTCTCACATATATAATGGGTTGAAGAGAGCAAAGTTATTTTAACCAAGTTGGACTTGATTATAAAGTTTAAGAAACTTTATGATTAAATATGAGATATTTAATTAATAA
This sequence comes from Erythroxylum baracoense, assembly GCA_025629805.1. Taxonomy (NCBI): domain Eukaryota; kingdom Viridiplantae; phylum Streptophyta; class Magnoliopsida; order Malpighiales; family Erythroxylaceae; genus Erythroxylum; species Erythroxylum baracoense. The sequence continues at coordinate 33,433,879 of JAOTAY010000191.1, read as the reverse complement.
GGATCAATATGAGATATTGGATCTTATATGGGCATAATTGGTATTTAATTAAAATTATTTTTAATTCTAATTAAATTTTAATTGAAATTAGAATTAGAATTAGAATTTAATTTTAATTTTAATTAAATTACTAAAACATCCAAAGCTTATTATAATTAGGCTTAAGCTCTGTGAAGCTAGTACTTCTTGCTTAACCCTCTCTGTAAATATTACAGAGTTCTCTCAACCCATTCTGTGGATACCATTAGAGGTCAGACACTTGTACGACTACGGCAGTTGAGACGAATCAATTTCAAAATTTGTTTAAAGGATACGACAAGATAAAAGATCAAGCTTCATAATAAGGTATGAATTACGATTTATGATCTATTATGCTTTACGTGTTAATCATTTTATAGGATTAAAGAGATCTTAGTTTTTGGGAAACTAAATTTTGAAAAAGTTCCCAATTATTTTGCTGTGGTCAGGATCGAATCTCGACCTGGTTTCCCAACAGTTTTAATTCTATAATTTGATTAAATTCACTTGATTGTTATTGAATTGATAAAAAAGTAAGGTTTAAAATTTTACTAATCTCAAAACTATTTTATTTTGCAAATGCACCTTGATCTTGCATTCTGGAAATTTATTGACTGCTGTTTGAGTTTGTTCTCACTTGTGCATCTGAAAAATCAGTTTATGCGTATCCATGATTCTGAAAACAAACACATAATTATGTGTGTATTTGCATTACAATTGTTTTGTTTTCCATAATTAGTTGCTTCGGCATTTGCTCCCTATTATGTCTCTTTTTCTGGAAATTTGTTACTCTTCCATGTGTTGAAATCCTGCTTTTGCTACCTGTGAGTTTTGTGTTTTGAAAAATCACCAGCAATGGTCACCATTGGTGATGGTTCAAGACCAGTGGCGAAGAAACGACATTTAACACCCATAAAGAAGCCATTGGTGGAGTCTCTTACTAGTGGAAAAATGCCACTAGTGACGGGTAAGTGACGATGTCACTGATTGGCACCATTGCTGGTGAAGGATGGGCAATTAATAGGTATAGATAACAAAACAGACAACATGAAGGGGAAGCGATGGTGGAGACCAGTCGATGGCAAGAAATAGCGGCAGGAAATGAGTAGATGGGAGGTGACGGTTGGAGACATGGAGACGGTTGGAGAACGTGTGAACATTCGATGGGCGCTTGTGAGACAAGCGTCCACGTCTCAGAATACGTGTGAGAAGGCGTGACTGATGCATGCATTGCACACACTAGTCAATGTTCTCCATTAACTGAGGGGCGTGTGTAGTGCACACAAACTCATAATGTGCCAAACAACCTCTCTCCTTATTTTTTATTTTTTATATTTTTAAAAGTTCTTAATTTCAATTAAATTATTAAATTAAATAAATTATCAAATCAATAATTAGAATTAAGAAAATATTTAAAAAGGTTATCTCTCATAATTAGATTATGTTAGATAACCAATATAATGAGATTATATTAATTAAGATGAGATATTAATTTCAAAATTAAAGTAATTATTTTTCTTAATATGATTAAAATTAATAATTATATTGATTCCTAATTAATTTTAGAAAATAGTTTCTAAAATTAGGCTTAATTATTTTCAATTATATTGAAATTAAGTAATTGTTCCTTAAAATTAAGAAAATTGTTTTCTTAAATAATTAATAAAGATGTTTCTTAATTCACTTTATTTATTTCAATATGATTGAGATAAATTAAATTTATTTATTTCCATCTGATTGAGATAAATTAAATTTATAGCTTTATTTATTTAGAGAATTATTATTTCATTTATTTAGAAACTATTTCTTTATTTACAAATAGTAAGTTTCTTAATTTTTTAGAAAATTATTTTCTTGGTTAAATTTTAAAAAGTGTTTTCATTTATTAATTAAGAAAATTTTGCTTTTTCTAATATTTTGAAAAATAGTTTTCTAACTTATTAAAGAAAGATTTTCTAATTAATTAAGAAATCAATCCCTAAATAAATAAAATAAATGACTTTCTTAATTAAATTTGAAAGTGTTTTATTTAATTTTGAAAGTAGTTTGCTTTTAATGTTAGAAATAATGTTTTAATTAAGGAAAAATAATTTCTAATAAGATTAGAAACAGTTTTCTAATTGGATTAGAATGTGTTACTTATATAATTTTGAAAAAGGAGTTTTTCTAAATTATAATAAGCAGAATAATTAATTGAAATTTGTTTTCAAATAAATTTTGTTTAAGGAGTCGAGATAATTGGAAATAGTTTCCAATTGGATTTGAAAATTGTTTTCAAATTCAAAATAAATTTTTATTTGGAATTGAAATTCAATGTATTTAGGAATCAATAAGTTCTATATAATCTAATTTTTTCAAGGAGTTGGAATTATTTTTCTAGATTACGTAGATCAATAACTAGAATCAAACGAAGCTTGATGTTTTATGCATAGTATTTGATTATGAGTGAATAAGTTGTATACTTTATTTATATTGTTGATATATATATTGGATGCTTGTTGAATTGTATGTTTTATATCTGTGATATTTTATATGCAATTTTGTGTTTGATGAGACGAATGAAATTTAAAATCCCTTGTTAAAATATTAAGTATAATTTGAGAACGTGATTGTTGCCTTCCACTATTATAAATATAAACTAGAGTTTGTTTATAGTTGGTTTGTTAAGCAAACTCAAGGCCACTTTAACTCAAACATGTTTAGTCTTATAATAATGGATTCTACTTAACTAAATTTATATGATTTGGATGAACAAACTCATGATCGAATGAATTTAGAGGTAGGGTTAGGAATAATATATAAGATATGTTTTGGAAAGAGTTATCACCTAACGGATCTAGGAGTCACATGAGATATGACTGATAAAGTTATTATCTACCTAATTTAAGTTTAGTTGGTTTGTAGAGCAAATTCAAGATCAACTATATTTGAATGGGATCCTAACCCACTAGAAAGATTAGATTAATCTTTCATAATAGTAGTGAGGCTTGTATTATTTCAAATAAAATAGTGGGAGTAACCAAATACATGATTAAAGTCCTAATCTCATTTAGTAGTCATGGCATATAATTGATTGCTTGCTTTCTTTCATTTATATTTGTTCTAAGTGAAACTTACCTTGTTTAGTATAATTGTTGCTAAGTTAGTGAACCAAATTTCTTGAACATGGGATATGTTTGAAAAGAGTTCTCAAAGTTAGAAAAGAAAATTATATGCCCATTACATAATTTTGTTATAATCCTTGTTGAGGACTTGGTGTTAAAGTTTTAATGATATGTCAAAATCATATGGATGACAAAACATATTGACATTTTGAGTTGATTATTGTCTCATAAACTTTGATAACAACGTGTAAGATGTATGTCAGCACCATGATAATAAAATACGAGAGGCTGCATAAAGTAGAGCTGAAAGGTATAGTACCTTGGTGGAAGTGTTCCACTTAAATTAGCCTACTAAAAGAGTAAATATAGACATCAATTACAGGCTTAATTATAGAATGATAATAGTTATCATTAGAAGAAAATGATTGCATGAATTTTCTTGCCTATACTAGATATGATATTGATCATATGTATTTCTATCTCATACTTATGAGTATATGATATTGAATTTAGATTCAACATTATTGTAATGTTCAAAGCATGATAAGACATAGATTGTTAAGTAATAGTAGTTAATCCAGTATGATACAAATAGTTTGTATGTATTGGATCAAAGAAGACTCATGCTTAACATAAATGAAAAAATAAAAGCTAGATAACTGACACTATCCTTTTATGTCATGTTGGTTAGATTAATATAACGAGAATCATAAAGTTACATATAAGGATATATTTATCCTTTTAATTATGAATCGTGTGAAACTTGTGAAATTTGTTTAGTTGAAGAATGAGACTCTCTTGTGAATACCTTTGTAACTAAATAAGAGTATGGATTTATGTAAGGAGGAAAAGATAATATGAGATATTGTAAGGTGCAATATTATTTCTTCTATAGTGTGCCTAGTACAATGATTTACCTTTAGTACTACCAATTGAATCAATTAGTAAGATTTCATATTAGATATAAAATGCTAAATCTTTGAGAGAGTCAAAGTTAATGATTCGAGGATATGATGTTTGGTTGTAAGCATACATTATCCATTGAGTTTAGATATAAATTGGATAATAAAAAAGGTATGAGATATCCAAATGGTTGGATATAATCATACAGACCTCTTGAAAAAATTGTTTGTTTCAATGTATACTTATAGGAGAATGGTTCTCAAAATAAGTAGTATGAGTAAGATGAAATTTGAAAAGTTCAAATCTCATGACAATACATCTAATTGGAACTATTACTTTATTGATACATTTGTGTATAGTTGAAAGGCTCCGAGAGATTAAAAGATTCATTTTCATGATTAATTCAAAGACTTTGTTTTGGAGATGATTTTGAATTTTATCATGTATGTAAGAAGGTTAGTGGGAATATAGTTTTCCTCTTCAGTGGGAGTATGTACAGACATTTTACTCACGAAGAACAATAATTTTAATTTTCAAATTGTTGAAAACATAGCTGTCCAAGAAAAACTCATGTTAGATAAGAAAAGGTATCATTTTAATTCTGTAAATTAGATTTATAAGGATAGATTGGAAGTTGTATACCTATTCTAACTGTAACGCTGAATTTTCTGAGCCTTTTTGTATTGGTCTGTACTTGGTGATACCACTGTATATTGATATATACATGGTTGTATATGAGTTCAAAAATGTATTAGAATCCTTTCAGTATATATGCCAGTGATATATAATGTTATATGCCCTTACATGAACTTAGAGTTCATCGGTATGCGAAATTTTGGAGATTTCTGATATATAAGCTTCTAAATATGTAAAACCAAGTACATTGGATGGATATGACCATGGTAGCCGAGTTAAATGTGTTCTAATGCCTTAAAGGTGATTGGACATGATTTATAGACTTATGGAAAACTTAGAAAGCTTAATTTGAAAAGTTGATGTACATAAGGGCTTATGTGCAAATTGTTAAAAGTTAAGGGATTTAAATGTAATTTTTCAATTCTTGGAGGACCAATATGTAATTTTATAAAATTAAGGGGGCTAATTATAATTTTCAAAAGTCCTGGGACCAAAATGAAAATAAAAATATTGGTCATTCTCAAATCTTGGGCTTAATTGCAAACTTAGGAAAGTTTGGAGGGTATAATGGTAATTTCACATAAATCAAGGGCAAAAAGGTAAATTCACCATTTTTGGTCAAAGAAGGGTCAAATTCTAAACCCTTCTTCATGGTGTAACCGTGTACTCCTTCATTAAACATTAGAAACACTTTGTTTTAATTAAAAGAAAGGAGAAGAAAAGAGAAGAGAGGAGGAGAAGTGGAGTTTCGTCCATCACCTACCTTTCACCACTTTTTTTTATTCTTTAACCCAAACCTAGGTGTTCTAAGGTAATTTGGAGTCAAGGAACTCAAATCTATCATTAGGTTTGCGAAATTCTCAAAGGATTTGAAGATATCACCAAAGGAAAGTTTAGGAAAATTTTGTCTCAGCTCTCTCTACATTATGATTTTGAGTTTGGTGTTAAGACATGTTGTTCTCCATGCTTGAATATACATGAAACATGGTTTAGATGAATAAAATGAGTCATGGGGAAGTTTCCTTAAGCCAAAACTGAAATGCCATTTTCTTTGGTGACAGTTTGTGAAATTTTGAATATCTTTTGAAATTGATGGTTTAAATGAATTTTATGGTGTTAATTGTGTATGTATAATGTGAATTGATGAAAAAAAATGAAAAAGATGTATATGGAATAAGGCTTGTCCGAAATTATGGGGGAAGAAATGAATTAATGTGATGAGTGGAATAATTATGATGAATATGGATTAAATGAGGGGAACTGGAGTTAACGGAGTGGTAAAATGTATTGTTGTTTGGAAGTGCTTGTTATATACTAAGATTGGAGCATAAATTACTATGATAAAGTCTTGAAAATATAACTTGAAAGTGATGCACATTAGGTGTTTGATAAAATGCCCAAGTGAACTTGGCTTAGGATTTAAGGATTTTGATGGTGTGCATTGGAAAGAAACTTTCATGTTCACTTAGAGTAAACTTGAATTGTTGCTTAGATTGATGAGCAGTGGCCTAATCTGCTTAGATTAAAATGTGCTCAATTATGCTTTGAAATGTGTAGGTATTAGATCAAGGCATTACATGCCTCGAAAAAATGTAAAAGAAAACTTATATGAAAAAGAAGGGAATTAACTATGTGAGAAGCTTAATGGTTGAATCCTATAGCTAATGTGTTTATATATTTACATGTTGAGGTATAAATATGAGTTACATGTTGGAGTAGTAGTAGCTATGTGACATTTGTATGTATAAAGACTCGGGAGCTGTGGATTAAGAAGCTCAGGTGGAGGATTGTTGAAATCAAAGGAGTGTTGTAACATCCCGTTTCCATGTAACGGGTTAAACCCTAGAAACGGGTACAAGTGAGGTCAATCAGTGAAAGTAGGACA
>JAOTAY010000191.1:33404986-33427233 GCA_025629805.1 Erythroxylum baracoense | reverse complement strand
ACTAGGTAATGCATAGTAGAATTGATTTTCAAATAAATGTTAGTATACTAATATATTTAATAAATGACCTTGTTTTGAATAACTCTTTGCACTTGGAATGAAACCGATGTTTTTATTTCATATTTTGAGAAATGATATTGTTTGCAACACTTGAAGGGCAGAAGACAATGTTTAATTTTCTTACTACAGTTTTGAATAACTTTTCACTAGACTGCAAAAGATAACTTTCAATACATGAAAAATGTTTTGAAACCTACATATGCTTAACTGAGTCATGTATACTGCATGTATGTATTCTCTTTTAGCTTAGAGCTTTAGCACGGTTCCATTTTATCGGTTGGACTGATAAATAAAGGCATGGTACCTTACTTGATTTTAGTATTCAATATTTGCATATGATTTTTGATAATTGGTGAGGAAACGATTAGTTAATTGTGTGCTGAGCATGACTGATTTAGGCGACCCCCATACCCTTGACGTTGGTATATAAAAGTCGAGTCCTTGTAATGACACCATTCTACAGGACTCGTGGGTGATTGCACACCTAGAGGTCTGGTCATCGACGAGGTCATCACCTAAGGTCATGACGCCCTTGTCGACCATAGTCTAGACTCACCACAAATGAAAGTGGAGCCAACACCGGGATTCGGTGGGTGTGCACACTAGTTTGGCTGACTAATGGTGACACACATAATTATTTTGGCTTATTATGAGATTTGGCTTCCTGACGAGATTTGATTTTTACATGTGATGCTTTTCTACTCATGCATACTGGAACTGGAACCTATGTTCACTGAAAGAGTGATAAATAGGTTAGGCCTATGTGGTTCCTAACTAGTATGGCATAAGTTATAGACTAGGTCTATGTGTTTCTATGTCGTGCGTATTCACTTCATAGGTGGTTATGTGCATGTTAGATGTGTAAAACTGTCCTTAGGTTATTTAGACTGTTTTGGTGTGTACCGGGTTCTATTTGCGATATATGTTTCTTTCGACTCACTGAGTACATAGTGTACCCACCCCCTCCGCTTCCCAACCATACAAGTTAATTTTTCAGTTTGAAGTTCTGAGTAGATCATGCAATCTTTTGTCATTTTCAGGGTATTACCACACGTGGGTAGTCTCTGCTTTGTACTTTTGTTGTATAGTGGCTCATGATTATGTTGATATGCTTTATAATTTTGTAAATTAACTCCTGACTTTCTTATGGTTTGTAAATGACCTTATATGTGAACCTCTTTGTATTGTCCAAATGTTTTTAAAGATATCCAGTGAGCCTTGCATAGTCAGGTTAAGGATACCGTGAGTATCCTTAGCTCAGGTATGCGGCAGTTGTCATGTGCCCGATGTGGTTCCGGGTCGTGACACTAACTCTAAGTACATAAATAACATACTAAAATTGTTTAGTATTTGAGATATCGATACTTTTGAAGTATTAAAGATATTCATTATTCTATGTATGAGTTGACATTTGAGTTCAAGGAGATAAAGATATTTACTTTAGAACTAAATCATAATTAATGTCTATTTTACCTAAGAACAATATCTTACAAGATTGGAAAGGTTCCAATTTAGAAATGGTTACTAATTAAGCCATAATACATTTTTCATTTAGTGGAAATGATTAATCGAATCAATAAGTTCTTTAGTGAACTTGATGTAGTTCCTTGCGTTGTTTATAACAGCAACGTACTGTAGAACATTTAAGCTATTGGGCATGTAAAATGAGCTAAAGTCTCATCAAAGATCCAAGTATATATCTAAGAAAATTTTCTTAATTATGATGATAATTAAAATGAAAATTGTAAGATTTAAGTGAGTGTTCACTATAGAGAATCTTGTATAATTCTCTCAATAAATGACTGTCATAGTAGTAGTATAATCGTCACATGATGATATGGTATGAGATACGTAAACGATTGGCTTAGTGCAAGTGGGAAATTATTGGTTTATGTCCTACAGCCAATCGTTTTGGTTGTAGTTTAGTAACAATTATTTAAAGGTATTATTTATTTTATACATGTTTAGATGTATAGGACAAAGTCCATGGGATAATTATACATTGCAAATGAAATTATAATGAGATTATAATTATGAGATTCATATTGCATTTATATATTATTCCTAAATGTTCATAGTCATTATTCTATTCAGATTGGACATTAATAGAACGTAAAAAAACTAGCATACGTTGTGTTTTTCTTTATGAAGGAAGTAGAATGAACTATATGGAGGTAATTGTGTGATCAAGATAAGATTTATTACCCTAAAGTAATTAGAGAGAATGTTTCATTGTTCTCGATTAGTATTGATTCGGGAAATCTTTGGCCAAGATAGAATGACATTTTGTAAATATTTTATAATTGTCATTACTTGAATCAATAGCTAATAGCAAAAAATTAATATGATTGAACTCAAAATAGAGTAGACATTAATTTTATGCTTTATGCCTAATCAAAACATTGTATGATGAAAGAATTGAATTATACGAAAAAATCATGCACGGAAATATTAATCAAAACTATTTTAACATTTCTAAATATTTGAGTGGTCATGATGCATTGTTAGATACCAATATTGATCTATTATTATAAATTTTTATTAGAGAATTAAAGATAAATTAAAAGGAATTTTAATTTATCTAATTCTAATTATAAATTAAAATTATAATTTATAATCATTGTCAACATATTTAAGAACCCAATGAGTCTCACATATAGAATGGGTTGATAAGAGCGAGGTTATTTTAATAAAGTTGGACTTAATTGTAAAGTTTGAGAAATTTTATGACTAAATATGAGATATTTAATTAATAAGGATCAATATGAGATGTTAAATCTTATTTGGGCATAATTGATATTTACTAGAATTATTTTTAATTCTCATTAAAGCTATAATTGAAATTAGAATTTAATTTCAATTAAATTACTAAAATGTTCAAAGATTATTATAAATAGGTTAAGCTGTATGGAGTTAGCACTTCTTGCTTAATTCTCTCTATAAGTGTTATAGACCTATTATGTGAATACCGTTAGAGTTCGTATACTTGTGTAGCTACAATGGTTGAAACGGATCGATTTTGAAAACGGTTTGAAGGATACAGCAAATAAAAGATCAAGTTTCAAAATAAGGTACGAATTATGATTCATACTTTATTATGACTTACGTGTTAATCATTTTACAGAATTAAAGAGATCTTAATTTTTGGGAAACAAATTTGTAATTATTTCACTACTGTCGAGATCGGATCCCGACCGAGTTTTCCAACACAAGCAACTATGTGATATCATATAATATTGGTCACAATATTATTCTACGACATGCTTGTGAAGCACGGGGAAGGCTGGCTGATGAGACATGTGAATATAGTAAATATCATCTGAGCTCTGCTACCAGACAACCATTTCGTTACTTAAAACACAAAATTTCTCAGAGAAACATATCATCGGGACAAGCAGGAAGGAGTGAAAATTTTCCGTGGGGTCGTTGGACAAAACATACAGGAAGAGATCAAAAAGTTCATTAACAACAATCAAGCAACTACCTTCCTGTTCATAACCTCTTTGGTTGCTCATAAACTACATTGGATTTAGATCAACAACATTGGATTGGACTTAGATCAACATCATTGGACTTGGATCTCGTTGAACTGTCCGTCTTGGACTGTAGTGGCTTAAGCAGCGGGATTTTTCTTGTGCTGAGTTTTAACTGGTGCAGAGGGGAGAAAAAAGACGTAATGTTGGTGTTTGGTTTGTTGGCAAACGAAGCCAAAGGGAAACGAAATAGTGAGCAGATAAGTAATTAACCTTGTGAAGATGTAAGCTCATGTCTTCAACTTCCAATACAAAGTCGCCTGGCAATGCTATGGCAAAAAAAAAAAAAAAAACGAATTCCGTTTTGAGAAAACAATCAGATTGGTGATGGTGTAGAATCACACCAAGCTTGTCCCTTGGGGCTGGGGTTTTCCTCTGTCATTGTGGATGTTTTACAGGACTGAACAATGAGCTGGATTCATGTGATTGGAAGGAAAGGTGGAGTATTTAAAGTAGAAATTGAACCATGTGTTTATCAAGATGAGCATTGGTAATTCTCGGGTTTAAATTTTTCAAAAAAAAATTCTCGGGTTAAATTATTTTAGAGTTAGGGATAGGTGACATTAGTGAATTTTAAAATTAAAAATTTAGTTAAAGTTGGAATAAATTATTTAATTAATTAAAATTGAGGATAAAATATATTTTAATTAATTATAATATTTTAAATCTTTTTAAAGGATGTTTATATCTTATGGTAAGCTCATTTTCAATATAAAATATAATGAATTTTTGTAGTGTCAGATAATCAAAAAAATCAAAATTTTTCATTTATATAGAGACTAATTTAAATATTTTCAAAATGATAAAGTTTAATTAGAACACAATAAAATGTTAAATTTTAACTTATAATTAATTGTAAATATTATAGTAATTTTTGCCTTTTTTTCCTCATTAAATTTTGACAAAAACGTTATGATCTAATTTAATTCTTTTCCTAATTATTAAATTAACTTTGTTAAGAGAAGATTGCTGTAGTTTATATATAATTAAAACATCTCGTATCCAAGTTTTCTTCACTTAGTTTGCTTATTTATACAGTACCGACCCTGGAGCGTACAAAGAGTAATACAGAACAAGGATGCAAGCAGGCTTTAGTTGAAGAGTTAGGCCCTAACCAGTGTAATGCTGACCTTCCTGAGTGGGATAGCCTAAAGTTTGTTGGGCCTAATCCCTGAGACTCAGGACTCCTGTATTCTACACTGCACACGCTCTTATTTTTCGGAAACCAATCCTCTGTTTCAGTCAACGGATTCATACTTTATGTCGTATCATTTCATCAATAAATTCATGTGGGACTCGAAAAAATATGTTGATGAGACGATGTGAAATAAAGTAAGAACAGGTTAACCGGAAGAGAAGATATCACCTCCTATTTTCCTGTCTATTCTATGTAATTTATTCTCTGGCAAGAAAGTATTCGTAATGCAGCAGAAACAATTTTGATTCAGTGGTTAGCTGAGTGTACTCCTTATATCAAATTCACAAGCTTAAATTTCATAGTAGAACAGAGAGGTTTCCCTTTGATAGGGTTACGTAATTAACATTTCGAATGAGAATTGTACGTAATTAATTACTTCTAATTCTTTTTAGCTGAAGTTAAGAATACAGTTATAAGAATGTTGGAACCATTACTTGGTTAGTTACTGCCAGTTCTTAGAAAGGAAGAATTGCTCATAACTTTATTTAATGTAATATCATATTAAGTATAATATCTCTCTATCGGCTAAGAATAAGGCTGCGACGGAACTTTACTGGATTATCGTAGTTGTTGTATATTAAAACAATTTCCAAACTTGAGTGGTGGGAGGCTGTGGGGGCTTTTAAAAAACCCATATAAGGAGGATGTTGGAGGAAGGGAAAAAATTCATAAACATATAAGGAGGATGTTGGAGGAAGGGAAAATCAATTCATAAATTAATAGAAAGTAGAAATTACAAAGTAAAATGTAGGGTAAGATTTTGAGAAGAACAAAACATAAAAGGAAAAAGGAAAGGAAGTCTATTGTTCTTTTCTGCAACTGCAGTTTAGTTCTGCATAAAGGGTAAGATACACTTCTTTTTCATTTATTCTTCACAAAAGTGCAAATAAATATGATAATAAACTTGCTAGGCAATAGCTAATACAAGTCTCAGGATAGTGCAACAACTGGGAGAGCAGAGAAAAGTAACATGCAGGAAACAAAAAGCAATAGCAGACAATTTAGGGTGCTTACAAATAATAGAACAGGCTCTACCCTACCTGTAAACACAAAAGTAAGCTATTCAATTGTACGTTAAAAAGGGAAACTTTCTCAGCCTCTCACTGTAGTCTTAGCAAGTGGCAACAATGTGAACAAGCAGATGCCAATCCTCCGGTAGCCCGATCTACCCTGCATGACAAGATCAACAGAAGGGGAAATTGAGACCCACCAAGTCATAATATTCTCAAATTTTTTCTTCTACATCGAACCAAGTATGAACCCCTGTTTATAACCACATTTCACGTTAAGTAATAGTTGGAACAAATCGAAAAGGCTGTTGGTTGGACCACCCAACAACTGCAAAAATTAGTCACAAAGAAGTTGCATTACAACTTACAATAGTATGACGATAGTTGAAATGAAGCTTTCAAGAAGAATATGCACCTGATCTGTTAAGATGCTTCTGAGGATTCCAGAAGTTCTTCATTGAACTCGCCAAATATATCTGGACATCCTTCCCAGTTTCTCTGCTTTCGAGCCTCCCAATATCCTCCCACATATCTGAAAGTTTCGCCATCTTTTTGGAACCACCTGGGCTTCCATCCATGTTCTTGCAACTTTCTTGACTGCATGAAACACGATGATGAACACAAAGAAATCATAATAACCTCCTTGACCAACTAAATTTCAATATCAAAATTACCAAAGTAATAATAATAATTAAAATACCATTCTTTGCCTCTTCTCCAAGCGTTGTTTCTCTGCATTTGCCTTCTCATATTCCCCATTCTCCAGATGCCGCTGGTCTGGTCTAAGCCTAGAATCTGTGGGTGGGAGCTTCTCCTTCATCCGTGATCAAATACCCGGAATCAGAAACAACTATAAAAACCAATTAGAGATGCATAAGAGGAAATGGAAATATGCATATTGAAAAAACTGATACAACACGTAATCTCTACCTGCAGTCCTGGCGTTAATTCGTTCAGCGTGATTGCAAAAGCTGTTAAGTTGTAGCGGGTGAGATTAGGAGGTGGCTTAGTACTTTTCCAAAGCAAATTGGGATTGGATGAAGAAACGTTATTCCTTGATGTGCCAGTCCCATCACCATTAGTATAATAGTACATGCTTTCATCCCACTTCCCCAATAGTGTAGCCACTTTATTGCCCAATACATCTTCAATAAACCCATTAACCTACATAGATGTAGGAGACGTTTCATGAATGGTGAACATAGGCTGCATTCTATCTCAAAAGGTCACTTATATTAGGCTGCAAATTATAAAAACCTAGTTATCTCAATCAATAACCTGGTGAGGATTTCTGTCGAGAATTGTTTGCTCCTTGAATCTCAGTTTGCATGAATAGTCTCGATTTCCACGTATATGCATAATCCCATGATGATCGCAATAAAGCTTACCAAGGATAAGATTGTAAATGGTCGTTGTAACCTAATGAATAAACCAAACCTTCGTTAATCTACATGTATGATAGCAACTTTAGAAAGGATACAAACATCATTAATGTGCACACCTTGCTCCATTGAAATATTTCTCCGTCATCAAACTCTAGAGTTAGAATTCCAACAGGGTCAACCTGAATTGATCGCCCCCAAAATTTAGAGCGAAGGTTGCTGTCACCCCAGAATCTCCACCCTCTTCCTTCACAGTGGCAGGCAACAATTGTTGGGTGATGACTAACCTGTTTCAATGCATGAGAATCATGAAATTATATTGTTTTTTTTTCTTCTTTTTATTTTTAACAACTATCTAGAGGTATCAAGTCATAACTTTCTAGAAGGCTATACATTTTCTTTAAAAAGAAACCATTTGCTCAAGGATGTCTGACCTTGACAAAGCTTTGATTATGAGACCATCTTTACTATAAATGCTTAATAATTGTAGCCATCATTACCCAAGTTGAACACTCACCTTCTCAGAGAAAAAGCGAACACCTTTCTCAGGATAGTCAGCTTCATAAGTTTCTCCAAGCAAGGGATTGAAGGGTTTACAATGTCGGCCTTCAGAAGAAGCATATCCAGAAACAGCAAAAGCAGCAACATACAGGATTCTCAATAGACCATTCCCCTGTAGAAAATTTTACGGATACAAATAGAATCAGGTTGGACTTCTGAGTTCGTCATTGAAAAGAACAGGCAGTTTCATGTAAATCAGGAATGTAGCCCAGGAAGTAGATGATAAGGGTAAGTACAAGTTTCTTACTGCTTTTCCGTACTCATAGGCTTGGTCCAAGAGGTAAGAGTACTCCAAGTCCTCAAAACACTTCTGAAGGGATGATATTGGCTCATTAAAGTAAACAGGGAGACAAACTCGGGCTAAATCCTTCCCCACATTGTCTTTAATCATTGACCATAGGCTAACACCTTTCTCTTTCTCAACAGGGTCTGGAAGCTTTTCGCGCCTCTGAATTTCTACATAGCCAGGATTACACATTTGCAGTAGGGAATGCCTTTTCTCCTCCTGATCAAACTGATCAGGCTTCTTCGAGTAATCGTGGGTTTCATTCATTAACTCATTAGTGACTGGAGGTTCAACAAAATACTCTTTGGAGTCATAAAAGGTGGTTTGATCTTCATCTGAGGCCTCTTCAAAATCATGTTTCTCAATATCATCAGACGATTCAGTAGTGCTCCATTCTGAAATGGAAAATCAAACATTGAACTAAATGCAGTGCTGTTGGAGAAACATCTTTTATTAGATTAGTGAATTTCATCATTTAAACCTAAAGACATGAACTAGAGAGACTAAACGATTTGAAACTAAATAGCCATGGTGATTATACTATTCCAAATTTAAACTCCGATCTCAATTCGATTTCTCATAATTGAACTGAACAATGAAAAACTGAAAGAAGTTAACAAAGATGTTGATCTTGAACAAATAAGAATTTCACTAACAAATGGATAGAAAGATTAATTCACGGCCTTACCACTGTATTTTACACGCCCTAATCTTGAAAATTCGTGCTTGTTCAATTGATATTCACTTTCTGGGATTAAAGAGGTTTCAGCCTCAACATTAGCCGCCTGCACAAATAACATAGGTAATTGACGTGTTTGAGTATAATACATCAGTTAACAAATTACCAATTATCTGACACAGCATACAACCGGTATGTATAATACTGAAGTAGAGGTATTAGAAAGAACTGCCAGAAAAGCCGATACAGTCAATAATTACACCATGTGAGGAAATTGGTAATTAGAAAAAATAAGGGGGGGAACTTCTTATTCCAACAGTTTGTTAGTAGACTTCGTTTGTTAAGAAGCAGTGGGAGGGTGTCCTTATTGAACTTTCCAGCATATGAAAAAGGGCAATAATATTTAATTAATAAGTACCTCCAACTGCCTTATTGTGTGGAGCAAATTGGAGCGGTCTTGACAAAGAAATTGAAGTTGGTCTTGTAGTTGAGAAAACTCTGATAGCATGATCTGTTCACAATCCTTGACAAGACTCTCGTCAATTCCATCATCAAGTAAGCGCTTCTTAAGCCTATCGGTTGAGATAGACAAATGGCTAGAGAAAGTGTGATTGAGTGATGATGAGTGAAGGAGACTCTTAGTGGAGTCCAAAGCTTGAATCCAAGCCACCCTATCTCTCTTTGAATTCGTTCTCAAATGAAGTGTCTTCGTAGCAGTAAATATGTAAAATCGTCTATCATCCGACTTGCTCTCCCGAAATGACGAAATCTGCCACACAAACATTACAACTTCCATAAGCTTACCATACCCAGAACCTTTGTACAATTAATTCTTCAAACAAACGAGTTGGACTAAGCATAAATATGCGAATATGCCTAAAAACATTGGAAATATTATTTATTTATTTATTCCCCACTCCCACGGCATTAATTAAAATTGACTTTTGTTCTCTTCTTCACTAACTAAACAAGACTCCTCAACATCACTAATTAATTAGCTTAAACAACCAGTCGCTCGCTTACAAAATCAACACGAGAAGTGATTTAAGTGAATCTACTCAACTAACTACCCCCAGACAGTGTAACATCCGCTTGATGAAAATTTCAGTTTCAGGCAAAACGAAAGACTGGCAGTGAAAATCAAAGAAGGAAGATTAGATTAGTTCAAAGTGTTAAAAGATATATTCACCACCACCCCATGACGTGACCTCAGAAGAAATACCTAGACCTACAACGTACCCTATCGTAGCCACAGACTCACCTGGCTGATGTGACCCACTATCCAATAACAGCCAGTTAAACTGTTGAGATAACAAGAGATGAAGATCGAAATACAGAAATTAAATTAAACTAAAACCCAGAAACTCGCTTCTTCGACTTGCACGCATCGCACTCAAAACTACACGACGAACAATGCAAGCAACCTCCGGTTCACCCACCAAGTATTTTTTACTCGCCCGGCCCGGTCATCTACATTTCCTGTTTGTCTTCACACAAACCAGAAAGAAAGCAAAAAAAAAACACTAAACCACAAACTTAGGAAAACAAAAGTGACGAGCTTGTTGACCCAATTGAGAAAGACTGCGACTCAATTTTTTGAATCAAAACTTTTCCTTTTTTTAGCAAAACCTTCTCCACCAATACTACAAAGAACACAAAACCACAAATATGGAGATTTTTGTTTACCTAAAACATTACTGTTTATAATACCTTTAAATGGACAATGCCAACACCTTTCTGCTGCTTCCTTCTACTGTCCGTTCGTGGGAGCCGATTTGTGGAGATGTCACCGATCAACCGAACGTCTTCGTCTGTGGCCAACATGTTAAGGTTCTCTGGCCGCCGAATCTTCGAATAAGAAAGCACACCGCTTTTAAGCAAAAACCACCGGGGCCTCCACCCTTTGCCGTAATTCGTCCACTTGTAGAGCAGTCCTGCCACGGTTGCCTCCGATCCCACCACCTCAGATCCACCGGAAAACGCTGCGGGCAATGACCTAGCTCTGGTCAGCGGCATCTCCGGCGACTGGGCACCGATTCCTGGACTCTCCAGCGAGATGCAACACAATGGGTGCAATTCCTTGGCTCGCATTTTCACATAACCATTCAAAGAAAGGACGATACAGATAGAAAACCGATCAAATCTAATAACTTTGCATTAACTTCCCATTAAAAACCCTCTGAAAGATTAAGAAAACTGAAAATCCAGAAATTTTCAGAATGTGAAATGACGAAAGGTGTGTGGTAATGTTTTCATGAGCTCTGAAACTGATGAAGGCAAAAAATCAAAAAAAGACCACCTTGTGGGCTGTTTCCCGGAAAAAAAAATTCTTGAGATATATATGTGTGTGTGTGTGTGTCTGTGTCTGTGTCTGTGTGTAACAAAATATTTATAAGATGGAGGTGGGGGAGTTATGATGCCATGTCTGTGGCTTAGCTATATAGAAATAGTGATATTGGGTTTGTTCTCGGCTCTCTATTAAATATATTCACACACAGACACAACGTTGAAGAGGAGAGAGGACGATGATGGCATAAATGTAATTGCAACTGACGTTGAATCCGAGTTAAGTTAATGCGAAGGACTTCTACTTCCTTCCTCCTTTTCTCTTTTGCTTAATACGTTTTTATCAGATATGATAAGTTAGTAGAATCATAAGTGATCTTAAATTCGAATTTTGTTATCAGTTTTAAATAACATGATAAAACATATACGCAAGAAAAAGATATAAATGAAATACAAGAGAAGAAACACAGTGATTTAAACTGATGGAAAATGGGAGTGATTGGTTGTATGTGGCAGTCCACGAAGCTTTCAAGGAGTTGACTTCGGAGTCATTTTCTTGCAATGGGAATTATCCCAAAAGCTTCATAATGTGTGTTATATTGGCTATCAGTGATGGTAAGTTATTAGAACTTAGAAGGTCAGGAGACGCCAGTGAGACACCTTTGCTTTTGCCTTTGCTTTTCAAGTTTCAACTTCTATTATTACTATGCGTTTCGGTCAAAGAAAAGGGCATAAACTTTGCTGAAGATTGCCGTCCAATATGCTTGCTTTATTTTTTTGACCCTCTAGCCCACAAATGTTACCAAATCTGTAAAAAGATTACTTTTTGCGTAAAATTAACATTCAGCAAAAATGAAATCTTAATATCTTTTGACTCTGTGGCTACCCTACCCATTTAACAAAATCATTTCCAAACCATGTTAAGGTTGATACTTGATGTGATTAATTAACTAATTAGTTGAACAGACATCTCATATTTGTGTTTCTACTTTCTACATAGAAAGTTAACATGGACGGCTCCTGAGTGTACTTCTTCACCTAGCCTTTAGCTAATACGTTAATTTCCTCTAAGATTTAATTAACAGTTCAAAGATGTTTTGTTAAGTGCAAGTGCAGCACTTGGCCCCTGTTTTTGAAGATAAGAAGCAACTGGTGGACAGTCTTGTATTTGAAGCTCTTAAAACAAGCAACAATAATAGAAACACGCTGAAAAATCAGTATCCATGTCAATTGCCTTAAGATGCAGAGTCAAGCTTTGTCAGTTTTACAGCTGGTAAAGCTCAAATCTGTTCCTAACAATAAGCCTCTGTGCTACATGTCATGTGAGGCCTCAACTTTCACCATAGATACATGACAACTATCACTGCGACGATGTTCAAACCTGAAATTTCCGTGTTTCTGCTTTTCAGGTCAGGCGAGAAACACACAGATCAGTCGATGCATCTTTAACCCTTGTCTAGTAGGCTACATAGAAATTCACGGATAAATTAAAATAAGACTCCTATGGCATTATTACTTTTTAAAACATTTCTTATGGTCTCAATTTAGTTTTAGAGATCCCTACAATTTAATAACATAATTAATATTTACCTTTGATTATTACTTTTAGTATATAATTTTATAAATATTCACAATTAGAAAAAATCAAAGGATTGCAGGAAAGAAGAAATAAAGAAGAGAAGAAGAGAAATGATGAAGAATGGTTATTGCATTAGCTCTCACGATATTTATTGAGAATTCTAGAATAAAAATGCAACCCACTATTTAAATATAAAAGACCTCTTATATACAATTGTACATGTAATAAGAGAAATAAAACAACAATGTAAGACCCAACTTAGCACAAAGAATTTGATGTTGCACTTGACCCAGGGCCTTGGTCATAATGTTGGCAAGCCGTAAATTTGAAGGGATGTAAGCTATCTGTAAGAAGCACTCTTGCACGTCGTCTCGTGTGAAGTGAGAATTAATCTCTAGGTGCTTTGTTCTTTCATGATAATAAGGATTTGCTGCAATATGTTGTGCATCTTTATTGTCACAGAAAGAGTCACTGGTAGCTGTATAGGAATATGAAAATCTTGAAGAAGGTAACTAAGCCATAAAAGTTCATATGTGGTGGCTGCCATACTTCTATATTCAGCCTTAGTAGATGATTTTGAGACTATATTTTGCTACCTAGTTTTCCAAGAAACAAGGGAGTGACCAAGGAAAATACAATATCCTATTAAAGATTTTTGTATCATCAAACAAGAAGCTCAATCAACATCTGAAAAACTAGTTAGTTTGAGGTGTTGTTGAATAGGATAAAATAAACCCTTGGAAATAGTCCCTTTCAGGTATCGCAAATCATGAATAACAGCTTGCATATAAGGTTCTTTAAGGGCATAAATAAACTGACTTAAGTGGGCATAAACAAACTGACTTAAGTGTTGGAAAACATACGAGATATCTGACCTAGTCATGGTCTAGTAGAGTAATTGACCAATGAGTCTATGATAAGCTTCTGCACTCGGAAGAGACTGACCTGTGTCAAGGGAAAGTTTTAGATTTTGAGAAAGTGGAAATAAGGCAAGCTTAGCAACAATGAGGCCTTCATCAGTAAGGATATCTAAGATATACTTTCTCTAGTTCAAAAGTGTACCGGAAGTTATCCTGCATATCTTTATATCCAGGAAGTATCTAGCGAAACCCAACTTCTTTATAGTAAACTGTTTATGAAGGGCAGCTTTAGTGGTTTGTATTTTAACATCATAATTTCCAGTGAACAAAACATCATCTTCATACACCAATGCTGTAGTAAAAGTTTCACCCTCTGCCTTGAAAAACAATGAGTAATCATGTTTTCATTACACATATCCAAGACTGATAAAGAACTTGGTGAACTCATGATTCTACTATCTAGATGCTTCCTTAACTCTTTATAAGGACCTTTTCAGTTTATAAACTTATCTTGGAAGAACTTTTATATACCCCTCAAGTGGTTGCATATAGATATCTTTTGCAGTATATCCATGGAGAAAGTCATTATTGATGTCTAACTGATGTAAAGGACAACCCTTTGTAGTAGCTAAAGCGATTAACACTCTTAAAGTTGCTAGCTTGGCTATAAGAGAAAAAGTGTTCTTGTAATCTTTGCCTTCCTTTTGATTAAAACCCCTTATAACTAACCTAGCCTTTAATCTCTTGACAATACCATTTGGGTTGTACTTATTAGACTCATTTTGATGAGATGGCCTTATGACCCGGTGGCAAAGTAATCAAGTTCTAAGTATCATTTTTCTCAAGAGCTTCTAGCTCCTTATTCATTGCCTTAACCTATTATTTATCCTCCTTAGCTTGTGAATAACATGCAGGTTATTAAACAGTAAACACATTGGCTAAGGATGCAAGATATTTAGTAGGTAAATGTGTTAGATCAAGATATGTAAACAAAGGATAAGGTATTGTGTGCATAGGTTTTATCGTGATTATGTTGTTGGCATATGAGTTATGTTGAACGTTTAGGACAAAATTCTTCATCCATGAAGGTTCAGTCCATGTCCGTTGGGACTTCCTAATAGCAGGAGCAGCAGGGGTGTTAGGTAAAGTAGAAGAAACATGAGGTATAATAGGTGTAGAAGAAGTATTCGTGGGTGTAACAGGAGTGGGATCATTGTTAGGTGTTTCAATAGGCTGAGGAACAAAAGAGAAATCATCTTCTGTAAGCGTATGAGGAATTGAAACAAATGAAAAAAATCCCTGCAACAAGCTGTTCAAAATAGAAAGAAGGAAGAGAGGATAGATCCTTCTTGAAAGGAAAAGTGTCTTCCTTAAAAATAACATCCCTACTGCGGAATATTTGATTACTGTGAAGATCAAAAAATTTATATCCCTTTTGGCCTGAGGAATAGCCAAAGAGAACCCATTGTCTTACTCTTGGTGCAAATTTGTCACAATTTGGACTGGTAACACTTGCATAGCATAGGCATCTAATAGTTTTAAGGTTCTTATAGGTAGGTGGTGTACTATATAAAAGTTCAAAGGGTGTTTTCCAATAGAGTTGTGGCATTGACATTTTGTTTATGAGATAAATGGCAGCAAGTATGCAATCACCCTAGAAAGGTTTTAGAAGATTTGCATGGATTTTTATAGCTCTAGTTATATCAAGCAAGTGCCTATGTTTCCTCTCGACTACCCCATTATGTTGGGGTGTATAAGTCATGGATTTTGGTGAATGATGCCCTAATCTTGCATATATTTTAGACATTCTATCTTAACAATTTCAAAAAGATTGTCTGATCTTACAAACTTAGGTTTGGTGGTATGATGGTTTTCAATGTGTGTGATAAAGACGATGAAGTTAGGGCAAACTTGCTATTTATTGTGCAAAAGACAGGTCCAAGTAGCTCTAGTTTTGTCATCAACTATGGTTAGGAAATAATGTGAACCATTAAGATCGAGTGTTCTATAGGACCCCCACAAGTCAACATGTATCATTTCAAAAGGATGAGTAGAAGATATAATGCTTCTAGGAAATGGCAATATATGATGTTTAGCAAGGGCATAAGTATCACACACAAAAAATCACTTGTATCAAAATGTTTACAAGTAGAGATATGTGACATTTTTGATAAAGAAGTATAACCTAATCTAGCATGAAAAGTATGTAAATTTATTGCAATAGAAGAAACACTATGTAGGTTTTCTATAAAAAAATTACTGCCCTTGGAGATTGTTTCAGAAGAATTATTAGCTTTCTTCAGTGGAAAAGCCTTATATTTGTAGAGTCCGTTAGAAACTTTGCCAACAACAATAATTTTTTTAGTTGTAAGGTCCTAAAAAGTACAATTAGTGGGATAAAAATTGGCAACAAGTTTATGAGATTTAACCAACTTTCCAACTGAAAGAAGATTATATTTAAAGTCTAGCAGATAGAAAACATTTTATAAAATTAACAAAGGAGTTAATTTAAATTGTCCTATAATGCTGACAGATTTTGTGTTACCATCAGGAAGGATTATAAGAATAGGCTTGGAAAGGTCTTTGTAATATAAAATAGTGTCATATGTGGAGTCATATGGTATGAAGCCCCTGTGTCCACTCTCCAGTCAAGATACACATGCATATCTTCACTTTGGCAAGATAAAGCAGAAGAGATTTGTGATATAATACCTGTGAAATTCATTGAGGCAAAATTACCACATTCTGGTATGGTCACCATAGGAGATTTCCCTTTGAACATCTTCATCATCTTCTAGCTCACTGTAGCAACAAGCCTTGGATCCACACCATTCTTCTTAGCCCCATCTATCTCATCTTCATAGTCAAAATCAAAAGGTGCATCATGACCAGATGCATTTTTAGGTCTAGGACTAGCTTAAGTAACCAATCTAGAGCCTTTCTTTCTTTTCTCCCCCTTGTACCAATCTAGATATCCCAACCTTTCAAAGCACTTCTCGTAAGTATGGCCATCTTGCTAACAGAAATACAAAACCTTTTATCAGCATCCTTTCACATCTTAAAATCCTTTTTCCCACTAAAAAAGACTTTTCAGTATTGTTCTTTGCCAAAAAACTAGTAGGCTCAACTACAAATATGGTTACTTGTTTCTGTTTTTCAACTTACTGAACAATATAGAATGCCCTATTAACACTAGGCAAAGGATCCATTGAAAGAATCTGATTGTGAACAGACTCATAATTGTCATTAAGGCACATTAAAAATTGCATCAGCTTTGAACGACCTTCAATCTCCAAAAATTTTTCAGTGATACCACAAACACATTCTTTCAATCTATCATAGTTACATACTGGAATTCCATTCACATTATGTAATTCATCCTAATATCGCTTCAATTTGTTGAAGTAAGCAACAATTGAGAGATTACCTGAGAGATCTGAATCAGATCACGTTAAAGCTGGTAAATCAATGGTCCATTACATTGACCATAACGCTCACCAATCTCTTTCCATAATACCTGTGAAGATTCCGCATAAAGAAAAGCATCTAATAACTCAATTACCATCAAATTCAGGATCCAACAAGTCACCATATAGTCAAAATGAATATACTTTTGGTAATCATAATCATTAATCAGAGGTTTAGGATAAGAGCCATAGATGAATCCTAGTTTCATCTTCGCACCCAACACCATTTGCACTGTGCAACTCCAGCCAAGAAAATTACCTCCATTGAAGGGAACATTCGTGAGTGTATTCCTATATGATCTACACTCGTCAAATGAAGAGGATCATTCACTGAACTACCTCCTTGTTGATTGTTCACCACTGCTTCTGAATCAACCATTATTGAGAAACAAAATCAACAAATGCTCAGTGAAATTCCAGGAAAAGACCAAATCCGTAACTATCGATGCTAGATTAATTAGAGAATCAACCCGATCAATCAAAAACAAACAACAAATTTATGGATTTTTTTTTAGATTTGGCAGAACCTTGGACTCTGATACTATGAGAAAATAAGAGGATTGCAGGAGAGAAGAAACAAAGAAGAGGGGAGGAGAAATGATGAATAATGGTTATTGCACTAGCTCTCACGATGTTTACAAAGAAATCTAGAATAAAAATGCAACCCACTATCTAAATATAAAAGACCTCTTATATACAATTGTACACGTAATAAGAGAAATAAAATAATAATAACAAAGCCACTACATATTTCACACAATTACCTTTATTATGATAAGTAAAAAAATAAAATAAAACTTTACTTTTAGCTATTATGAGGATCTCTAAAATCACATTTAAATTATGAAAAAAATTTAGTAAGGCAGTAAAGCTACATAGAATCTCAATCTAATTTACTGGGGAGGCAACTCAAATCTTGTTTTAACATTTTCCTTTTTAAGGGTTCTTAGGGAAAAATGTCTTGTTATATTAAGAGAGACTAGTCTAGGTGCTATAGAAGTACATTGATTATTATTGTAGCCTTACGACTCCAAAATTTGTAAGGTTTTCTCAAACAGTTGGCAAGAAAAGGTTAAATATCAAATTTGAACCAGAACCACGTACGAGAAATAAAAAATAAGATCTCCCCAATTTCAATGAATTATTACTTAAGCATATCTTCGATGAAATTAAGCCATATCCTAAAAAGTTTACACCAAACAAGTTAATAATGTTACATTTTGATGAATCTACATTATGTTTTATAGTTTGTTGCTTTTCAAATGAATAATCCACTTAAGACTTCAAATTTCTGTTTGCTCACTTTCTATCTACTCATTTATATTCAACTTTTTCATGACCAAATCGGTTTTAAAATTACGATGCAAGTTTGACACCTCTATAAAAATATCCAAAACATATTAAGAGATACTTGATTATAAGACTTAGGGTCTGTTTGGTTGGATGTTAATTAATGGAATGTAACGGAACATAATGGAACATTTTATAATGGAATGAAATGTAATACAGTGAAACGTTATTTGGGAGGGATGGAAGGGTTCATAATGTAATGTAGTGAAATATTGTTTGGAAGATGAATGGAATGGAATTGAATGTATAATAAATGACTATTATACCCCTTATATTAAAATGATTATTGTAGGAGGTTTATTATTTTATTATTAATTATATACAATTTATTATTAATTATATAAAAATATTATTATTAATTATTTAATAAATTTTATTATATTAAATTTTATTCTATTCTATTCTATGTGATTTATATTTAAAATAATTTATTTTTATTTTTATTTATATATAAATATATACAAACAATTGAAGAATAATTTTATATATTTTCTATTTTCATTAATTAAATTTTTTATTTTATTATTAACTATATATAATTTATTATTAATTATGTAAAAATAATATTGTTAATTATTTAATAAAATTTATTATGTTAAATATTATTCTATTCTATTTAATATAATATTATGATTTGGTCGCTGTTGGTATTACGAAAAATTATTGATGATATATTAGGTAGTTTGTATTTATTAGTTTACGTTCCATCCTAAACTCCCCAAATTGGAGGTTTCTTATTTTCACTGTTTAGGATGGAATAGAACATAACATGAAACTCTTCGCTTCCATCCCATTCTATTCCATTCCATTATAAAACTTCCCTCCAAACGATGGAAGTGTGTTACGTTCCATTCCATTCCATCCTCAACCCCTCAACCAAACAGAGCCTAAAGGAGTGAGTGAGGTTATTTCTTGTTTACTAATATTCATCTGCTATTTTCATCATGTCTAAGTAAGAGGAAAGTGTTACCAAAGAGACTTCTACAAGCATGGATGGTGATCTTCATGATTCAACCTATGCAACAACAATTTCAACGGTTTGACTTCTTGTTTGAGGAGATGAAGGATAGAATGGATTCCTTTGAAGCTAACAAGCATAGGAGGCAACCAAGGAGGGTCCAACACAATAGGAAGCAAACTGATTTTTCAGATTATGAAGAAGATGATGCCATGACCGTTTTGCATGATGAAGATTATGATGTAGGGGCTGTTATGGGTAGAGGCTGTTATGGGTAGAGGCCGAGGTAGAGGAGCTAGGGGAAGGATGTATAGGCAAAATTTAGGTGGGAGAGATGATGATGTGGGTAGAAACCTAGGACAAAGGGAGATGGTGGACAGAAACTTAGGGAGCATTAAGATGAAGATACCACCATTCCAAGGTAGGAATGACCCTGAAGCTTATATAGATTGGAAGCAAAAGATTGATTTGATCTTTGATTGCCACAATTATTCGGAGGAAAAGAAGGTAAAGCTTGCTGTTGTGGAGTTTAAAGACTATGCTCTTGTATGGTGGGATCAACTAGTGACTAGTAGGAGGAGAAACCTAGAGAGGCCTATTGATAGTTGGGATGATTTGAAGGCTCTCATGAGGAGGAGGTTCATACCTAGCCACTACTATAGAGATCTGTTCCAAAGGCTTCAAAGCCCTACCATCCAAAAATGTGGAGGAGTACCACAAGGAGATAGAGATAGCCATGATTCAGGCTAATATGGAGGAGGATCATGAGGCCACTATGGCAAGTTTCTTGAATTGGCTGAATAGAGATATTGCTAATGTTGTGGAGTTGCAATATTATGTGGAGATTGAAGACATACACATGGCCATTAAGTTGGAGAGACAACTTAAAAGAAAAGGGGCAGTAAAGAACTTTAACAATTCTAACTCTACATGGAGGCAGAATTGGAACAAGCAAAATCAGAATTTTGGGAGTTCTCCTAAGCTGAAAACTGAGCTTATTAAGGCTAAAGATGATGACTCCAACAAGCCCAAAGGTAAATCTAAAACCCAAACTAATCGTTCTCGTGATATTAAATGTTTTCATTGTTTTTTGGGTGTAGGTTCTTTATACCAAGGTTTTTGTCTTTTTAGACAAAGGGTCAAGGTCCATCAAAACCAGATTTGTGTTTAGGTTTCTTGGGATCCTATAATCAGATTCTTGTGGGTTTTCTAGGGTTTATCTCTATTGGGTTCACATCATTTGGTATCAAAGCCATCCTAAGCCAAATCTTCTATCCCTCCAATTCAAGATTCACCCTTAACATCTTGTTTTGGTTATCTATCTTTTTGTTTCTGTTTTACGGCACCCCATACACTAAAACCACGAAAATTTCCACCTTCATACCCTAAAACATACCAACCAACCGCACCTATCCATTCCACCTAAAACAAATTCAATTTTCATAGTTTTTTTTCTTGTTTTAGTTCATCTTGTTTCTTTGCTTTTCGTTCAATATAGTTTAAGACACCTTGTTCTTCAAAGATTAGGGTTCTTGCATAAACCAAAAAAAAAGAAAATAGAAAAGAAGAGAAATGAAAAGAAAAGAAAAGAAAGTGAAAGAAAAGTCAAGAAACTCCGAGAAAGTGCAAGAAAGTGTCAAGAAGTTCAAGAAAGTAAGTGTTCTTCTTCTTTTAACATTCTTTTGTTCTTTTTCTAAACTTCTTCAACCTTTTCTTCTAAAAAAAGCTAGTTCTTGATTATATTTAGTGAACTAACACATCGTTTGGATTATTTGAAGGATTGCTTTGTTCTAAAAGAACTTGATAGAGAAAACAAGAGTGGAAAAAGGTAAGAGTGAGTGAGATTAGCATCAGGAAAAAGCCAAGAAGAGTGAAACACAAGTGGAGTGTCATTCTTTGAGTGTCAACAATAAGGGAGTGTGATACAAGAAGCCATGGAAACGATGGAGATCAAGGTGCCACACACCAAGACAAGCTTACTTTGCTAAGAGGACCTATTACAAGGCAACGTGCAGCAAGGCTTAAACAAGCACTTCAAGGGTTTGTTCAAAGTTACATTACATCTCACCTTGATGACAAGGCCATACCATCCATGAAGAATTAAAGTGGAGTAGTCAAGCTTGTGATTCTTCTAAAGAGGGCGTGTGGAGGGGCTAATACTTAGCCAAATTTTAAGACAAGTTCAATTATTCTTATGGGCTTAATTTAATACATTAGGCTTGTTATTTATTCTTTATTTGTTAGGGCCAAAAGATTTGTTATGGACTGGGTATTCATT
Organism: Erythroxylum baracoense; assembly: GCA_025629805.1. Taxonomy (NCBI): domain Eukaryota; kingdom Viridiplantae; phylum Streptophyta; class Magnoliopsida; order Malpighiales; family Erythroxylaceae; genus Erythroxylum; species Erythroxylum baracoense. Next base: position 33,405,746 of record JAOTAY010000191.1, on the reverse strand, counting down.
TGTAAGCTTGCCTTATATTTTGGACTTATTTAAGTTAGTTTAGCCCAATCCTAAGTGGATTAGAATCAGATTGGGTTATTGGGCTATAACTCCTAAACTAGTTAGGATTAGGCTTGTTTTTATAATTAAATGGGTTTGTAACCTATTCCTTTTAGGGTTAGGACGTGAGCAAGGGTATAAGACCTTATTTTATTCGTGTAAACTTTAGATTAGTTGATTAATAAAATTCAAAGATATTCTCTTTAAGAAAGGTGTGCTCTTCTTGTTGTTACTTCAAGGATTGCATCACTTATCAAGGTAATCGCTTGTGACGTGTTCAATTCTTCTGTTTTCTTTGGGTTTGGGTCTCAATTTCATATAATTGGAGTTTGAACTAGCATGTTCTTACAATAGAAAGATTGGGGGTTTGATTCAATAGGATTAGGGGTTTCAAGCATCTTGTTTTCTTGGGACCTATATCAGTTGGTATCACAACTTTGGCTTAATTCTATTGAACTCATACATATCTTTTATGCTTTCTTGTTAGTTTCTTTGAAAATTTCGTTTCTTTTTGGGTGTGACAAATCTGATCTTTCACGTTCTTTTATGTCTTTTTGAATTCTTGTTTTTGAATTGGTGTTCTTGTTTTCTATCTTTACTTTCTTGATCTTTAGACCTAAAGAAAAAGGAATCAGAAAAAAAAAAGTGAAAAAACGAAAAAAAATAAAAGAAAAAAGAAAAGAAAAGAAATTTCAAGATTGATCAAGAAACATCCAAGATT
>JAOTAY010000191.1:33388637-33404886 GCA_025629805.1 Erythroxylum baracoense | reverse complement strand
TTTGCAGGAATCCTTAAGCCAGAATTCTCGTGTTCAACAGTTGTTTCCATGGATCCAAACGGCAACGTACAGCCTCGCCAGAATCCGGCTGAACCATCTCTAATTACTAATTAGCAGTATTCAATTAAAGTGCTAGTACTAAAATATAAAAGAGAATTTCTTGAGTTGTCATCTTCCTTCACCAAAAAGAAACACTTACGCGTAAAATAATACACTGCGATATTTTTTCCAATTGGTACAATTAATTACAGATGTTACAAGGAAGTTTCTTGGAAGTGGCTGAAGCATCTTGATAGAAGAACATGGCCATGTGATGGTATGACTTTAGCAAACGTACTTTTTTTCAGTGTGAAAGATGGATAGAACAACTTTTTTTTTAACCTTTTTTGAAATTTAAATCACGTACATTTGAACACTTTGAAAACCCGTTTCCAAGACATATTCCATTTTTAACATTTTGGAGTTTCATCTAGTTTTAGGTCAACTCGTTATCTCTCACTTTTCAATTTTTCAGTATTTTTATTTGATGATTATGGGTATTATTAGAAGCATTGAAATTGAAATTCCCAATTAATTATACATAAAATATATTACGTATTCTTTATGTTTTATTCAATATTTATCTTCGTATTTCTCTTTCTTATATTATTTAGGTTAGTATTTCTACAATTTCAGTTTGGTAGATCAGAGTGACAAAAGAGACAAGCTATAAACACGATCTCTTTTAGGGTTCCACAATAAAGATTTTAACCTTTTTATTTTTTCATTAAAGAGCAGTTCGCATGTACAATAGAGTTGGGGTTTGATTCAGTAAAAGTAAGGAATGGGAATAAAAAATTAAAGCAACAATACAAGATACGAGAATAAGAATGGATTGTAATGTGGTTGCTGCAAGTAAACTAATAAGTGAATTTACCATCACTATTTTTGAAAGATAACAAGAAAATTAGAATCAGTTATTGCAATTATTTTAATGACCTTAATTAGTCAACTTGTGATATAATAAATTGATGAGAGACAATTGGGAGACAGAAACATTAATTGGCGGGAGAAGAAAAGAAAATGCAATTGATATTAGTCGTCCATAAAATTAATTAGCATCTGTATCATTCCGTGATGGTGATATAGAGATGTGATAAATCTTACTAACTCAAACTGGTAGCTGGCCTGGCAGAGGTTAATCTTGGGTGAAAAGATACAGAACTCGTACGATACACAGACACAGCAAGTACTCTTAGTGGAAGAGACAGTGGTCCTGTCCTCACCTCCTGAACCGGCCGGCGAAAAGGAACGACGATAGCCACATGGGCGTGGCTCGCCCTTCCACTCTCCTTCACGGGTTCCCGCTATTTTTACGTTAAATACTCTTAATTGTAAAGCATCTCAGTTTAACTAGGTTTTATCCAAAATAAATAAATATTGAAATCTAATAACCTGATGTCTTATTTTAAAACCATTTTTCCTTTAAAAAAAATGCTAACTAAAGAGATATTGAACTTTGTTAAAGTAAAATAATTGAGGAACCAATTTGTTTTTCATGCCACATTTCACCTTTAAAGGTGCAGCAGTCACTTTCTATATTGATTGAAATTAGTGTATGTTATTTCTAAGCTATGCAGGGGCATTAAATAGACGTTAAGAACATCACCTTCAGCACTGATCAGCAGTGATTTTTCCGAAAAGAGTTTTGTACTGTGCATCTTAAGATTTGATTGAGAATATTTTTATTTAATTAAAGCGCAAGATTTGTTTTCTCACTTCCATATGCTCTTTATGATCTACGACTTGAGGTGTAATTTCGTAGTATAAATTTTGTTAGTTAGCTTATCTGTCATTAGGATAAGGAAATTTCAGCTTGTTAAGGTATAAGAGTAACAATATCAATGAAAAAAACAAAAGTAAGGGAACAACTTATCTTAATCCCAGAAGATATGTGCGTGATCAATAATTCGACCACTGTGATATCTTTAACTTTTTTGTTGGTGGATGAACAGAAACACATATAATTATACATCTAAAATTGACGCATGGAAAATGACTATCTCCCAATTAATGGGTCAGCCACTTGCTGTGTTTTTTTCCAATGAGAGCTCTTCATAAGAATCTTTCACAACAGGGAATTATGCTAGAGTTTGTTGTTGATGAGCTTTAGAGTCAGTCCAAACACTTCTTGCAACTAGCTAGTTCATCAAAGTTCAGGCTATGTTAATGAGCCTTATTTCGGGACATACACTCCCACCCACTAAAAGAAAAAGAGTTAAGGGGAAACGAACAAAGAGATAAGAGATATGTCTTTTCTTATAAACACACATATTAAAATGAAAATAATGCCCTCAGCTACAATGACAAGTGTTAACAATTAAGCACGTTTTTCCTTTGCCCTAAACTAAGTAAGTACCAGTACATACATACAACAAGCTGAGTTATTTAGTTCTCAACTTCTCATGCTCATCCTAATTTTCTATTTCACTTCTTTAATACAATTTTTCATTTCATTCTATTGTTTTCTAAAAGTAATTAATTAGTGTCATTAAATATGATATAAGTTAATTAAAAATAGTTTACCAATATTTTTATTAATTTTAACATAACAAATTTTCTATTCAAGTTCTTCTACTATTAAAAATATATAAAAGTATAGATGATTCAAAATAAAGATAAAGTTTTTAACAAAGTGAACGATGAAATCTTAATGATATATTTTACAAGAATAGAAAGAATGAAATAGCAAAATATTAGCGGGAATAAATTCAGAAATAGTATAAGTAAAAGGACTAAAAATGATAGTGTCTTAAAAAATTGTTCATATATATATATATATTAGATTTTGGGACTGTGCTTTAGACTATTATCAATTATAATATGCTATCCTTAATAATATTAATATATAATGAGGTGAGGCAAGAAAGATGGTAGCTGATTGAAAAAAGAAAGGATAAATAAATTGGAATTCATGGAATGCCAATAAGCTCATAGTTCAATTATGGTATCAAATGGGCAAAGCAAATCAAATCACAAACACTCACCCCAAAAAATAATGTTGTTAGCTCTTTGTGAGACCAAAACTCTGTGTTTTATCCCCCACCCATGTGTCTGAATTAAGGTTCGTTTAATTACCCGCACATTACATCTGGACCCGCCACAAAGGCCTAAACTAGTCCCAATCGCAAGTCTCTTCTAGTCACCATGTTAAAAAGGCAGACTTAAGTTCTAAGTGTCACCATGTTAGAAAGGCAAATCTAAGTTCCTAAAGTGTCACATATGGAAAACCCTAAATCTTGCTTTACAACCAAGCAAGTGAAGTACAAGTAATTAGCCCTTCTTTCTTTTTTTTCCTTTGGCCTTTTATTTATGTGCATGTACTCTGACGTCAGGTTGTGCGTTAGCATTTTTATTTAGAAAGCTTTCATTGACATGACCAAATGCTCGGCTTTAGATATAGCAACAAAGCAAGATATTAGCGAAACTTGTGGCTAATGCTGGTAGACGGTAGTGGAGGTCCACATTTTCATGCGTTGTTGGAGAGGAATACTCCTTAACAATAAAGTTTCATCATTCATGTCAGTATTTAAACTCTACTTCCCTGGAATTTTTCATTTTTTTGTGCCTTTTCTCTTTGCATAGTTTTGTATGTTTGCATGTATGTACTATAGTCATGATAAGATTGTAGGAGCAATACAAATTTGGCACGTTGACAATTAATAGACACTTAATAAATTTTTTTGTTTATAAAATCATCTATGCTCGTAACTCTCGGTACTAATTGTAGTTTACTTAAATTGATATTTGACTTAATTGTTAGCTTTTTGTAATTCTATTAATCAGCTATGTCCAATAGTAGTTTTTGTTCTGAAACATTGACTAAAAGCATGATTTAAAATGTTTAATTATTCTTCTTTTACAGATTACCTTAGAGCTAGTGCATAGTGACTCAAATCTCACAATCAAAATTGATTCGCACATTCCACTAGACTTAATATTTTTGTTTGGATGACAATGGTTTGAATTAATTTGTCACGGATGGGCTTTTATTTCTTTGATCTAAGTGCCTAATAGCTTAGACAAGATGTGATCGTTAAAGCATCAGAAAATATTAAAGAACGCGTTAGCTAATTGACCATGATGAAGAAGTTCGTACAGTAATCAAAATGTTACTGAGGTCGTCCAAGGACTTGTTGAATCCGATGACAATAGTGCCCATAAAAAGATCCCAATTTGTATAAGATCATCAGATGCAAAATGAAAAAATATAATCAGATCTTGGGCTTGTGTGAATAAATGTTACCTTTGATCTGATGACAAACGGGTTTATGGACCATAACATAATAGCAAAAAAGAGATTAGGAAAATTATTTTAAAGTATATAACAATCATACCTGTGGGGACTTACATTAAAAACTTGTTGAAGTTTAGCACCTGAAATTGGGGGCAGTTATTCATAAATATATGATATTGCTTTTCCAAAAGAAGCAAAGAGGTTGGTATCTTTTCCCCCTGATATCAACATTACATAGGTTTTCTTAAATTTAATTGTTTGTGGGGGTATAGACTAACTACTATATAATTTTGTTGGTACGATTGGAGGCAAAGAGTGAAGAAGCATCATTTACAAGTTATATGGGACAGGGCACCCTTTATCAATAGTCTACCTAGTAGTTTACTCATAATCTATCATTATTTTAGTCTGCAAAATACTAACAATGTGTCTGTAGATATCGATAAACGAATTACTAAGAGAGACTTTTCTTTCATCAGAATCCAAGTAATGATAAATTTTTTTCTTTACATTTTAATATCTAAAAAAGAACATTGAAAATTATGAATTGAATTAGGCACGCTCAGTGTCAATAATAAGCACTAATTATGCTTATTTGAATCTTTACTATAATTTATGGGATTTGGATTCAATAAATAATAAATAAAATAAAACATAGAACTTCCAAACTAGGCCTGTGGGATAAAGGAATGTACTCTACTACTGTGCCCATTACCAAGGAATCTTTGGTGGATTGAAGGCATTACCTCAGCTCAGTAAAGAAGTGATAGCACTTATCTTGCAAAGCAGTATTTAGGGGTCAGGGCATGTGCTAGAGGAATAGGGTTGTCACCACCTATTAGCCTCATATATACCACTAAACTAACCCACATACTAGCTAGCCAGACCTAAAGCATATCTTTTAGCTTTTGCCTGTCAGAACAAGTTGGTGTAAGTCTGGCCTGGCCATGAAGCCACATTTATAAATTATAATCCGATTAGGTGAGATAGGTATTATTGTTGTAGTTTTCTTTTCAATCAAGAATGTAGACTTAAAACCTTTTTTTATTATTATTTTATTTTACTTTTGAAGACAATTTCAATGTCACTAAGCTATTAGTTTTCAAGCCCGCAACAGAAAACTCAACTTTTGTTGTTCTATAAAATGGTCGTCGGATGGATAAATTAATGTAATACTGATATGTTCAGGCATACGTGTGTTCCTCCAACATCCTCTTCCTATAATATACAGGCATTATGTGTCTCTCTTCGTCTCTGGCTCTGCCTAACACAAAAGCATAGAGGAGGCAAGTTATAAACATTCATTTAATATACGTACATGCTTGAACAAGACCACTTAATTAACTTTAAATCTGAATGCTGAATCTAAGCATACATGGAAACTGTTGCTTAAAGGGAATTAGGTGGGTGTCAAAGAAACCAACAATTTGCAATCAAATATATGTTTCATAAGTGCTAAACACAACCAAAAATATCCCAGGGGGGATACAAACGTCCAATTGGGAAACAACTCACTACATCTCTACCAATTGGTCCCTCCACAGTCCTAATGTCTTGTATAAAATGGAAACAAATACTTATATGCTCCCCCCCTTCCCCCCACCATCGTTTCCAGATTTATATCTTGTCAAATAAAATTTCTTTTACCATATATATATATATATATATATATATATATATATATATATGTATCATATCATATCAAATAAATTTCTTGTGTCTCACCAGCAAAACATGTGCCTGCCCATACATGTTATCACATTTCAGAGGCAAGAAACTCAGGGTGGTCATATATATTGTTCTTTCTTTTTTCCTCTTTTATATTACCTGCAGCTAAGATCCATTTTAAATGATAGTAACATGCAAGCGATTGTGCAATTACTTCGATCCGACAAAAGGAAGCTCTTTAATTTCATAGATTTCAAATCTTCATGTGGCCTTACTTTTTTTATTTTCCTGGCAAATCTTTGTCGGCATTCTTCAAAGAAAAACATTTATTTAAGGCATAAAATGAACAATTTACAATATAGAAATTAAAATCTTACTTGATAGATAAAATAATAAGTGCTCTCATTAGCCATTAGAAATTTTGAGTCGTTCCAAGGCAGCAAGAAGAATCTTCATTCATCGAATTCAGTATTGCAGACATAATTGTCACATCACATTTGATCATTGAAAATATAATAATCACTGTAAATATCCTTAGAAAAAACAAGGGGAAATAAGATAAGATTTGTAACTCGGTTGGGTCAAATTTTATATGACATGGCCCAATAAAATTAGAAATTGAAAAGATGAAAATATAGAAAGAATATTCTGATTTCACTTCTTTCTATGAAATACTTAATTTCTATTTATACCAATGCAAAAAAAAGTATTAAATGATTACTCATTTTTAACAGGCTATTCAACTTTCAGTGGTATAAGAAGTACTCGATGATTATACTTCTTTCAATTTATTTACAATGGTTTAATTATTAATTCCTTCTACCGTCAATTCCTTTTCTAGCGATAACAAACCTTTAACTGATAATATTAATAACCATTTCACATCATCATTAGTCTATCTTTTATCTCTTTTACTCATTTATATTGGGAATTAAAAAAATGAATTATTTATATGAGTTTGGTATGGATGATGAAGAAGAAGAATTTAAAGATGAAGCATCCGTGAAAGTAATGGCAAATAAACAGGTTTTGCAATGGTAAGCCAATAAGTTTTAGAAGGACAAACTTTAATCTAAACTTAACTATATTCCAAAAGAACAAAAGTTGGTGAATACATACTAAAATGGAATTTTGTTTTTCACTATTTAATCTGATTATTATAAGAAAAAATTGATAGTAAGATCATTACTTGCAAATTCTTTAACAATCAATATTAAGAAAAAGTGTTCAAGTAGAATAACTTGAATTGGATGGCGAAAAATCGAAACGAGAAATTTTAACTTCTTGTACTCAATTCGTTGGTTTTTGGAACATTTTTGCTATCCTTAACAAATCTAGACAATTGATAAATATGGATCAAAGCATTAGACAATTGATAAATATGGATCAAAGCATTATCTGGGAAATTGTATTTATCTAGATAAATATAATATTGTTTTATTAATTGACATAACTGGTAGTATATTTTCGTTTAAAAGTTGGCATAATTAAGCAAGCAAAACCGGGAGGAAATTGAATTAATGCACATCCTTGAGAAAGCAAAAGACGGATGAGAGTTCGCGTGACCCACTACTGAAGATTATTGTTAAAGTCAGTCACAGCCTGAACGACGCATGGGAAGTTAGGCACGCATCCCTACTATTGAGTTGAAAATTTTCTCATGTGAAAGGCAAATCAAGCTTTGACGTGAAGAATAATGAATAACGTACATAATTATTGCGTCCTTCCATGAATCGTGTCTGATTTGAGAAAGCAACACTGGGAAAAATGGATGTAACTACATGTATGAAGTTATCGCTTTTACAAAACTACAATTATGGCTTGTACAGCCCTTCAATTCATTTGTAATTTTGTACTAAATAAAAAGTAGAATTATAGTGGTCCATTACTAACTTGTGGATGTCCATCTTCAACTATACTTATGATGTGATAAGTTGGAAATGCTAGAGGTAGCTGGTCATCATTGGAGTCCATCTAGTTCTCAATCTAATTTTCTGCTATTTAGTAGCATAATTCAAGACATACAGCAACAGGTAACATGAAGTTTGTGCTTCATTTTGAATTTTCCAATAAGGATATAACAAATCTTTGACTACCGTCACGGATCAACATTTCGGATGTTAGGCTGTTCAACTAGTGAATGGAATAAACCGTAACTAGGGTTCATATTGATGAGCAAGTTGGAGATTTTTCATTCGCATTTCTACCCCAAATTAATGATTAACACTTTTGTAGGTAACCTTTAGTTTCTGCTTTTTCTTAGTTCTCGTCAGGCATCTATGTGCCTTTGGACCAATATAATTTTTGAAGGTCAAAAAAGAGCAAGAAGAGAATCAAACCACAGGAACAGAAGTCGATTGTTTCTTTATGTTTCTTTTCAATGGTTCATTTCATGTAAATTCCCGAATCATGCGCGTTAGAGAAAACGGAACAATTATGTCGTCCAAAGTTAAATCTTAATAAAGCAGTTTTGTCCTGAAAGCTGACAGGGAATAAAGAACATATGTTTCCAAGAGCCAATCCAACGATGTTATTGGTCCTATATAACTTCATGCCTTAGGAAATTCCAAAAATCTTGAATTTTGATGCTATGCTTTAAAATACACAATGGACACTCCGTTGGCATGCACTAGCTAGAACTAGGAATTATATGCATATGTGTGCTGCATATGAAAATTCCTAAGTGGAAATCAACACCTATCAATCTTCCTTTGCAATTGTTTACAGACATCCTAACATTGTCAGAGACAATCAAATCAGGACAAAAATGTTGACTGCCCAAAAGAACTTACCAGCCTTAAACGTGTCGGTAAAGATCTTTAGTTCAATCAACGAGTCCACTCTCAGAACTAGTATTAAGGACTATATTAAAGGCTGAATTAAAAATGAGATATTTAATAAATAAAAATTAATATTAGGGATTAAAATAAGATATTAGATCTTATTTGGACAAATTGTCATTTAATAATAATTAATTTTAATTATAATTAAATTTTAATTAAACTTAAAATTATATTTAAAGTAAATTATCGAAAGGTCCAAGTCCGATTATAAATAGGTGTAGGTTCTAAAGGAGCTAGCACTTTTTACTTACCCCCTCTCTACATCACTTGCAGAGTTCTCTCAACTTATTTGTGTATATACTACTAGAGGCCAAACATATGTAATATAGTGATTACAATGACCCAATTTCAAAAACAATTTAAAGAAAATTATAAGAAAAAGGATCAAACTACACAATAACGTACAATTTACATTTATGCTTTATTATGTTCATCCATAGATCATGTTATGCAATCTAAAGTAATTTCAACTTTTAGAAAATCAAATGAAATAGTTTCACGTGTTTCTTCTACTGCGGGTGAGATCAAATCATACCATAATTTTTAATTAGAAATATCAAACTTTATTTATAGAAAATTCCTTCTCCTAAATAATACAATCACAATATATAAAAATCCTCTTTTTAAATAAGAAAATTAGGAAATTTAATAACAGTTTGTATTTTTTGTTTTTTGTTCAAGCTAATTCATTCCATTTAAGTAATGTTCTTTCTTTTCTAGTAAAGTATAATTACAAGTATAAATAAACATGTAAATACTTATAGAACACAAAATTGTTTGGTTCAAGTAATAAATTACATTAAATTACAACTATAAGTGAAAAATATACATCTAAGTAATTTGATTAAGAAGCATTAAGCTTTCCTAAGCTTTAGACACAGTTTCGATGGACATGAGTTTTCCCAAGCTTTTGACACTCTTAATATGGTTGAATGCATCTCAAGCTGGACGGAGGCTTAGTGCCTTTGATATGAAAGTAAAAACACAAGTACTAATACATTTAATAATTCAATTACAATATAAAAACAAGTAAATATTCAACATTCAAATGTAATCAATTACTTATCAACCATTGACATCAGTCAATTATCATTAAGTACTCTTAATAACTCCAAACTTATTACATCCTAATAAGGATTAACTTTGCCTCACTAATACTACAATTATTGTCCTGATAATTAACTTGTATTACTCAAGCTCCAATTATTGAAATTTAACTAAAGAATTGTGGGCAACATCATAATTATGATTACTTAAGATAATAATCCTAAATTTTAGCTTTAATTGAGAGATAGTGAAAAGTCTTCAAATGTTGTTTATGCAAATTAACTTTATTGAATACAAGGTTAGTTTCTTTTTATAATACAAAAATAATCTCAGTGATATCATTTGGAATTTTCATTTTCATCTCACGTCTTGAATTGCACAAATACGAATTTGATATATGAATCAACTAAGATAGGCGAGAGTGGAGGTTGTTTAGTCATTATCAACTATGTAAAGTTAAAATTTAAGTTTAAGGAAAACTGTTAGTGAAATAAATTAAATTGCATGATCTATAAGGAATAATGTTTGATTTGGTCCTTCCTCTATACATTAACCTAAGGTGCCCCCCGTACGAGTGAACATATTTTATCAAAATTAGTGAAATTAGTGTCAACTATGATAGTTTTCAAGTATAGGATGAGGCTCCTTTTAAATGACTTTTGTTCTAGAGTTTTAGAAGAGACAAAATTGCCAATAGGACAACTCTACTCCCATTCTTAATGTCCCCTTTATTCCTTCTAAGAATTTTGCCACCTTAAAAATATATAATCTACTGTAGATTTACATAGGCTTGTTATGTACTGTATGGTTTAGAGAGACTTATTTATCTTATATTTGAGGTGCTTTTTCCATTATTAGTTTTATTGTTTTTGAACCAGAAGCTTCACAAGCTTAAGCTTTTCCTTTTTTAGTTAAAGATCAACATCTTAGGACTAACATGGAATCCAGTCAAGTTCTTACCCATTTAGGTAAATATCTAACGCACTCACCCTCTAGAGAAGTATTTTTTAGGATAAAATTTTTTATTATAGGATTTGTATACTCTCGGGTTTAAATTCATTCATCAAATTCGTCCATTGGGTAAGCTTTTAGGCTAGTGTGTACTTTGAACATCAAGAACGAAATGAGTCTAAACAAAGCCATAGTTTTAGTAATAAGGTGATTCTCCTTTAGGAATGGGTTTGCTCCTCCTCAAAGCTATCCAAGGGTTTTGATGCATACTTAAACTAAGCTTTTGTGAACTCTAGTGTTTCAAACACATTATACAATAGGATCTCAATGGAGCTTCAATTATTAACTATAATTCTTTTCACTTTGTAATTGGCTAGTGTTGTTGTGATGACCATACCATGATTGTTGTTGTTAGCCACTTTAGAGTTCTCTTCAAATATTATTTACTTTGTTAATTTTTTCCTCTTTGCTTTACCCACTATGAGGATTGACTACTCAAGTTTTTATATCTATTTCTTCAGTAGCGATCTACTTACTCTTAAACCCCTTCAACTATTATGTTATTGAATCTAACCCTTAGTAATGCTCCCCTAAGTCTGCTGCTATGTTCTTTGTACCAGGATTGATCACAACATCTTTTAATTCCTCTTTAAAGTCTTAAGTTATTTGCCACAAACTATTCTAACTACTGCTCCAACAGTTTCATTACCTTTTATAGATCCCTATACTCCTCTATCTCATATTTATAATCTCAATAAAAGTGACAAAACCTGCATAGTCATTTAGTCTATATATTACTTAGAAATAGTTTCATGGGATTAATATGTTCTTTGCTCCTCATATGGTTAAGGGATGCATTCAAACACAACAATCTAACTCCTTTTGAGCTGTTGGTACTCTTTTCTTCCTTAATTTGTCTCTTTCCTAAATTCTCTTTTATTGAATTATCCTAGTGTACTCTCTCTTTTCCCTTTGTACTCAATATCAACTTAGTAGTCTACTCAATCCTCTTTGGGGAGTACTTTACCTCCTTTAATGCAATAAAATGTTGGCCTCACTCTTGCACTTCTTTTAGAATATATGTCTTATCTATTAGGAGTAATTTATATTGGTTTATGCCCTACAACCAATTGCTTTGGTTTTAGTTTAGTGAAAAAAATAATTTAAAGGCTTTCTTTATCATGTACATATTGGTATGTATATGATAAAATTCATATGATAATTGTACATTGCAAATGAAATTATAATGAGATTATAATTATGAGATCCATATTGCATTTATGTGTTATCTCTAAATTGTTTCTAGTCATTGTTCTATTAAGACTAGACATTAATAGAACATAAAAAACTAGCATACGTTCCGTTTTTCCTTACGAAGGAAGTAGTCGATCTCATCAACTAAAGTGTGGAGATACTTAAACAAGCATGTGGGTGCTTGTTAGAGAATAAGTTCACTGAATAGACGCGATATGAGAAATCCATTTAGAACATTACTTGTATGTCTATGGAATTCTCATTGTGATGATTGTGTAAGTGATCCTTTGACTTGAGGTCACTAAAGTTATCTTGTATAAGGATTGCTATGTTTTGATATTACTTATAACCTATTTAATCGTATGTCATTTAATCGATAATCATTGGATGTAACATAAACTATATAAAGGTAGTTGTGTGGTTAAGATATGATTCATCATCCTAAAGTAATTAGGGAGAATGTTTCGTTGATCTTGATTATTATTGATTTGAAAAATCCTTGGCTAAGGTGAAATGATGCTTTGTAAATAGTTTACAAATGTCATTATTTGAATCGATAGTTAATAGTAGAGAACTAGTATGATTGGACTAAAAATAAAGTAGACATTAATTCCATGCTCTACGTTTAATCGAAACATTGTATGATGAAATGATTGAATTATACGAAAAAATCATGCACAGAAAGGTTAGTCAAAACTATTTTGACATTCCTAAATATTTAGGTGGTCATGACGCGTTGCTAGATGCCAATCTTGATATATAATTATAAATTGTTTAATTGGAGAATTAAAGATAAATTAAAAGGAGTTTTAATTTATCTAATTCTAATTATGAATTATAATTATAATTTATAAGCATTACCAATATATTTGAGAATCTAGTAACTCTCACATAAAGAACAGGTTGAAGAGAGCAAAGATATTTTAATCAAGTTGGACTTAATTGTAAAATTTGAGAAACTTTGTGATTAAATATGAGATATTTAATAAAAAAGGATCAATATGAGATATTGGATCTTATTTGGGCATAATTAATTTTTAATTATAATTATCTGTAATTCTAATTAAAGTTTAATTGTTATGATTAAATATGAAATATTTAATAAATAAAGATCAATATGATATATTGGATCTTATTTGAGCATAATTGATATTTAATTAGAATTATTTGTAATTCTGGTTAAAGTCTAATTAAAATTAGAATTTAATTTCAATTAAATTACTAAAATGTCCAATACTTATTATGAATAGGCTTAAACTCTAATGAAGCTAATAATTCTTGCTTAATCTTCTCTGTTAGAGTTGCAGAACTATCATAACTTGTCTTGTAGCTACAATGGTTGAGATGGATCGATTTGAAAAATGGTTTGAGAGATACGACAAGAATATGATCAAGCTTCAGAATAAGGTACAAGTTAAGATTCATGCTTTATTATGATTTAATTGTTAATCTTTTTGTAGAATTAAAATGATCTTGATTTTTGAGAAATTAAAATACAAAAAATTTTTGTAATTATTCCGTTACAGTCAGTCGAGATTAGATCCCATCTTGATTTCTCAATTGTGGTATCATAGCGAATTTGAATTCTATAATTTAATTAAATTGTTTGATTATTATTATTGATCTTAAATTTTGGAATTAAAATTAAAGCCTTAAAAATCATATTTAGATCTGATTAATTTTAATCTAAAAAGTTTAGATTGAAATTTCATATAACCTTATATCTAATTCAATTTAGAATTGAACTGTCAATGTGATTAATAATTTTTCAAGAGTTAAACAATGTATTGTGCATGAAAAGTTCAACCAAAACTATAATTTAAAATTTGGAAAAATCACCCCAGAACTTGGCTTTGGCTGTTTCGTAAGGATCTGAGAGCAGTAAAGTAAATTGGCCTCGCTACACATCATCGGGAAAAATTCCTTGGACCTCCAAACTTTAAAGCATCTGTTTTACGCGTATAAAATAGAGTTTTTTACAGCAACCTAATAGTAGGATGAACGGACGATATATTATTTGAAAAAACACGTAAGTGGTACTTGATAGTTTTAAAAATGAAGAACTAATGTCATTGTTTGTCAAATCCTAAGGGGGTTTGTATGAATATAACTCCATTATTTTTTTATCTTCAACTATTCTTTGTGTCTGATTTATAAATATATTGACATTCTAACATTAATCTATAATTATAATTAGATAAATTAAACTTCTTTAATTTATTTTTAGTTCTCATATTAAATAATTTATATCTATAAATTAAAATTAGTGTCTAGCAAATATTATAACTATCGAAATATTAAAAATATCAAAATAATTTTTAATAGTCTTTTTCTATATTATTTTTTCATATAATTCAATTATTTTTTTCATACAATCTTATGAATAGATATAAAATATGAAATTAATATCACCGCTATCTAAGTCCAATCACATTTATTCTCACCCTTAGTATCCTTTGAATGATATTAGAAACCATCAAAATGTCATTCTATTTGGGTCGAGAATTTCTCAAACTACAATACTCTATTATAGCTTCTGGCAATATCAACTGCAGCAGGATACAACTATGGGTGAAAATTCCCAAAACGTCATACACTTCTCCAATAATGACTTGAAAGTTAATACAACAAGAGGAACAAGTAACGGCCCAAAATTTAGAATATCCATTTTCAGTTCAAAACATGATCTGAAATCTGGACCATTTGGGTCTTAACTGAATCTGATGACTTAATGTTAAAGGCTTTTGTTTTGTGTCAAGCTCATTAATACGACGGACTTGCCCAAAGGCGTCTATTTTCATTAGGTATCCTGTGGAAGACGTGTCAGCTGTGACCAACTCACGAACCTAGGTAGTATCAAAACCACTTCAACTGAACCAAAGCACAGTATAACGATTCGAGCTTCCGGTAAATTGCCAATAACAGGTCTTCTATTTCGGCTGCATACGATAACATGTACAATAACAAACTGATACTTGCAACTAGCCACAGCTTCGGCCTTGGCCTTTTCTGACCCTTCATTTTTTTCTCTGTTTTCCTCAAGTATATCCCGGATCACCCGACTTGTTTCTTAAACTCTCCAAATTTACGCCTCTTTAGAAAAGTCCGAAACCGGCCCACTCTGCATCGTTCACGGGTCGGGGGGATGACCGGTTCGACCAGTAAGACGACGTCGTCGATGAGTCGTGGAATGGCGATAGTTCTGCCGACTTCCGGCTCGACACTGACCATCTTGCAAGCGTCTCACGGTCAGATGTGTAATCGAGTTGCCCCCCGGGTCTTCCAACTCTATGACTGCTCTTCTTGCTCCCTTTCCTTATTAACGAAGGCGACGGAAAGCACCCCGGAAAAACACACTCGGGTTGGACTCGGGTGGGTGGCTCGAAGCGCCAACTCTCTGAGCGGGCACATGGAGTCGATCGGAAGGAGCGGCTACGGGGCTCTTCTGGAAAAAAAAGAACGGAGCTTGCTGGTGGTGGTTTCAGCTTTGGTTGCGAAGTTGGTGACGCATGTCGCGGTTTAAACGGAGTAGAAGGTGACGGTAAAGTTGGGGGTGTCAAGTGTTTAACAAACTTCTTATGTTGGTGATGGATCTTGGGGACACCGGGTCGGATCTCCCACTTAAAAGGGACAGCTCCAGGTTTCTTGAAAGAGTCGTCTATGACCATTTTGATAGTAAAACTAAAACAAATACAAAGCAGGGACTTTGCGTTGCGTTGCGTCTGATTCTGAGTGGGAGTATAGCTGTATAGGTACATATATAGTTGAAGTAGTGGCCCTGAAGAGTGCTGGCTTCGGCGGGATTGAAGGCATTAAGTGGGGTTGGTGGGGTAAGCTGTGAGCAATGAGCCGGAAGAAGTTAAAATGGAAAATGTTCTGGTGGAAAATTCAAATGATCTTGTTCAAGTTTGTTTATGGGATTTAGAGACCATGTGCTTGTGTTATATACGTGGCCTGGCTAGCCTGTCAAAGTTGAAGATTTTGTCACAGTCGTAGGTTAGGTTGGGTACGACTATTGCAACTGTAACCGTGAAGAGAGCAATCATGAGAGAAATTTGATTTCAAATGATGTTTGGCGACACATGCTGTTTGAGAGGCTCAATTGCAACTTTTTTTTTTTTATATAAGAGGGGAAAAGAAACCGATTACACAACGTGTCTGGGGAAGCAAACTCCCGACATATCCTCTAGGAGGAGTACATGACACCCAA
>JAOTAY010000191.1:33365962-33388537 GCA_025629805.1 Erythroxylum baracoense | reverse complement strand
TCTTGATAACGGCTTCTTGATTCTTGATAACCGCTTCTAGATAACTGCTTCTTTAGTTGAGTTCTGTAACTAACTCTGACTAAATAACTGTCTGACATGTTAGTGTATCTTCGTGGTATCATCTATGTCTTCTTTGCTTCTATTTTGCCTTCACATTTGCGTCTGCGTCTGCATAGTTTTCGCGCTTGCATCTGTATTGCTTTTGCGTCTGCGTCTATGTCTGCGTCTGCATAGTCTTTGCGTCTGCACATTTAACACATTTGTCAAAGACGTTCTTTTGTTTCTAACATTATTATTATTTGATTGTCATCAAAAATAGTCATCGTAAAGTCCTCTTGACTTAACAGATACTACTTATGATATATTTAATGATGGGTCATTTAATCGGTAGTCATTGGACAAAGCATGAAATATATGAAGGTAGTTGAGTGACCAAGGTAGGATTCATCATCCTAAAGTAATTAGGGAGGATGTTCCATTTTTCTCAATTAGTATTGATTCCAAAAAGCCTTGGCCAAGGTGGAATGACATTTTGTAAATAGTTTATAAATGTCATTAATTGAATCGATAGCTAATGGCAGGGAACTAATATGATTGGACTCAAAATAGAGTATACATTAATTCCATGCTCTATGTCTAATCTGAACATTATATGATGAAAGGATTGAATTATATGGAAAAAATCATGGATGGAAAGGTTGACCATAACCACTTTGACATTCCTAAGTATTTGGGTGGTCAAGATGCATTACTAGATGCCAATCTTAATCTATGATTATAAATTGATTAATTTGGTAATTAAAGATAAATTAAAAAGAGTTTTATTTTATATAATTCTAATTATGAATTAGAATTAGAATTTATAATCATTACCAACATATTTGGGAACCTAATGGGTCTTACATATAGAATGAGTTGAAGAGAGTAAAGTTAATTTAATCAAGTTGCACTTGATTGTAAAGTTTGAGAAAATTTATGATTAAATATGAGATATTTAATAAATAAGAATCAATATGAGATATTGAATCTTATATGGACATAATTGGTATTTAATTAGAATTACAAATATGGACATAATTGGTATTTAATTAGAATTATTTGTAATTCTAATTAAAGTTTAATTGAAATTAGAATTTAATTTTAATTAAATTACTAAAATATCCAAAACTTATTATAAATAGGCTTAAGCTCTATGGAGCTAGTACTTCTTGCTTAACCCTCTCTGTAAGAGTTACAGATTTTTCTCAACCTATTTTGTGGATACCGTTAAAGTCGAACACTTGTACAATTATAGTGGTTGAAACGGATCAGTTTCGGAAACGGTTCGAGGGATATAACAAGATAAAGATCAAGCTTTAGAATAAGGTATGAATTAAGTTTTTACTTTATTATAATTTGTGTTAATCATTTTGATAGAATTAAAGAGATCTTGATTTTCAGGAAATCAAAAGTTATAAAAAAGTTTCGTAAATATTCCGCTGCAGTCGGGATTGGATTCCAACTCGATTTTTCAACAATTTCCACATAGGTTGGGTGATGCAAAACTTTCCCAAGGTCTATCTCCGCTATAGCATGGTTTAAATTCGAAATTGTCATAGACTCCATGTTGAGTCTTTAGATCTATTGCTTAAGACTCTCCTTATCAAAGAGGGAAAAGGTTCATTAGGTCTCTTCTTATTATTGACAAAGTGAGTTTCAATCTTAAACTTGATTGTCTAAAACTTAAGATTAACCCTCTTGAAATGATCTAATACTAACCTTGTGTAGCTTTCGTCATAATTGAAGAAAAGGCTTTGCACTTTTTAAAGAAATTTAAGACCACTTGTAGATCCAACACTCTTAAAACTTGGAGACATGATATGTGAGGTCTATCCGGCCATTATATTCCTTCTAAGTTAGGTAGTTTGAAATTTGTTTAATATAGTTCTCTTATAATCTCCTTAATAAAAGGGTTGTCAGGGGTTAGGTGGGCCTTGTCTTAAGAGACACCAAAAGATGTGACATTGTCTCTGCATCCCTTTTTTCAAGACCTTATGGTAACTAAGTGTGTTCTACATCTATAGTTGTCTGGACTTAGCGATGTAGCTAATCTCTCTATCGCCTCATGGATACCTAATTATTGGCAATTTTCTAGGCTTGAGAATGTAATTATCACTTCTGTGAATCGAAGAACTTCTTGTTGAGGTTTAATCACACTTTTTACTAACTGAGGAGCTTTCTAGTGAGATGTCATTTCATCTTCTACGTACTAAAGATCTTCCTTGCTAATCAAATTCTACGTATTAAAGATCTTCCTTGCTAATCAAACATATTCATAATTCCTTTGACTAGTTATGATAAGTTATGGAATATAATCCACGTCGGTCCTCTTAATTGATTTATTTCTCCTTCCTGTTGTTGAGTCCCTACATTATCTAGAATTGTCAAGAATACTCATTTCATCCTTGACTTTTTAAATGGATTCTCATTAACAAGCCAATTGATAGCTCGTGGATCTATTGTCTTCATCTTGTCACTCAAATTGTATACAGACATGTCCAATGCTTGGTTGAGTTTTGAGAAAAATACTGCTACAGGTTGTCCTAATATTAGCATTGTAATGTTAAAACTACTTTTTCATAAAGAAGTTGAGAGAGAAATAAAAGAATGCTAAAATTGCATAAATTCAAATGTCTTACTCATTACCTACTGTCCTTTTTAGTTCCTCTTTAATTTGAAATATATGGATAAAAATTATCTATGTGTTGAACTTTAGACCCTGAACGTGAGAGGATATTATGATAGCAATAAATTTCGAAAAAAATATACTACAAAAATAATGGGTAATTTTAGAGTGCAGACATGTCTTAAGCTATATTTGGTTGAGGGTTTACTAATGGAATAGAATATAATAGAATAAAATGTAATATTATTCTATTGTTTGAGAGGAGAGTTTATAATGGAATGGAATGGAATAAGATGGAAGATGAGGGTTTCATATTACATCTCATTCCATCCTAAACAGTAAAAATGAAAAACTTTGATTTAGGGGGTTTAGGATGAAATGTAAAACGATAAACAACTTTACATTATATTACATTATAAACCCTTCATCCAAACAACATTTCATTATATTACATTATGAACTCTTCCAGCCCTCCCAAACAACAAATTTCTAATATTACATCAATTTACATTCCATTCTATCATAAACTATTCAATTCTATTCCATTAAAAACCTTATTTACAACCAAATATAGCCTTAAATTAAGTAACAAATATGAAATACTTATGTCAAAGGGGCGAACACAAAATGATTTGAAATTTTTGTTAATATAAGACGATGGACTTATGAGCAAACTATTTTTACAACTTGGTATCAATAAATAAAAAATTCACAGTTGTAGTTATTATAAGCATTATTAAGATTATAATGAACCGAAATAAATCCTCGTACAATTCAAAAAGATACAATTGAGAATTTCAATTTAACTTAACGAAGCTTCTAAGTTTGAGTTACTACACATTGAATTATGCTTTTTTTTCCCTGAAAGAATGAAAATCGCTTTCAGTAAAAACCAAATATTTCAAATTAAATAAAAAACAAAATGTAAATATGACCCCTTTCCTAGCGTGCGTGCTACAAACCTGAACACACAAAACGAGAGGAAAAAAAAAAAAAGAGCCTTCTTGGTCTAGATTTAGCAGGGTCCTTCAGATGATGCCGTGTCTCTATCTCTCCAAACTCTTCCAATATTTACCTTCGAATTTGTGTCAGTCTTTCCCCCTCTGAATGAGTGACTGTCTCTGCCCAGGTCCTCTGTTTTGTTGACAGTGATTATCGTCACTGATCATCAGCTAGGGTGGATTTTGCACCATAAAAACTCGAAAGAAAAGCAAAATTTGAGGAGGAAAATAAAAAGCTTAAAAACAGTGTAATAAATCCTCTCCAAATCATCAACACTCAGGAATCCAGCTTGTCTCAGTGGTCCCAAAGCTTTTTGGAGAAAGAAAGATACCCATTTATGGACTGATTGGTATGGCTCCATAAATGGTGTCACATTTTTACTTTTTTTTTAAAATTTTACCAATGAACAAACACAAGAAATCATCTCCTATGCAAACTACCACCAAAAAAAAAAAATCCACTTAGATTCACATGTTTGCGTCTTTCTTTGAGTTTGTAGAGAAATATTTGACAGTTAGCTCATGATTCAGTGTTATCCATGCCCTGGCTTTTGCCGCTTAAATTTGTACTAAATGCAGTCTTGGTCTCGGGGCCTTTAGGTCGGCCTATGGGTTGATCAACAAGTTCCGAGTTTAGGTACAGTCTTCCTTAAAATTGGATCGGCCATTTAGTCGTCTTTGAGGCATGTTGCGAGGAGACGAAGAACTGTGAACTGGGCTGGCTATAGACCCAATTATCTACCTATATAACATCAACCTGATATGCAAAATGCACACCCAAATGTTTGATGGAACAATCTGAAAGTCATAGTTCGTCTTTAGGTAATAATTTTTCAATCTACCTGGGCATGTAAGTGAGATGATGTTTTTATGCAAATCTTGATATATATAACAGTTCCATATTCCAAAAGTTGATTTGTAGAAAATGACTTGAGAATTCTCTTTATCCCATGGAACTGAACAAAGCAACTAAAAGAATGAACTCTTTTTTTCATTTTGCATCTCAGTTAATCACTTAAATCACAAAGGTTTTGGATAGAGAATGACAAGTGATAAGCAATGCTGAAACAACTGTTTCACTAGTTGACAAGCTCCATAGCCAAAACAGTTTACGTAACCATCCAAGTCCAACAGCAGCGCGACAGGATACCAGAATATGCATTTCTTTTTCGCCATCACCAACCAAAATGATGATGATTTTTTATTAATATGATGGATTTCCAGGCGTCAGCTTAGGATCTAAAGTTGAAACGTAGGCTAAGAGTCGGGCCCTCCCTTATACAAGATGTGTTTGACATAAAAGCAACCATCTAGCAGGTTTAAAGTTTGTTTTCTTGAGATTGACTTACAAAGGAAGACAATCCCCATCCATATCAATCAATCTCTTTACCACCATTATCTTATCGGATAGAGCCTTATCATTGATTTTAAACAGCAATTGTCGCTTGTATTATTGAACTGGTAGCCACTTTCTAAGTTGCCGTGTTTTGTTAGGCCTAATGTGCCACTACAAAATCAACCTTACGGCTAAGATGGAAGTTGTGGAAAAAGATTTTGGTCATTCGTGTAAAAGTTGGGTTCATTTAAGATTGTGAATCTTCGAGTCCAGCTTGTGCTTGCAGTCCAATAGGCTAATAAAAAGCCCTAAGTGATCACAGGCTAATGTACAGTGGCAAAACTGTTATTTATAATGTGGATTCAAGACTGTCCTCTGTTTTTTTTTTCCTTTTCTTTTTATCAGTATTCCAGTCCATAATCTTGCAAGATAATACTATTATGGTATCATAATTCAAAAATTTCCATTCACTCTTTTACAAAAACATTGACAACCATTCCTCTTGTTATACCTAACCAAAGGAGCAGGTTATGGAATTTGTAACTAACTACCAAAAAAGCATCGAAATAAAGCAACTACAGTATGTATAGTATATACATAGTCGGGTCGGCTCAACACGACTGGTCCAAATCTACAGACATTCTATTAATGGCAATTGTCTCTACAGCCCAGAAAGCAGAGAAGGATCCAAGATTCACGTCAAATGATCCTGTCAGAAGCAGGGACCATGCTTCAGATATAAATAACTGGTTGAATTTTCTTAGACCAACCAACCTGCCAAAATCCCACGTGATATTTCGTTAATCCTAGTTCTCCGCTTGACCCGGTAATCACTCCTCATTCTCACTACTTGCTTTGATTTATAGTTTCTTCAGCTCTTTTCATGTTGTGATGCCATAAGGGAGAATTTGACGCCTGATTGAGCAACCGCATGTCGTATTCCAGTGCCAGATGTGTAGGTAATTAGACTTCAACTTCTGCTATAAGAACATTGCTAAATATTGGTATTGTGCTTGGAAGTGTGTCACCGTACCCAAGTCGAAATTCTCGAAGTTGCATTAATTAGCTTTGAATGATTCTATAGATGAAGGTCCATATATTATATGTAAAGAAATAGACACATTCAATATTTATTGCGTAAAGAAAAGCGAGAAATGCGCAATTAAGTGGCTTTGCATGCCTTGTCTTAGGCCGCATTGATGATTCCATGACTCCAAGTTGGCCAAAGTTGATAAAATTATGTCGTTGTATCCCTCGTTAAACTAACCTTGCCAGTCCCTACTCCCTACTCTTGCCTTGTCCTGAATTTGGCAACATCTTATCTTTCCGAAATTTTTGACTTCTTCTACATTTTTATTGAATCTCAAGTGTTTATAGTCACCACTTTAGTCTCCTTATGTAACTATCATTATTTTATATCGATTAAATGATCTCCGTATAACTATTAAAATAAAGACTTAATTATTTTAGTTGATTAAGATTAATGCAAGAATTTGTGGATGATGTCAACAGGTCTCCGAGTCAATTATTGATTCCTTAATTTGCAAATAACTGTATGCAATTGGTAGCATACACAAATATCAGAAATGACTTGCCCATTTGTTGTATATTGTTGTTTTATAGGTAAAAAAGAAAAAGAAAAACCGAAAGCCAGGGTCAGTAAGTAGTACATATAGTGAAGCAAAGCATAAACATGCAATGCCATTTGAAGAAAAGCGTAAAGGAAATGTTGTTGGTAAAACAAAGCAGGCAAAGTGTAGCGCAGTTGCCAGGTCTTATGTGTATCCATAGACGTGAGAACAACCATTCTCATGCTAAAACCCTTCCCCATCTGCTAATCTCACAATGAAGGTGTTATTTTGATTTATGAAATATATAATATGATCAAATTGGGGTGTGTTGTTGGGTTTACACAAACCAATGTTGTCGGCTCCCAATATCATTGCAGATGACCACCAAACTTTGTTGAATATATAACGACTTGCTACCTGTAATATAAGCTCAAAAGAAACCTGAATTTTAAACATTAGGAATACCAAAAAACAATGAAAAAATGGAAGACAAATTGTCGTTTTAAGTTTCCATTCTCTTTCTATTCTTCTATTCCAACCTTTTCTGTACCACTTCAAACTCCCATGAAAGATTCCATTACCCCCACCCTGCACATCACCAAGGAAGTAAAGATATAATATAAAAATTCTGGCCCTGTACATTGACAGAAGTAACCCTAAAAGCATTCGTACCTTCCAAACATAACACATGCAGATTCAGATTATAGAGGGTTTAGATTCCGCTTGACCAATCTTTGGTCAAAAACGGTCATTCTCGGATGTCCTTGAACTGCTTTTTTGGCCAGGAAGTGTTGATCATTTGCTAGATACTGTATCTATGTAAGAGTTGTTTCAGGAATGCTTTTTATAGTAAACATCAAGCAACGATCCCTTTTCCCTGAAGAAAACTTTGACGTAGTGGTTTGTTTGTTTGTTTTTTTCTCTTTTAGTTGAACTAGGTAGAGTATGCTAGACCTTAAAAATAGAAATAGAGACAGGGCGTGCATAGGTCTTCCTGTTGCAATGAAGTTTCAGCCTCACCAAGAAAATACTGTGGAAGTTAATGTTTCATTGATTTGGAGGAGCAACGAAGGCAGTATTCAAACCAGGTGGCAGAGCTGGTCATTAATGGAAAATGACCTGACAGCACCCGATTCTAACCTACTTGATTAACAACATTAAGAACCTTTTCTTCAGCCAACTCATTTGTTTTGAAGAACGCTGCAGCACCAGCAGTTTCGCATTAGGAAATATTAAACCTAGCTAGCTACTTTGTTTTACCTTCTCTTATCTCTTCCAATTATCACAACTAATAAGCAACTTCATTTCTGTACATAATATATTTGTCAAAAGTATTATAAGTCAAAATTTTAGTAGTTTGTAATTAAAATCAAGCAAGAAAAAAGGTGGATCAAAAAAAAATTTAATCAGTCCATCCAACGAGTAAATTAATGTGACACCAGCGGAATGGTAGTATCCTTTTTACTCGACAAAAAATGGAAGCCTCTTTTAATTACTGTCATAGTATTTGCTTTAAAAGGATGACAATGGACGTTAGTTAAAGCTCATGGCCATAGCGGACATTTTTTTGTCCAATTTTATTCAGTTCAACTCTGTCTAATGATCAAAAAGACGTAATTTTAGTTATTAGACAGAATTGAATAATCTCTGTACTCATGTCTAACAGTCAATACAACGTGTTTTTAGATATACGATAAAATTGAGCAGAAGATCTGAAGTCGATGGCCATGGGTTTGGGATCTGGATGCTCTTGTTGTTCACCCAAAATCCATGGCTTTTCTGACCCTTCCAGGCTAAAAAAGTAAACGGACTAAAATATCCTCGGATTCTCATTAAAACCACAGTATCATACCCCAAAGTCTGCCTTGTTTTGTTTCACATGATAAAATAAAATAGCAAGGGACGAAGAAATTGTCGGATCGAATCAGAATACGGCCTCCAAACAACTTCATCCAGAACGGGCTTCTTATGTTGGTTTTCCATTTTCCAGGGACGAGATAGAATCCACCTGGGCAGGAAGTAAAATCAGCTACCAAAGGAGGGCACAAACGTCAAATGGAGTACAGTCTTCATTTATTATCGCGCCTTGTCCCTTCCATTCCAGTCTACGAAAAGACAAACAAAATAACCATAAAAGAGACAAACGTAAGAGAGAGTGGGAGAGACGTGTAGTGTGTTTTTGTGTGTAAGAGAGAGAGAATGAAGCGTCAGACCAAAACAGAGAAGAGATAGAAACTCTCTGAAAGTAGGGTGCTTTTTAGAAGATCCGATTATGGCGAGCGGTTGGGTGAAGTCTCTGCAGTGCAAATCAAGAGCCTTTGAAGACGTTTTCCACCCAACACCAAGACATTTGATACCAATTTCAAGCTGCAGAAAAACTGCTCAAAGCATCAAAGATGTCATTGAAACAACCACCAAGCAAAAACCTTCAAAACATACCTCCAATTTCCGAAGACCCGCCAAACCCAAACCCATAGCCGACCCTGTTAATCCATCCCCACAACCTCGCACACAGTCCACTCGCAGCTCCGACCCGCTCTTTCCTGCGCTCAACGAGCTTCCCGATGGCCACCCTTCTCGCAACGTGGTGGATATAATATTCCACACCAGCTGGAGCAACAAGTCCTTCCCGGGTCGGATCGAGATGATTTTCAAAATTCAAAACGGGTCGAGAACCGTGACCCGATTCGAGGAGTATCGTGAGAGTGTTAAATCTCGGGCCGGGTTGTCCGGTGGCTCCACATGGGAGGAGAATGCGAGGTGCGTGGCCGATGGAAACGAGATGATGCGGTTCCACTGCCTGGGGCCCGCAGGCGGAGGACCTCACGACACAGTAGGCGGCGCGTGGGTGTTCCCTGGCCGGAAGGGGTCTGCGATATCTACGTTTTCCGGAAGCGGTGGAGCGCACGAGAGTGCCGGCGGGGGGAGGGGGAGGAGGGCTATGTTGGTTTGTCGGGTCATTGGGGGTCGGGTGTCGATGCAAAAGGATTTGGACTCGTTGTTTGATGGAAAAATGGGGTTTGACTCAGTGAGTGGAGATAACGGCGAGTTGCTAGTATTTGATTCTCGTGCCGTATTGCCTTGCTTTCTTATTATCTATAAATTGTAAAAATACGTGGCTAGTCGTTATTTTTTAATTTTAAATGATTTGGTGGCGGCTCCCTCTGTTTATTTCTTAAATATTTTTAGCATTCATTAACGCAAATTTTTTCAATTTCTATTTGTATTAGTGAAAATTTGGGTTGATAAATGCTAATTAATTACTTCACCTTTGTATGTTGTGGATTGTACTCTTCTTGGATGTTATATCCATTTAGGTCTTTGTATTGTTATTCTAGGTTGAGATGATGAAGTTATCTATTTTACAAGTTTAATTTCTCCTTTTGGTTGACGACATCAATTTGCCTGATCATCTGGAAGTTGCAACATCAATCATTTCTGTCTCTGTATTTTCTCGACAATATCATTTCACATTAAGTTTGCGCATGAAACAATAATCCTTGTGTAAAAATACATAAAGTCATACTAACCTAAAACTTCGCTTATACCTTGCACTAGCGGTTGGAATTGGATGCCTTGCTTAACAACTGGAAAATGGTCGATATCTTATCTCGCGACTACAACAAAATATATAACACGTCAAAAGTATTCATTTCTTACTTTGATTACCTTTCTGGTTATAATCTTTCTGGCTACTCAAGGTCTCCACCTTTGTCCCAAACTATGATTGTTTAAATAAGCAATTATTCAAACATAAAAGTAGAGAAAAACAAAAATTGAGGAATTTCACTTTTTAAGACTAGTCTTCCGTCACAATATAATAGAAAATAATTTAATGACTAACAAATAAACTAAAATCTTTTGACAAAGATATGGATGTAATTATTCGATAAAATGTATAAATAATAAAACACTTAACACAATTTAAATCAATATAAAAAATTAAGATTGTTTAATTTTCGTACATATATAAAACTAAGAATAATACAAAGTACTTAAATGTTATAATTAATCATGTTAAAACATTATATATTAAAAACAATATAGGTTTATAAACAAAACAACAACAGTTCGTATATAAAAACACAATAAAGCGAAAGTAAAACTTGAAACAAAAATATTTATAGTTAAAAATTTTGTAATTGTATTCCATATATAAAAGTTAACATATACATCAAATATAAGTGAAATTAAAAAAATAAAAATAAATAAAAAACTTCATTACAATAAAAATTGTTTTAGGCAACACGCAAAGGTATAGCGATAAGTCCAATTATCGTTGCCTTTTCATGAAGGCAACAGAAATCGTATTGTTACAAAAAGTGACGCAGCAATAAGTACAAGGCAAAAAAGTTTTTGATTAAGCAACAAAATAAAAAATGTTGCTTTAAGTTTTAACTAAGATAACACATTAAATTCAAACTATAGCAACAATATTAAATAGATATTGCAACACTTTAGTCTTTTTAGGCAACAACGTTCAATAGATAAGACAACAAAGTAAACTTTTTTAGGCAACAATTTATAATAATAAAAGAAACAATTTATTCTTTCGTTACCAATAATATTTAACGTAAAAGCAAACTCTTGTCATTATGTAGGCAGCATCCATATATATACATTGAAAGCAATATATAGATATTAATGTACGTCTTAATTGCTTACGTACTATTCCAAAAAATTGTTTATATATATAATATATAGTCCATAAGGACTTGTAAAATTTGACATTTAACATTTTCAAAATACAAAAGCAAATTACATGTGCTTTTATTGTTACAAAATATAAAAACGAATTCTAAAATCCTCAACAATTGCAAGGAAAATTACATGTGCTTCAACAACTCTTCATCATTTATACAATTCGAAATAGGTGCCAGGCTTCTTCACATTGACTCAGTAATTTTTCTCAAAGTCCTTTGAAGGTATAACGTACTTGTTCTTTCGTACTACATGCATTCCAGCTTCCTGACAGATAACACAATAATTTAGTTCTTTTCATGAACAAATTAGGAAAGCATGAATATAAGAATTAAGGAAATGAAATCATTCGGGATCTCATAAGAAGGCTAGAAGCATAGGAATTGAAATATACTCACCTTCATCAGAAGTATAAAGTCAATTTCGAAAGGCTCAAATCAAAAGTATAAAGCAAATTTTGAACGGCTCATTCAACCACATGAAGTACATGAACAAGGATAACTATATTTTTCATTTTAATATTAGTAAAGGCGACATTTTAAAAATTGTTGCGTTATATTAATTTTTAGCATCATATTTTTAAACTGTTGCAAACATATCATTGCCTAAAGCTCTTTTTGTCCTAGTGCTTGAAACTTCATTCCATGATATATCTACTCAAATTATGTTGACTCTAATTTTCATTAAGAAAGATGTCCTCATCATAAAGGGAGTTTTATCGTCACTATCATTCAAGTTTATTGCTTCAAAAAACATATCAATAATTTCTTATTCAAGATTATCTTCTAAGTCACTCTCATCTATAAAATTTTGTTCCTCAGAAACTTAATCTGTTAAAACATGGACATGATTAATGCAAATTTTTATAGAACTACTTGTTCTATTAAGAGTCCTACTAAACAAATAAGATTACATAATTACAAAGTTACAATAAATCATGTTCAACTTAATAAAGATAATAACATACCTTTACCAAATCATTTAATGTCTTGTATTATAATCTATTTCTTTTTTAAGAATGGATGAACTTAAATATACTTCATTTTCTTTTACACCTAGTTGCACTCACACATTGACTAATAACTCAAAATTGCAACCTTTGCAATTCTAAAACATCGCTTTCTAATTGGTACTACTAAGTACCTGTAAGATAATAAAAGTAATCCTATAAACAACAAAAAGTGATTAATTTTAAACAAGTATAAAAATGAAGAAATATATACCTGAATTAAGTCTCTTGAGCATAGTGTAATGGGTATCCCGAAATCACCACACATATCCTTATATGTCTCTTTTTGTGAACTAAAGATATCTTGCGTTATCTCAAGTAAAACAATCATTATAATAGTTAATAATAATCCCTTATTAAACTCAACCTTCTTTAATAGACACTCGCACTAAATAATGCCTCAGTAGCAAAAAATAAGGAGTAAAGTTATCTTTCTAATCTTTCATTAATGATTACAAGATAAGGAGCGTGCAAGGAAGACCTATTTTTCATATTAGCCTTGACTACTTCCTTCATTATCTCCATGACATCATAAAAGTAACATATTATTGCCTTTTCATTATTATCAACTAGACAAAGTACTTTCATCAAAGGCTCACATTGTGACCAAAAATCATGATCTTCAAGATAAATCTTAGAAACTTTCAATCCAAAATTAGAGCTAGCATATTGAGAGGCAATTCACTTATCCTTTGTAAATATTTACCTTATCTCTTTCTTCATTCAAAAAAGACACTTAAGTGATTAAAAATTAGCTACAAATATTGTAATGGTAGAACGATGTTACTATTAGTGATATCATTTATCATCAAATTCAAAACTCATGAATGATTATAAATAAATTTAGTCCCTTTTCTCACTTTCTACATAGTTTCATCAATGATAGGAAAATATTTAGCATTTCCTATATTTTTTAGCATCAATTTAATGCAATGTGCATTATGAGTCCAATGAAGAGAATTATACTAGCTTTGCAACTTCTTCCTAGTTACTTTATAAATTTCCATGATGAATTTTATAATGTTTTTATGCCTAATTTCATTCACAACTTTATCAATTATCTCTAATAGAGTGTTGATATTTTTTACAAGGACAGATGTATCAGTAGACTTAAAAAATATTGTTCTCTTAGTAGAATAAACAAAAAAAATTGACATTGAGCTCCTATCTTTTATTCATCTAACCATTACACATTATTAAACACCCATAAGCTATAATGTCATTATTCTTTCACTTAAATAACTTTTTATTTTACAAATAGAGCTGCTCAGAAGATTACCTTTGTAGTCGTCAATTAAAAGACCTTTATATCCTAAACTATAAGATGAAATAACATCAATTACAAGTTGCTAATAATAGGATTAAGTAGCATTGAATGATACGTCTGCATCATAGCACTATCTAGCTATTGCCATTTCCACATTACAAGTTGCGTCTTTAGATTGTAATGCATTACAAATTGAAGGTTAAACTCTAGGAGTTGTTAATGGAGCAAAAAAATTAAAAACCTATCTTCCTCTCTTCCTCACATTAGTAGCAACAATCACTTCTTGTTGGATAGGAAAACCACTATCAACATTGCCAATATCATCCTAGCATTGCAAAAAGAACTTTCACCACTAATTTCATAGTTTAGTCTTTGTCTTCTTTCTTTCTCACTCTAATACTTTTTAAGCAATGTTTTCAACTATCATTTTACGTTATGGCTAGCTTTCTTATAAGGCTTCACTTTACCTTTGATCCTAGTTAAATGTTTCTTTAATCTAATGATATTCCCACCTTTCAAATGTTAGTTACAATATAGACAAATATATGGTTCTTCATACTAGGAAACAATTTAACATGATCTCAAATTGGATCATCAAATCTTCTTGAAGAGGTAAAATTATTATAAGTAATTGAACTATTTTTTATTTTTTGTAAAATAAATAAAGATATATGTCAAAATTAAAGGAATAACTTCATATCAAAAATAAAGATTTTGCATAGAATGTTATTACTTAACTATAAAAGTTTAAAAGTTAGTTATAAGAAGATTGATAATATATAAATACATGAAAATAAAATTCATAAAGCTAATGTATTAGAAATGTTATTATCATACTCATAACACGTTCTGAGTTATAAATATAACATTTCTACATAGAGTCATTACTAATGTATAGGACATAATTTAGATTTAAATATTAGAAAACTAAAGAAGAAAAATAAAAAGGGGTGTATGTGTTTGTATCCATCCAACGAATGGGGTACAATATAATAATGATTTATAGAGTAATCTAATTTATGGTGAGTTGCTAAACACAAAAAGGTTTAAAATGATGTACACCTTTATAACTTTAATAGACAACCACACAAAGGAATGAATAGTCTAATTTAATATCAATTCAATTGCGTCTCCTTGCATAAATGTTATTTAGTCAACATATATACTAATTATAGTAGGTTCCATTATATTATAGATGGAAAATCTTGCAAAATTCTAATGGAGACATTAATGCCTAACTTAACTATTTGACTATTTGACCTTCATACCAATAGTTTCAACTACAAACTTAGAAATGATGACATGACATATAAACTACATTCTCCATAAAGTTAAAAGTACAGTTTGTAAATTATATCACATACCCAAAAAGCATCAATTGTTATATTATAGGGTCTTTAATATTCAATTTTGAATTAATGAAGAAAACATAAGACAAAGTTCAGTGGTGAGGACTGAGGAAAGGACTTGGCGGTGGTGACTTAGCGAGCTAATATTAGAAACTTGAAATGTGGTAGCCTTGTGAGAAGATAGTGAAAGGGAGGATGAGGAGACAAAAAGTGGTGGAGTTGAGAGATGTGGTCTAATGACAATGATGGTTCAATGACGGTTAAGATATAAGAGCATAGAGGAGGAGAGGAAACTTGCTTGTAAAATTGTGAGAGGGAGAAGGACAACAAACTAAGGTTAGGATTTAGGGATAAATTTTAAGGTCAAGATTTAGGGATAAAATTTGGTCTTTTTATAATTTAGTCCATCTACTTTTCAAAATTTACATTATCAGACATGTATTGACCAATATTTTTAGTATTGACCTTATCAATTAGTGACAAAACCTAAAATGATATTAGTGTTCTGAGTAAATTTTTTAGATAGTACGTTCAGTATTGGCCAAAATAGTACAATTTTCTAACCTTTGGACAAAAGATAGTGTTATTCCCTAATGGTACCTAAGAAAGGTTGAATTGGATGAATTAAAGATTTTAATTAAAGGATACTAACTTATAAAAACAATGTTTACAAATTATTGCAGATGCAAGAATGAAGTAAAAGTAAAGGAATTTAATTGTGCTTGTAAAGAATTAAACTAAAAAGTAAAGGAAGAGAAATGCAAACCGATTTATAGTGATTCATGAAACAATCCTTGCCTATATCTACTCCCATCATCTTAGATTTTCACTATAATCCTTCTTTTAAGGTGAAAATAACTTTTGTACAATCTTTTATTTTAGTAAAGAGGAACCTCATTTTCATATTTTTTTCAAGGTAAAGAGAAACCTCAAACCACTTTAGGTAATCCTAATACAATAATCTCAAACCCTAAAAAATGGCTTGCAACTCAAACTTGCTCACTTTGATATTTTGATAATTACACAAATGGTTCATACACTCAAAATGAGACAATGAATGCTCAAGTGATCGAAAAGCACTTCAAAATGTGTGTAAAAGACACTTAAATGCTTTTTGATGCTAAAAGCAATGAGAAACATAAATTTATAGTATTTTAGGACCCAAAATTGTTGTTAGAGCTAAGAACTAGCTATTACTTAGCTCTAACAACGGCTAACAATAGAGCACTTGTATGTACTAAAAGCTTTGAATTCACTAGCCATTGGGACAATAGTCTACCAGTAAGCATATTAGTTAACTAGTATGGCACATTAGTTAACCAATACCTATATAGATTGACCAATCATCACAAAAATATTATTTTAACACCTTCAAATGCTCAAACTTAATTTGATTAATATAATTACGAATTAAACATCCCAAATGTTCCCCAAAACTTTATTTGAAAGATAGAAAAACTTTTACATTAAAAACAAAAGCTTTAATGCCACTTAGTGAATGGAAAGACTGATGTAATGAAGTGAAGTGAAAAGTTTATGCATCGCAAGCCTTTTAGACTTCAAAAAACAATCAAGATGAGCTTACAATAAGTAATGCATAAAATAAGCTCAATGTATCTTAATATTCTTCTTGACTTGATTTTGACATTAAAGATTGCAAACTTTATCTTTTCTTTCATAATATTGCGATACAGTAAATATCTTGTTCTGACATTCATCTCATCAATAACATTAAACTAATTAGTAGTGCTTATGTTTTGTTA
Source organism: Erythroxylum baracoense (assembly GCA_025629805.1). Lineage (NCBI taxonomy): Eukaryota > Viridiplantae > Streptophyta > Magnoliopsida > Malpighiales > Erythroxylaceae > Erythroxylum > Erythroxylum baracoense. The sequence continues at coordinate 33,371,875 of JAOTAY010000191.1, read as the reverse complement.
TTCCCCCTTAGTTTGTGCATAAAACATAGACCCATATCATAACCACAATTTAATATTGAGAACAAGATTCAATAAAAATATTCATTTTCATAGAAATACATATATATATATAATTGTTCATCACACAAAGCAGACATAATACAACAAAAGCAACCCAATGGAAGTCTAGCTGATGCGTGAAGTTTGGAGAGGTCTAACAGTACGCAGTCTTACTCCTAACTGGTAAAGAGGCTGTTTCTGATAGACCTATGTGTGTGTGTGTGTATGTGTGTGTGTGTGTGTGTAAAATGTACATATACTTTTTAAAATAATAAAGTAATAATAATTTAAAATAAAATAGATAAAAATATAATAATAATAATAAAAAATATTTATAAATAAAATATAAAAAGTAATAAAATAAATAATACAATACATAAAAATAAAAAAAGTATACTACATATTAAATATTTAAGCTAAATACAAGACATAAGACCTAAAGGAAAATGATTAAAAGATCTATAAGAAAGAAAAGGACCTCTTTATGTGAGATCTTTTACTCATATTGTAGTATACCAAAGTTTTCTATTAAAGGCCATCTCCTCAGTAAGTTCTAGCATTGTAGCGCTTCCCTTTAATAACAAGTACTCCCCCTCAATTGTAGCACTTTCCTCTAATATCACAAAAAATTTCATCCCCCTTTTTGTAAAAATACAAAAGAATCAACTAGTTGAAGGCAAAAACAAGACTCAAATAAAGTTCACAGGTCGTCAAGATGATGCAACGTGATGTCTCAAAAGGAATCAAGCTCTCCTAGTAATTTAGTGAGTTGATGCTCAATGTTCATGAGATGAGCATCTAGTGGTATGGGGGGTGATGATGTAGTTAAGAAGTGGTGGAATCATCATCTGTAGGTAGCTTAATAGTTGGCTTAAGAGAGGCTTGTTGGGACCATCAGTATATGAGGACCCTCATAAACCAGGGATGGGTGCTGAGGTTGGAGTTGCTGTCACTGGCGTGGTTTAGCCATTTTTCTATCAATCAATTGATATCCTATACAATTAAGAGTAGCAGAGTTGAAGAAGAAATCAAAGTCAATCTCATCCCAAGGGGGAGGAATATGAAGGTATTGAAAGATGAGGTTAAGAATGAGGGAATATGGAATGTTTTGTTTCTTCTTTTTGGTTTGATGGAAATGGATCATATTGAGAAAAAGAAAATGACTAAGATGAATTTATTTTCGTAAAATAAGAGTGGAAGGGAGCCAAACATCAACATGCCCTATAAAATTAGAGTGACCATTGGTAGAGATAAAATTATACTTGATGGAAAGATGGTGAAAATAAGGGATAACATTGAGGTCATGAACTTCATCGATTTTATTTATAAACCTCTGTATTGATGCCTAACTCCAAAATAATTTGAACTCTTTTAGGCATAGAGTAAGGTTTAATAGTGTATTTTATACAACAACTATAGTGTAAAGGATGTTCAAGAATAGAAATGCCTAAGATCTTGTCTATAAGATTAGAAGTGAGATGGATGTCAATATTTTGGAAATTGAAAAAAAAAAGGGTGTCATCATGAAGCCCCTTAGGATAAAGATTGGTATAAAATAATTTAACATTGGTAGGACTGATACTACAGGTCATAATAAGGAGGGATTCCCACCTTTGATTAAGGAAATACCTAATAAGGCCATAATCTTTGAATTGTTCTACACTTAAAGGAGAGAGAACACCATTTTCATGTAGTTTTCAGGAAGCATAATTGTTGATGATAAAACCTATCTACTTGTTTTATGCTCAAAAATTGCAAGTGAATGGGTCGTGACTTATAGTTTAAAAAAGCATATATTGATCTCACAGGGTTTGATGCCCAAACACCACTTAATTTGGATAAAACTTTGTTTAAGAAACAAAATTGTTAAAATTAAATAATCTAGAAAATTAAATTAAAATTAAAAGACTAACTCGAAACAACAAACAATACTAATGTGCAGAAAAATCAAAATTCAAGAATCTAAAGACTAGAGATTACTTGTTTCACTATTTTATCTCCCTTCTATTTTATTGATTGAATTGTGTCTCACCCTAGATTTCCAAATATAATAACTACCCTCTCTTAAGGTGTAATTAATTGTCCCTAATCGAATTTAAAGGAATCAATTGAACGATCTCTTAACCTACCCAATAACTCAACCTATTCAACTAGTTATTAAACTATCTTATGGGTGATCAATTGACTAGCTGAGATCTCTCTTCTAACTATTCAATCAACGTGATAATTGTAAGTCTACAGGTCGCCAACTCTTGATGTACAATTCTACATAAATTTATCTTACTCACTCTCTCGATCTGTTGTAAGATAACAATTTAAATTAACAATTATCAAAGACAACTTCATTCAATTTAACAAAATATGAGTTTTGACAAAATAGTTCAAAAGCAATCCCTAAAACTAAATCAGCCTAATATGGTCTCCATAATATCATCAACTTTCAAATAAACCATTTTACAAAGAATAGAAGAAAATTGAATAACAAGACTCCTTCTCTTCTTTTCCAAAATTTGGAAATTTGGGAGTTGATGTGCTATCTCCCAATCTTGATGATGATGCTTGATTTCAATCCTTCCTTAAGGCTCCAAACATATATTCTTCACTCCAAAGATGGTCTTTCTACAGAAGGGTTTCATCCTCCCCCAAGATGGAGGCTTAATGATGCTTAAATAGTCCAAAAATCTTAAGTTTAACGAAGCCCCGTATATTGTCTCGGACTATGATTCCCAAGATCATGGGAATTGTCATGATTCCCACGATCACGGGAATTGGTCACAGATGCACTCCTCTTTTCTTCTCCTCTTGATTTCTACCTCAATCTCCAAGTTGCTCCATCTTCCTTCCTACACAACAAATTGTCAATTCTTACCCTAAATTAACATCAAACACAAAAGAACGACAATAGAAATCAAACTAAGCAAAACTAGACAAAATTAATCTTAAACTATAACAAAAATCAACAAGTATGCAAGAAAACACATGCCAATTACATAGAAAAATATAGACTAATGCACACCTTTCAACATTCCCACACTTGAATCTTTGCTTGTCCTCAAGAAAAATAAATACAACCACTCAATTATATCATTTCATCTTCACAAAGATCAAAGCATACAATACCTCAAATTCAGGTTAACTCAAATATCAAGTTAATGCACATATCATGACTACTTTTTCATTGATGTACATAAGCAAACTCAAAAATTGACACCATCACTTAAAGATAAGTAAAGATGCAAAATGAATTTTCCTCATGGTTTTCATTCATTTCTCTCAAGTATTTAATGGTTAGTGTTTCGCTCAAACTTCCTATAAGAAACTGTATTACCATAGGCTTACTAATACACCAATTCTCCTCTTTAATGATTGCATGCATAAATATATCAAAAGGACTTATTTAGGGTTGTAATGTGGTAAGGGTTAAAGTAGGTAAAGAGGGAAAAAGGGTTAAGCACAAACATTAGTAAAGTAAAAAAAGGATAAGATTGTGATAATCAAAACTTACTTCGAGATATACAAATGAAACTAATACTCTACACTTATTTATGCTACTCAATTGTTCTTCCTTTTTCTCTATTTTTCATTTTTCTTTCTTTTTCTTCATACATGGAAGAGTTATGACTCAAAATAGCACTATATACAATGTAACTTATAAGCAGAACTATACTCAACTCATCTTGGTAACAAAAATTTCACAGTGATCCCAACTAATGTATTACTTAATACTCTACTAAGCTCGTAAACAGGTAGGTTAATAAGGTTTAAAGTTTTAAAATCTCAGGTATTTCCAAGAATCAAAAGGTTAAGGCTCAACGGGGGTAGCAAGGGATAATACAAAAGGTAGTTTGTTTAAGCCAAGGGTTAAAATAAGAAAAAAGGGTCTAAATCATATCTATTAAACATGCATCTAGTAAACTCAAATTGATTCAAAGAAAGTTTTGAAGGTAATAACCTAAGGAAGTAACACTCAACAAAGAAATAAAATGACTATGAATGGAGTTATATGGCTCAATCCTCACTTTGGCTCAAATAAAAACTCATTATGCATCTCTATACTACCTCAAATGTCAATTTGTGACTAAGCTTATGTACCTAACTACTTTTCATCACTCTATATGGTTCACCCTTTACTCAAGTAGCCTAATTCGAGTTCAAGCATGCATTCAATCTAATTCCTACTAGTAAGACAGAATTTCATGGAAATATTTATCAGAGTGATTCAAGTATGGTTTCATTGCTGACACACAAAGCACATATAATATGCCTAAACATATATCCTATCTAGCAAAATGCAAACAATGCAATTACAAAAGTCAAAGTCACCCCCCCATACTTAAAGTTCACATTGTCCTCAATGTGACAAGTCAACCACCAAGTAAAGGAAAATGACCTCAAACCAAACAAAAGAAGTTGAACACACAAATGACATGAAACTAAAAAAAATGACAGCAAACCAAACAAAAGAAAATGAAATGAAACAAAAAAATGAAATTAAACCAAAAAAATAAATAATATGAAGCCAAAAAAATATGAAATGAAATAAAAACAAATAAGAGAAACAACAAAATAAAAAAAAAGAAAAAAGGGTAAGAAAAGCTTATTCAGATGATGGTGGCGATGGTGTTCGTGAAGGAGCTTCAAAGTTATTCCTTTGACAGAAGTTGAGGAACCTCTTCTTCAAGTTGTGCTACTTCTTATGAACTTTCTGCATTTAGGTTCCAAGTTCATTGAGTTGGGATGTCATCTGTAGTTGATTGGCGACCATCTGGTCTAGAATTTATTTATATTAATCGACCGTAGCTGGTGCACTATGTTGTCCTTCTACTGCTTCCTTCTCAGGCTGTGGAGCTGCTTGGGATGTCAAAGGTTAGTTTGTGTCTATGTCTCGGCCCCTCCTATTCCTTACTATAGCACGTGTCTGAGGATTGTGGAGTGCCATAAAATAGATTGGACTTCCACAATATCATATCGCCTTAAATACAATATGTCAAACATATCGTGTGGCATTGTACGCACTTCATCCACATTAAGGTTATAAAAACGAGCTAAAGCAGTAACAACATGCCCCATTCCAAAATATGAACTCTTTTTATTGACAACACTTTCCAAGGATCAAAAAATTTTGAAAGGCGTGTTGATTTTAACTTTTTGAACCATGTACCATAAAAGAAAAGTTCTTTAGCCGAACATTTGTTACTTTCAGTTTTATTGAACAAAGTTAAACACATAAATTTATCCAGGAGCAAATGTTCGGCACTACGGATTAAAGTATTCGGTGCATTGTGTAAGTTAAAATTGTCTTCCCCCGTTAGAGTTTTCCAATAGGAATCTACATCAAAATTAGTGTGATCATATAAAAGTTTTGTATTTTCCAAATCGAAAATATGACGCATGACATTATAATCTAATTCGTAAACAGTACCGAACAATCTAAATCAGAAAAAAAAGTCCAATTTAGGGGTATATCAGACAATAGTGAAAAACTCAACACTCATCATGGGATGAATAAACATGCCACACTAGATGAACCTATTCCAACCTATATTTGCGGCTAGTTGCTCAATTTTTGGTCTCATTCTTATGTTTTCTAATACTTCGAAATCAAAATACCTAGGAGTTATTGGATCGAAAACAAAAGCATGCAAGATTTGGTTAAACGGTAGATTTCAAAACTGTTTCGAAATCAAAACGTAGTGTAAATAACATAACTAAATCAACATGTTTCAGCTATACATGATATGATATAAAGAAGATAATTTACATAAGAACAAGGTGGTAAAAATATACCGAATCCTTACTACAGCTTTGACTCCTTGCTTTTGTATCCTCTCCAAATCCTTGCTATAGCTTTGACTCTTTTGTATCCTTTCCTTT
>JAOTAY010000191.1:33327337-33345279 GCA_025629805.1 Erythroxylum baracoense | reverse complement strand
AAATGGTGTGTTGCATGAATTGAGTGAACCATCGATGATGGTTACCTCATTGAGTTCGCAAAACTCACCCAAAATTTGTAATTATTTTTCAGGCTTGAAGAGTACCCCGTTAGACAAATGGGAGTATACCTACAGCATGCAAGTAAAAGATTGAGGTCAGGATTAGTTGGCATCTGCATTAGTATTTCCTTTATTTTTGTATCAAATTAAGTCTTCCGCAATTATTATAACTTGTGTATTCGAATATTTCTGTTTTGAATTAAATTTCCAAATCGAAATGTTTGTATACGGTTCTAGCAATGTAATGAAATTTTGACAAATATTTTGTATTTGTAACGGGCCCAAATAGCAATTGAGTTTTTTGATGATTGTATTGTTATGATTGGAAATGTTTATGAAATAAAGTGGGCCCAATTTGGCTATCAATTTCTGCACTTTATGTTTGTGGTTTAAAAAAATTTGTATTGAAATTTGAATAATTGAGTGCTATAGCATGCCACCCTCGCGGGGCACGGACTCGAATATCCCTCAGGATGTTAAGTACGTTTCTTGCGGGAGTGGGGTGTTACATTGTTGCCTTCTATTGTTATAAGAATATATCAGAGTTTAGTGTATTATTAGACATGTTGAGCAAACTCAAGACAACTTTAACCTAAATATGTTTAGTTTTATAACATCGGATCCTTTTTAACTAAATTTATGTGATTTACATGGGTAAATTCATGATCACATTAGTTTAGAGGTATAAGAATAATATATAAGATATATTTTGGCATAAGTTATCACTTAATAGATCTAGGAGCCATATGAAATGTGATTCATAAAATTGTTATCTACATAATTTAAGTTTAGTTTATTTGTTTAGGGAACTCAAATTCAACTAAATTTAAATAGGTTCTTAGCTTGCTCGAGAGATTATAGTAATATTTCCTGATATTATTAAGGGCTATTATTTCGAATAAAATAGTGAGAGCAACCAAATGCATTATTAAAGTTCTGATCTTATTTGATAGGCATGACATATAATCAACACTTCACTTCTCTTACATTTATAATTTATTTTAAGTAAAAAATGCATTTAGTTAGTTTAGTTGATACTAAGAGTTAGTGAACCAAATTACTTGGACATAGGCTATGTTTAAGAAAGGTTCTCAAAGTTAGATAATAAAATTTGTATGTACATTATGTAATATTGCTATTAACCTCTGTTAAGAATTTGGTGACAAAATTTTAAAGATATGTCAAAATTATATAATGACAAAATGTAATGACATTTAGAGTTGACTAATATATCATAAATTTCAATGACAATATATAATACATATGTCATCATCGTGATAGTAAGATGCAAGAGATTGCATAGAGTAGAGCTGAAAGGTATAGTACCTTAAAGTAATTGTTTCACTCAATTTAGCTTACTAAAAACATAAATATGGACTACAAATAAAGGCTTTACTATAATACGATAATAGTTTTCATAAAAAAAATAATTATATGAATTTTCTTGTTTATACTTGATATGATAGAGATCATATATATTTATAATTTATGCTCATGAGTATTTGATACTAAATTTAGATTCAACGTTACTATAATGTTCAAGGTGTGAATAAAAATAGATTTGTTGAGTAAAAGTAGTTGATTCAAGTCTATGCAAATATTTTATATGTATTGAATCAAAAGAGAAACTTACACTTAATATAAGTGGCAAGAATACAAAGTTGGATAACTAAGACTAACCCTTGTCAGAGTAATATGATGAGAATCATAAAGTTATATACAAAGATATGTTTTTTTATTATGAATTGTACAAAACTTATAAGACTTGTTGGGTTGAAGAATAAACAAATCAATCTTTAGTAAAATGACGACCACAGTAGTGAATTGTTAAATCTTCTATATAAGAGGTATGAGATGTGATAACAATTCATAAAAAGATATTTATTATATTTCATTAAAAGTCCTAATGTTTTTATGTGATATAGTAATATCTGTTAAATAAAAAATTGATTTAAAATTTTCAAAAGTTCAAATTGTTTAAATCTAAGGAAAAATTAAACATTAAAAATGATAAAATAATTCAATGAGATTGATGTGGTAAGATATAAACTTTTGTTTGTTTGGTGAGACATAAACTTTTGGTTATCTATAGGAATTAAATTATTTGGTGAATACCTCAATAACTAATTCTATAAGAGTACAGATTTATGTAATGATGTACATACAATATGAGATGTTGTATGTTGAATTTTTTTTATAGTTAAGCTTAGTACTACAATTTACCTTCAATAGTTCCGTTTTAGTTTATTAGCATGATTCCATATTAGATATGAAACGTTAAGACTTTGAAAGAGCTAAAGTAAATGTTTTTGGGATGCAATGCTTAGTTAAAGCACGTATTATCCAATATGTTTATAACTAAATTTGATGATAGAAAGTTAAGAGATATCCAAAGTTTAGATATAATCTTATATATCTCATTGAACAAAATGTTTGTTTGAATGTATACTTATAGGAGAATGGTTCTCAGGATAAGTAATAAAAGTAAGATAAAATTTGGAAGGTTCAAATATCATAGCAATATACCTAATTAAAACTGGTGCCTTTATTGTTGTTGTTGTTATTATTGATGATGATGATGTATAGTTAAAAAGCCACGAGACATTAAAAGATTCACTTTTATGATGAATTAAAAGAGTTTGTTTTGGAGATAATTATGAATTTATCATGTCTACAAGAAGGTTACTAAGAGTATAGTTATCCTCTTTAGTAAGAGTATGTAGAGACATGTTGCTCATAGTGATAAAAATAGTTCATATTTTCAATTGTCAAAAATATAGTTGTCCACTAATGACTTTTATTGGATATGTATAGATAATAACTTAATTATGATATTTATATCTATAGAGATAGATATAGATATAGATATAGATATATGATTTATTTACCTATTCTAGTCCAAGTATATAATGTATTAAAGGTGTTTAGTATTTGAGATATCTCATATTTGTAAAGTATCAAAGATATATATTCTTCTATGTATGAGTTGATATCTAAGTTCAATGTTATATTGATATTAACTTTAGAAGTAAATAATAATTAAGGTATATTTTACTATAAATAATATTATTTTAAGATTGGAAAGGTTCTAATGTAAATATATATTTTTCACTTAGTAAAAATGATTATTTGGATCAGGAGTTCTTTAATGAACTCAATATAGCTCCTTATATTTTTAAGATAGTAATGTACTATGGAAACATTAGTCATTGGGCATACGAAGAGTGTTAAGGTCTCATCAAAGATTCAAGTATGTATTTAGGTAGTTTCTCTTAATTATGATGATAATTTAGATGAATTCTTTCACTAAACCAATGTCCTAACAGTAGTATGATCGTTATATAAAGATATGGTATAAGATACTTAAACAATTGGCTTAGTACAAGTGGGAAATAGTTTATTTATACCCTACAATCAATTAATTAGTTATAGTTTAGTGACATAATTATTTAAAAGTATTCTTTATCTTATTCATATTCAGATGTATATGATAAAATTCATAAAATAAATGTACATTACAAATAAAATGATGATGAGATCATAATTATGAAAATCATATTGTATTTATGTATTATTCTTAAATTGTTCCTATTCCTTGGTCTATTGAGACTAGATATTAATAGAACATAAAAAAGTTAGTACACATTTTATTTCTTCCTTATGAAGGAATTAGTTCCTGATTAAAGTATGGAAATACTTAAGCAAAAGTATGGTACTTTTTAAAGAACAAGTTCATTGAACTAATCTCGTATGAGAATTTCACTTAAAATATTACTTGTATGTCTATAAAAATTCTTATTTTGATCATTTGACTTGAGATTACAAAAAGTATCTCATATAGGGATTCCTATATTTTTTATACTATTTATGACATACTTTAGACAATGGTAGTTTAGCCAGTAGTCATTGAATATATAGTATGAACTATGAAGTAGTTGTTGAGTAATCAATATAAGATTCATCACCCTAAAGTGATTAGGGAGAATGTTATACTATTCTCGATTCGTATTGATTCCAAAAATCCTTGGTCAAGATGAGATGACACTTTAAAAATTGTTTTCATATGTTATTAATAGAATTAATTACTAATGATAAAGAACTAATATGATTGGACTCAAATAGAATAAACATTATTTTAATACTTTATGTCTAATATCAACATTGTATGATGAAATAGTTGAATTATATTAAAAATCATGTATGGAAAAGTCCACTCGTAGCTTTTTAAAATATTTGTATAGTCATAATGCGTTATTAGATGTCAATCTTAATCAATGGAAAAGTAAAAGATTTAAATCAAATAAACAAATAATAGAAGACATAAACTAAAACTTCAATTAAATTTTAGGTTTATCTATAGATAAATGATAAAGAATGCATATTCTTTAAGTTTACTAAGTAGCAAAGTGATAAATCATAATCTATTGTAACATTATCAAACATTTTAATATAATTTGTTTATTTTTTTACCAAAATTTGATAATTTTGTTTCATGATCTCAATACTCTTAATCATAAGCTTCTGCAAAAGCTAAATAAGAGGAGTTAAAGCAAACATCGTAAGTTTTACATTTGTTTATCTTCATTAGTAAATAGTTACCTTATAAGAATTATAAGAAAATTTCAATTGTAGGTAAAGTAAGAAATTTTCATTTGTAAATGAAGTGATCAGATAAAAACATACTTATATCATTGATAAAACCAAAAAATCACTTACAAATTTTTGCTTTTTAATTCATAGGATAAGAAACTTAGAGAACTCTAAAACTTGTAGAACTCTTTCTATATGTTTTTCACATATCTCAAAATTTTCTTATCCTACACACACTTATCTTTCTAGAAAATCATAACTGTGACATTTACTATTATAATGTTTCACATTATTAACTTATTATATATGTTTATCCATTATTTCTTACTCAAACATAATAAATTTAATTAACCAAAAAGAAAACACTTATGCCTTACTTATACTTGTCTAATATCTCATACAACCAACATACTATAAGAGCATGTTTTCATACGTCTGGTAGAAATATATGACTTACTGACTGATGAAGCGATCCTAAAATGGATTTAGTATGCTATACCTTAGATCATTTATTACATCAATCAATGTCTCGTTCTCATTATATAAATATTTTGTATTCACATTGCCTTCTATATAAAAGATGAGTCCTTTTTAATACATATTGATGCCAACTTGAAATTGAAATCGTCTTCCTTGTTTCTTAATAATTTGAATTAAATTAACTCACTTTTCTAGAATGTCCCATTATATAGAAACATTCATAATTTTGTAGTAACATTCTAAGATAACAAATATTAATTCGATTATTTGGAATTAGGAATTTTAGATAGATCTAGGCCCAGTCCACTCTGACATTAGGCCTCTAGCCTTAGGCCTTGAGCTTTTTTAAAAAAAAAACAAGTCTTAGACTGAGATTAGTCTGTCCAAACCCAATTTGATTCAAAGCCCAAAAATTATAGGCAAAATAACATCGTTTTGATCTACTAAGTTTAATCGATTCAGGCTTAGGCTTGGGCTAGAGTTTCGGTGCCTCGAGGCCGAGCTCGAGCAGAAACTACCCATGCCTAAGCCCGACCTGATCCATTGCCATCCCTATATGAAATTAGAACCCGGTAAAAGGGGTACTTTAAATTTAAGGTTCACATAGAATCAAAGGATCATCACATAATATAAGTTGAAAATATGACTTATATTATCCTTATTGGTCGAAAAGGTACACATGGTATAATTCATGTGTTACAATATTGACTCTTTTTTATTAGAGCATATGTCTGTTCTAGTGTTTTAAACCTTGAGCTCTCATTTATCACCTACATAAATCACTTAAGACTAGTCTATCTCCATTCTTACAAAATAATAGAGGAGATCACCCATGTGGGAAGGCATTTCATATTTGTCCAATATACTTCTTATATTTAAAATTGAATGTTCAACACTCATATAATGTTCCTTTTAGAAAAAAAAGGTTAATTCAAAATCAAGCATTTTCACATTTCTAGGACTAGAATTTTTTTAAAATTCGCTTTAGAAAATTTTGTTCAATTTTCAATTAAACAAATGTTGCATCAAATATTCAATAACAAACAAACATCATTGATAACAAGTATTATGAATACTTGATATCTATGTCTTTTGATTTGATATTGATATTTTTGTTCTCTGGCACTTGTATTTCAATGTACTTATTCATGCAAAACATGGCATGCATGAAACTACTAATTTATTTTAAATAAAGAACCATCTTTATCTCTTATTCTTCTTGTGGCATCCATGGATACTATATATTGTTTAAGTGCTTACCTTTAACAATTGGCGTCACAAAAACTCTTTACTATCTTGCATACAAATTGTTCAACTATTTTGTTGTTATTATACATGTAGCTTACAACAATAAAAAATCTCTATTTGAACAATACTTAGCAATCTAAACTGCAAAGGTATATGCAACTTTAGCCATATTCTTTATTTTGATTATGGTTGATAGCCAATTTGTTTGTTTTCTTAACAAACTACTTATTATCACTAGCTATCAACAAATATCATTCATATGAAATAATAAAATGAGAAATTTATCGTCATATCTTTTAACATGTACTAAGTGGTCTTATTTGCAACCTTAGCCATATTCTTTATTTTGATTATAATTGATAGACAATTTGTTTGTTTTCTTAACAAACTACTTATTGTCAATAGCTATCAAAAAATATCATTCATATAAAATAATAAAATGACACATTTATCGTTATATCTTTTAACATGTACAAAGTGGTCTATTCCAATCATACTAAAATTATACGACATGATTATAGTATTAATATAATATGCCACTTACTTCAAGACTATGTTAAACCATACATTGATTTCAACAATCTGAGCACTTACTTTGAGACTATATTAGACCATATATTGACTTTAACAATATAAGCATGTAATGCTCTTGTCCATTAGGTTTCAACCCTTCTGAATGAAACCTAATGGTTGTATCATATAGATTTCTTCATTTAGTTCTTCATTTAACAACATAGTCTTTACATCTATTTTATGCATATCAAGATTCATTCCAATTACTAAGGCTAGAATCACTCAAACTGATGTAAACCTCAAAGCAAATGAGAATTTCTTCTCATAATCAATCTCTTCGATTGTGTATCTTTTTGCCACTAGATACACTTTGTAACTTTTAAAGCTACCATTAGTCTTTCACTTAACATCTGAAGAATCATTTGTTTTTTATAGCTACACATCTTTTCAAAAGATTATCCAAGTCTTATACTCAGATCAAACTTAGGGGGTGCTTGGTTTGTTAGTATGAGAAGAAAGGAATAGGTAATGAATGAAAAATGATGGTAATATATTATAATTGGGTGAACAGTGTTTTTATATCTTCTTTTAGGGAAATACTCCATAGCCCCAATATAGTGAGGAATGTAAATCATATTCATTTTCATTCCTCACTATAGTCATTATAATTCTTATTACTATTCTCCTAAGTGAACCAAGCACACCCTCATTGAAATTCATTCTTCTTCTATTGTTATAACTCATTCATCCTTAACAAGACTAGATGGAGCCTTTTCATATTCCTTGGCTTATTATTTTCTTTAAGAACTACCACAAAGGTTATTCCTTTCAACTTCAAAATTATATGATGAATAATTCGCTCACAATATGGGTATAATGTTGCTCTCACTTTAATTAGATAGTAAAGCGCTTCTACTAGGTTACAATTTTCATTAACCAGAAACCAATTCATCATTTCCTAAATTGCTCTCACTTGAATCATTTCCATTCAATTGGTCTCGTCTTACAAGATTATTCTAATTTAGTCTCCTATATGGAGATAACTTTTAAACTATCTTTTTCTTGCTTTAAAAAATCATTCTCTAAGAATGAGATATCTTATGACACAAATTCAATTACTTGTTTATTACCTTGTTCACCTTTGAACATATATCCTTTGGAATGTCAAAAAAATATCTTTTAAAGATTCTTCTCTTTGAAACCTAAATTCCCATACTTATAAGAGGAACCATGAATATAGGGAAAAAAAACACAATCTTAAGAAATCAGATATGGTTAATCGTGCCTCTTACTTTTTCATATCTCATATTATTTTAAGATACGATTTTATATAGGTACCCTATCAAGTACATATTTGATCATCAATAACACATCACCCTAATAGGCAATAATATGCCTATATCATTATAAACCTAACCATGACCATAAAGTTATTTCTCATCTTTGCACCCTAGCTTGTTTGTGGGTTCATACGATAGTCATTAGCTATCCATTCAATTTTCATCACATGACCTTATGAATTGATCAAGGAACTCTTTTTATATGTGATAAGTTCTTAAAATCTTTATCGAATTTATTTTATTAATTCTCAACTAAATTCTTATTCTTCATTAAACAAAAAATGTTTCAAATTTTGATAAACTAAATATAAAGTATAATTATTGATAAATATGATGAAATAAGTACTTCTATGTTGTGCTGTCATATTTGTTTAGCCACATATATCTTAATTAGTTACTTGCAATGGCTTAGTAACTTTTTGTCCCATACTCAATAGTTTTGTGCTATTTTGTTAGCTAGACAATGTTTACACAAGTGTCTTATCCTACTTTATTTAGGCCTTCTAAATAAAATATGCTTGATCATTCAATTTTAATTTTATCCAATATGACGAAGTCTAGGTGAAAATTAACATTGCATCTAAGGGTAGGTAAACATGACATAGGTAATAAATATTTATTCTCTATGGAAGGTTCATTTCCTTTTTCAATTTAGTTGGCTTCAGTCCGTAGAATCTTAAGAATTATGGAAGGCTTTATTTCTTCTTTTCAATTAGCTCATTGTAGTGCTTCCTCTTCGTAATTTTTAACTCCTTGTGAACATAACTTAGGCATTTATGTCTTAATATATGGCTTAGAAAGCTCAAGATGTTTATGTCAGATCCCTCGTAGCATTATATATCATCTTGATATTCACATTATAAGTTAAGTGCATTTTCATATGCTTTTAACGTGAAGGCAAGAATGTGCAACAACTTACACTAGCTCAATGTAAGATAAGATACGACTAACATTCTTCGGTTCACTTTGTTTAACATTAACTTCATATGCCTTGACATTGAATTATCCTATCTCATATTCTGTTTTATGATTTATTTATTTATTTATTATGGTGCATATATATATGCGTGTGTGTGTATATATATTCAAACATAATAATAAGTATTCATTATATGATTAGTGAGGTGAAACTATAACGTGTTACCACCACGGACGATATTTCCTTGGCATAGTCATACCTGAGAGTTCTTCTTTTACACCAAGTCACATGCCTTACAATTTTTCTATTTTTAATCATAGTGTCCTTTTTAAAGACTAATGATTTCATGTAACGAAACAAAAGCCTTTTGCTCTTTCAATACACGGTGGATTTTCATACTTTCACATTTCTAAATTGTTGCTCTTAAAATTTTCATTTCTAGTGAATTCTGCAACAAAATTTTAGATACATAAGTTATTTTCCTCAAACACATATGTCCATAATTACATATTCTTGTTATCAATTTCAGTGAATTTGATTTCAGTAACAAATACATGTGAATAAGAACTAAATAATTTCTCCATGAAAAATATGATTAACAGCACAAAGAGTGAGTAGAAAGACATATGGACGATTAGAGAAACTCCTAATCGTAAGAATCATTGCAATTTACGGTTTCCAACTCCACCAAATACATACTCAAAAAGCAAAACGTTAACTGTCATATGTTTGACACTTTGAAAGAAAGTTATAAAGATTCCTTTTGGTAGATCTTGCCAATTGGACTGTTCCGTATGAGAATTTAATTTATTTGGACGTATAATATGAAATGAACGAACATTAGTATTATCTGTAATGATTGAACAACATAATAACTATGTGACATCTTCGTTTGAACTAATTTCAAGTTTTATCATTTGTAATATACAACTTTTATTAATTATATCTTAGGATTGGGTTTAAATCAGATCTAATGATAATTTAATCCTAATTCAGATAATCTACCTCTAAATCATGAAGAAGCATAAAATCCAACCACAGAAAACAAAAAGTCTAGATAACTCAATTAAAATAATTTGGAAAGCACGATAACAAATGAGTATTACACTCATTACCACTTGCGGTATCATTCACCACTCCAGCTAGCCAACCTGGAGGCTTGGGCACAAAGTTAAGACGTTAAAAACCTTAATTACAACTACAATTTGTCAGCAGAGAGTGTAGGGAAAGGAAAGCACTCATCCGCAAGGGAAGATTTTTCCATTTCAGAAAGATAACATAGGTATGCACACCTGACTATAATGACTATTTCTTTTTTCTTTTTCTGTTTATTTCAACTTTGTTAGTTATTTGAAGAAAAGAGTTGTACTTGCGAATCGGGAACGCTATGCACTAAGCAAAGTGCTTAGTCTTAACATCAAGACTCCTAATATGATTGGCTTTGGTTAAATGTCAAAGTACAAGACAAGTCAGGCACTTGGTAAGTAGTCACTGTCGTTGATAGGCACATCCTGCCTGAACTTCAGTGCCATCTAATCTTTTTGTGCCATATTTAAGCTGTTAAGTAACAACCAAAGACTTTAGAAGAAGAAACATGTGACCGAGACTATGAGGACTCTGAATATGTCTAGGTTGTGTCTTGGTCCAAAATTCGAGGAATATGAGAAGTACAAGATTCTACCACAGGTTATAAAAATGATATTATTAGGTACAATCTAGTCGTGTTTCTTTTTGTTTTTGTTTTTTTGGGGGCAAGTATCAGTTAGCTATGCAAGATTCAGACAATGAGACATTTCAAAGTCTACATTGTTATCTTTTGAAAGAGTAATTGCACAGAAACATAATGCTGACATAAAATCCAGTCACCAGTCAATCATATACCTAATTTTGTTCTAATTGCATAAATTTTAATGCCCTACGCTACTAGATGAAACATATCGGAATACATTTTTCAGATGAAAATTAACCCAATATCTCTCAAACTTACCATCTCTGCCCGATTTATCATTTAATCGGCCATGATTAGTGTGATTCCACAAGTACATACAAGGGCTTGCCATTCAACCTCTCACGACCCTACAACATCCAAAAGCATTTTATCATAATCAGTTGTAGAGCAAGAAGAGAAAACAAAAAAGTAAAGGTTGTAAAAAAATGAAAACCTTGAGGTCTGGAAGTTCAATTACACATGCACACTCGACTACTTCTGCTCCACCACGCTCTACACATCAATTGCCCAGTTAAACGCTTAAAACACTTGTCCAAAAATGAACACTTAATTCACATCAAAATAAAGGAAAAAGCTCAAGAATAAAAATAAAACAGATGGAGTTAAAGAGCATGAACCAGTACACAGTTGACTGCTTTTGGACAAACAAAATGCCTCAAACACCTCTCATTGTGTACATTTGTTGAACTAGGAATCAGTTGATTCTTTAACTTTGTCCAAGGTTATGAAACTCGGTATACATTAGGTATAAACCTTAAAGCAGATTAATCAGCGATCTTGCCAAGTAAGAATGTATAAATTTGTAGGATACACTCAGGTATCAGTCCACCACATGCGTTACATCTGAGAACAAGTTACAAATTGAATCCTTTGAAACAGCACACTTGTGCTCTATTTATGACCAAAGATTTACTGATAATGAACTTCCACAATGCACGTATGGATTCTACTTTAAAATTATAACTTAAGTCTCAACTTTCCAGTTTATGTACTGCTAGAAATCTATAGTGGAATTTTCATTCATCAACAGGTAAATCTTGCAAAATCTAAGATCTACTAAGTGCCAAATAAGTAGAAGCTCCTTAATCATACTTTTATGTAAAAAATTCATATAGTGGTTACCCAGTAAATTCATAGCAGCACACAGAGTGCCACCAGTTGCAATTAAGTCATCCACCACTAAAGCGCGCTCACCCAAACCAACTGCTCCAACATGCATTTCAAGACAATCGCTACCATATTCCAGAACATACGCTTCTGAAATAACGTTTCCTGTCATTGGGGTAACATGTCATATAACCAAGTCCCGGAAAGAAAAAATGGACACCTAAGCAATGTCAGGAAGGTTCTCAAAGATTTAAGAGTTAATTGATAGAAACAAAAGTGATGCAGACACTAAGTGGGCATCAGTATGCAATTGCACATCAGGATATTACAGGTGATGATATGGCACAAAATGTACACACTCAGCTATCACTTATATTGCTGAGTAAAATCATTTGATATCTTTCTTAGACACTTCCAAAAACTTGTATACATTTTCCAACTATTTGAAGAAAGAAGGCGTCATTTTCATCACAAATGTCAAAAACTGTGATCACCTTATACAAAATTCAAGGAAAAACTCAACATGTATTGCAACTTTACATGAAGGTACGAGGCTTAATAAGCATGCAGCTATGCTGCATCACTACAACTATAGCAACTAAATTCATCAAAATATAAGAAATGTGAATTTCAATACGAGGGTTTTCAAGGGGAGACCACCGATAAAGACTATAATATAGATCAAATATTATATAAAGAAGCACCCAATTCATGCAAATAGACAAAATAGTACCAGGCAATTTCCTTGGTTTTCTTAGTGGGACGAACTTTGCTCCAATTGCCAATGCAATGGGGGGCCCAAAAATAAATCCGCGAGCTTCTATTCCTGAAAATGAAATCAACTTATTTCCAATATCAGAATATTTAGGCAAAAGTCAAAAATTATTGACTAACTCGACAAAAACCATTGATATCCTACACAAGAAGCAAGTGCGAGATATCAAAAAATTGATTTGCAAATAAGTAACTGCCCCCCTACCCCGCATTTAGCGGGATTTTTACTGGGCTGTTGTTGATTGTTTTTATTAACCACATAAACTGAAAAGTTCAATCCCCTAAACCAATGTTATTTTCCACAATCATATCAGAACAAGTTAGTCCAACAAATTTACATCAGAAAGTCAAAGAGAAGCAGCTTATAATGAACAACCTCTAAAAGCTATTCATGAGTAGTACAATAAAAGGAATTATTTCAACAGTCTAAAGCTGACAAGGATCTACGAGCAAGAAATCAGAGTGTCAAGCATCAGAAAGTTGATTTTACAGAGATAACTAACTGGAGCAGGATATGTTGAGCAATGAACATAATCATATGCTGCAGAGAAAAATCTAAAGTTGACATTGGAATCAGCGTGCTGATATATTTGTTATGCTGCTCCCCATCAGGTTTATTAAGAAAGAATGAGTCTCTTTCTGTATAACATAATCAGGATTCTTGAAGACACATCTGTTCTACAATCAATAACATACATCTATCATGTGAGTACTATCAATGGATCTAGTCCATTGCACAATATTATAAAACTTCCATATCCTCGTCTCACTAGGGAGAAGGCAGCATATTATCCATGTTAGGCCTTTACTTTTTTAGAGAAGATGCCATGAAGTACAAAGTTTCTCAAAGCACAAGAGACACCATAAATGCACGAGTCCATAAAAAGACATTCCACTGCTCACACATTACGATAAAGCACAGGTATGTTCAATGTTTACATAATCTTTTGTGTTAAATACGACATAGATGAGGTACTACAACAATTACATTTAGAATTCCCATTTCTTTTTATTTAATAGGTATTTGAATGAACAGCACCATAAAAGAAGTGAATTGGTACCCAAATCTCTAAATCAATATGGCATAAAAAATTGCAATCGATTATTAATTCTCTTGAACTATTTTTTTCCAATTGTTAAGCATCTTAATGGGGGAGATATTACAGCTTATATAAAAAATATGTGGGACAGAAACATAAAACCAATCATGCTAGCACAAGAAAACAGGACAACATCTGCAATCCGTTGCGCCACTGGAAACTCAAAAGCAGAAATTCAGTATTAGAAGGGGAAAAATGAGGAGGCACGACAAAGAAACAGTGAAAGATTAGACATTAGATCAATGCATGATAGAGAGAAATAACGATAAAGCCTAAAGCAACGGCCCAATGGTAACTTGCATGAACCGGGTCCACCAATTTTTCAACAAGTTGGGCACATCTTCATCAACCACCATCCTCCCAAATCAGGTCCTAGCATATGCTCCCAGCAATGACAAGAAGAAGAATGGCAACAAAACACAGAGAGAATGAGCGCCGTTCAAAGGGAAAATTTTTAAACAGAAAGCAATCAATACCACTCCCACTAACACAGAGGAAACTTTAGTCAAACAAGAAATCACTCCAACACGGACCAAGATCAAAATGAGAGAACAAACACACGGACGCATCATTTGATATACAGTGATTTCGCTTTATCCAGGAAAAAAGGGAAAAAAATTTCCCAAAACGCACCCATAAAAAGATACCAAAAACGTAAATGACAGTGCATTTTGCTCTGTAAGCAAATAGAACCCACCACCTTGAAACCCGATAGAAGAGATGAGAAGTCGTCAAAAAGCCATAACCTAAATCTTTTAACCCCTCAAAAGTTCCGGAAAAAATCCAAAAGACAAAAAGAAAAAGGAAAAGTGGGTTGTCTCTTGAGTATTTACCTGCAACAACTGAAATGTTTTTGCCTTTGTAGCGTTCAACGAACAAATCAATTGTATCCTTGAATGATTTCGTATCCAGTAATAGAGTTGTGATATCTTGAAACATGATTCCTGCCACAGACCCAAGCTCGTCGTTGAATTTTGGAAATCAATTTATTTAGAAGAGTCAAGCTTAAATTATTCTTGCGAGGGTTCAATAGATAATGTAAGAAATAAGTAAAGGAAAAAAAAAACAAATCTTCAATCAGCCGTGTGACTCGACACAAAGAACTGGTCGTTCATAGAACCTCAAGGCATGTTTCTTTAGAGAAAGTATATCACTGACTACAGAGTCTACAAGTATTGCAGACTACAACTCACAAAAATTTAACATTTCATGCAAGAAAATCTATTTCTTTATATTTTCCAAGACGTAGTAAGCTCAAAAGCGATGATTTTCAAGGTTCTTAGTTTATAAATTGCAATCAAAACATATATATATATATATATTGCAAGGCCTAAGAATGCCGTTGTTTTTCTCTCTGCGTATCAAAGTTGGAAAGAAAAAAACATGAAAGAATCGAGCTTTAGACGGATAAGCAACAAATAGTCAAAAATGAGGCAAAAGAAAAACCTGGCTTAGGAAAATCGGGGACGACGCGAATCTGAGTTTTGATTCCATGGATACGAGGATCTTTATCCCTGTAAGCCGACATTGTATCTTTATCTATATTCTCTGTTATCTAACACACAACAAACTGTCTATCAAAATACCAACTTCTGCCGGATCAGTATGAATAACCCAGAAGAACAAAACCAGAAAAATCCTTCCTAACGGCTTCTGTCCATAATATAAAACCCCCTCTGGCGATTCCCAGTTCTTAATAAACTTGATATCAAGTACCAAAACAGATACAAGAGCAAAATGAGAAACCAATGTATGATACAGAGAGAAGTGAGGTGGTTGTTGTTGAGTTGCGGAAGTGGCTCCCTGCACAAGAAAGGAGAGAAAGAGAATGGAAATGTTATCAGTAAGGATTTGTAGAGGGAGAAAGAGAGAGCGAGAGATGGAAAGGTGAAAAGGGTCAAAACAAATATTGGAATTGACGAGGGTGTGGCTCTGTAGTCTGTGGTGTATCAGTGTGTGTATGTGTTTATGGTACCATGCCTGGTTAGAGTCTCTCTCTGTGGTCTGTGGCTGAGCAGAGAAGAATATGGATTGGTTTGTTTTTCTTTTCTGTGAGGACTAGGGAGCAGCTTTAGAATTTGGATGGTGAGAAAAGGAAAGACGAAGCTGCGGAGCTTTGGATTTTGCATGCAGGCCTCTCTATTCCTTCAAAAACTAAGAATTCTATAGCTTTGCTTTTCAGGTTAAAAAGTGTCAGCGAGACAACAGTGTATGTCCCCACTGCTTAGGTCGATCAAACTGAATATAATCTCAATCAAATGTTTCATTTACCAATTTTCAGTTCAGTTCCATATTCTTTGGTTGCTCTTAATTTTGGCAGTAAATAATCTTAAATTAGACAACTACAGGTTTCTGAATTCTGTTTCTTCTCTTTCCCTTTTAATTTAGCCAAAACATCATTGGAATTGTGGTCGGCTCTTGACCGGTGATGAATTCCTACGAAGACAACAAAGCTACGCTGGCAATCTTTCAATTACAATGCTCGGAGGTATACACTAGAAAGGTATCTATACTTTTAAATTTAGCTGTATCCAATAATGGAGATTATTAAAAATTTATAAAATGAATTTTATATTATATATAATTATTCACATTTGTACTCAAAATTTTTATTTTAAAACAAGTTTGAATTTTTAATTAAAAATCATTAAAATTTTAAAACTATCGCTAGCACAACCTCTATATGGTAACTATAATATTTAAGGCAACATGACAACAAATGCTAATTTCTGCTATATCACATGGCCAATATGGTCATTGTCTTATCGCAGCAAAAAAATTAACTCCCCATCTTGCACTCAAAAGGTGGAATTGCCCACCTCAGACGCCCCCACACTCCGGTCCGAGTTAACTCCCCATCTTAATATTATATTATAGGTAATAGTTTTCTAAAATTAATATCCCCAGATCTCACGATATAGTGAGATTTCAACTAGATGTTAATGATGATGAGTTTTCTAAATTAATAATATTTTAAACATAAATTAAAATTGTAACAAACTTGAATATTACATTAAATTTAGATATTTTCAACTATTAGTCTTTAAAATATACATTAATATAAAATAGATATTGCACCTTCCTCCTCACCTTAAGGCTATGTTTGGTTGGGAGTTTATTAATGGAATGGAATGGAATGAGATGAAAGAGGAGGGTTTCATATTACATCTCATTCTATCCTAAATAGTAAAAATGAGAAACCTCCGATTTAGGGTGTTTAGGATGAAATGTAAAATGTTAAATAAATTTTCACTATATTACAATATAAACTCTTCTTTCAAAGAAAATTTTACTATATTACATTATGAATCCTTCTATACCTCATAAACAACAATTTTCTAATATTACATCCATTTATATTCTATTCCATTATAAATCATTACATTCCATTATATTATGTTCCATTCCATTAAAAACCTTACGTCCAATCAAACATAGCCTAAGGGACAAGTTCACCATTGATCCAAAAAAATGACTAACTAAGATATTGTTTTCATAATTTTGTTAGATTATAAAATTAATTTAGTTATAAGATTTTATACTTTTGTTAATTACAAAACAATAAGTACTTAAAATTGATTTCAAAGCAGGGATTTCTGAAAAAGAATAGATTCCTAAGTGTTGATCTAATCAACCCTTTATTTTTTTCACCTCAATGCTTTCTTCTATAATGTAGTCATTTTATATTACTCATTTTTTGGCTATCATATATATATAAATACTAATTGTTTATTGTTGTATTAGAAAAAGGACTCTGAAATCAAAATATTTAAATTAATAAAAATGAGCAAACGAGTGTAATTTTTCACATTTCCGAAGGTTTTCTACGAAAGGATGGTAATGTCTTAGTAAGCTCGAATTTTACATTACCCATCCTTACCTTGGCCTTCCAGCTTGAAGCTACAAATGTTGGGCCCCGATTCTTTTTCATACTAAATAAGCATATGTTCAGATTATTTTTTGAGGTTGAGTTTGCTTAATTTGTTTTGGTTAGGAGTTAATTATAATGTCTATGGGTGGAGGAATTTATTTCTTAGATTGATGGAATTAAAAAGGAGAAATTAAGATTAAGTTAGAGATTT
>JAOTAY010000191.1:33304388-33323093 GCA_025629805.1 Erythroxylum baracoense | reverse complement strand
TATTCACTAACCACACATTCTTTAAGTAGTTACCTCAATTAACAATCCATAATTAAAATAACTTTTACTCAATTAATCTATCATCATCTAGGTTCATTTTCAAGCTTTAATCATGTCTAAATACACCACATTAGAAAGACTTGTCCTCATGTGTTTCAACAATTGTACAAATCAACATTTAAGATGTAAAACCCTGCCCCTCTCTAAGATCGTGACAGAAGCTACTACATCTGTCCATGATCGTGGGATGTGCCACGATCGTCGCCTATTCTTTTCCTGCACTTTTTCCAAATTTTCTCAAGACAAGTTTCAGGTTAGTTTTATATGGCTATTTTGACATAGAAGATGAGGTTTCTAGGTAATATGTTCTTCTAAACAAATGTTCCTCGATGTCTTAAGTTTCTAATGAACTAAATTTAATATAATTTGGTTCATTATTCCCAGAGTTATACCTAAAATACTATAGACTATTCTCAAATAGTGATAGAATCCAAAACTCAACTTCAAGCCAAATTTCAAAACCTTAGAGACATAACTAAAATTCTATTCCTTCATGAAAATTGTAGACATATGTATGTAGTTTAATTGAAAATTAAAAACACCCCATTTTGGATATCTACATGTCAAGTTATGGGTGCTATGGCTAAAATACTGATATCTGTTCAGTGGAGCCACTAAAATTAACTCACGTCTTACACCTTTCAACGCCCCTTCACCATAGTTCATTAATTCCACTTCAATTCCAACTTATTAATGTCTGAATTACACATCAGTTTCAAGTCCAAACCAATTAAAAAATTATTCATTAAGAATCTCACAATCCATGGTCTTTTAGGTATTAACATCCAAAGCAAAAGCTACCAAACAAGTATCATGTTCCAAACCTTAATTCATCATCAATTCGATACATATTCTATCCAATTCAGGCATCAAATAATTCATTTTATAACATGCAATCAAGTTTAGCATTCCCTTACCTAATCACCTTCTAGTTCCTTCTTCCAAGAACTAGCCAAACTAGCCCTTCATACAACCAATACACTTCTGAAATCTAGGTAGATGTAGAATGATCTTCACACCCCAAAGACAACATGAAAGATAATAAGCTCTAACTTCCTTGATGCAGCATCTTGATGTGGTAATCAAGCATAACATAAGCCAAATACACAAGAATGAAAGAGCATGGTGTTGCAGTGGTGAATGAACAAGAAGAGGGTGGTTGATTTCGGTGGAGAGCATGAATGAGGGCTGTAAAAACTTCCTTGCAAAAAAACGTAACACCTAAGTTGCTAGATGTCTCAATTATGCATCGTCACATGTCACTAATGCATATATCACATTTTCCCTCCATTTAAGCTACCAAATGTCACACTTCCATTGAGCCATTTTTCATTTAATCAATATTGCCAGATGTCATTCAAAGTATAGGCTTAGTCATACTAATTTTTATGTACCAATTTGTCTTGCCACTTGACAGCTTTCTTAGCCCAAATGTACATTTTAATACCTCAATTCTCTATTGACGTTAATAAATTCCAATTCACTAAGTATGATATAATAAACCAAAATTCAAACATATAAAACTTACATTCATGTCACAATTTTAACACTTATCATAATTACCTTTATGAACATGTAACATTTTAACTAGGGTATAATTTGGGGCCTTACATTTCTCTCCCCCTTAAAAGAATTTCTTCCTCGAAATTCATACTTGATGAGAATAGCTGAGGATAATGAGCTCTTATGGTCTCTTCTAGTTCTCATGTTGCTTCCTCAAGCCTATAGTGTTGCCAGAGTACTTTTACCAAAGGTATTTGCTTGTTCCTAAGTTATCAAACTTCTCTGGCTAAAATAGATTCTTCATAAGTCAAATCCGGTTGTACTTGAATTTCTTGTACAATAATCTTATGTGTATCATCTGACTGATATCTTCATAACATGGAAACATGAAACACATCAAGTAACTTAGCCAATTCTTTAGGAAGATCTAACTAATAAACTATTGGTCCGACTCTCTTAAGAATCTTATAAGGACCGATGTATTGTAAGCTGAGCTTACCTTTCTTCCTAAACCGAACTATATGTTTCCATGGTGATACTTTTGAAAACACCTTATCACCTACCTGATACTCAATATCTTTCCTTTCTAAGTCAGCATAGAACTTCTGCCTATTAGTGGCAGCTTTCAACCTTTGTTGAATAACTTAAACTTTCTATTCAATATCTTTTACGATATTAGGCCCGATCATCTTATTTTCACTTAATTCAGTTTAACATACAGGAGATCTACACCTCCTATCTATAGGGCTTCATAAGGCGCCATGCTAATACTAGTCTGATAACTGTTGTTGTAAACAAACTCCATCAGAGAAAGATAGTTATCCCAACTTCCTGAGAATTCTAACACACAACCTTGAAGCATATCTTCCAATATCCAAATAACTCGTTTAGATTGTCCATCTGTCTGGAGATGGAAAGCAATATTAAACTTGACTTGAGTACCCAAATCCTTTTGTAGACTTTTCTAAAATCTCAGAGTAAATTGAGGATTACGATCAGAAATAATAGATAGTGGCACCCCATGCAACCTCACTATCTCGTTCATATATAAGTGAATAAGCCTATCCAATGAATAATCAGGATGAATAGGCAGAAAGTGAGCAGACTTGGTGAACTTATTAGTAATCACCCATACAACATCATGCTTCCTTTGAGTGAGAGGAAGTCCAGTGACAAAATCCATGGTAATGTTATCCCATTTTCATTGAGGAATCAAAATAGGATGTAACAAACCAGATGGAACCTCATGCTCAGCTTTAACTTGCTAACATGTCAAACATTTGGATACATAATTTACAAAATTATATTTCATACCTGACCACTAGTAACACTGCTTCAGATCTTGATACATCTTATTTACACCAGGATATATTGTAAAGACAGTATTATGGGCCTCAAACAATAACTGTCTCTTTAACTCATCATTAATTGACACACACAATCGATCTTTATAATACAAATCACCATTTCATTTCACATAAAAATTAGGCTGTTTGCCTTCCAGAGTAGCCAAAATAAGTTGTTGCAACTTTATCATCAACTTGCTGTGCATCACAAATTTCTTCTCTCAAGGTAGGCCTAGCTTTCAACTGAGCTATTAAAGCTCCATCATATGCAAGTCTCCTTTCACTCTGTTGCAATGATAATCTTGAAATAGTCTTTCGACTCAAGGCATTAGCCATGATATTAGCCTTACCTGGATGGTAATCCACAATGCAATCATAATCTTTAAACAATTCTAACCAACTCCATGGTCTCAGATTAAGTTCTTTCCGAGTAAGTAGGTACTTCAGACTTTTATGATCAATGAAGATCCTACACTTTTCACCATACAAGTAGTGCCGCCATATTTTCAAAGCAAACACTATTACTGCAAGTTCAAGATCATGTGTATGGTAGTTCTGTTCATGAGGCTTTAGTTGCCTAGAGGCATATGCAACTACCTTCCCATCCTGTATCGAAACATAACGCAAACCATTTCTAGATGCATTATTAAACATAACATATTCCTTACCAGAAGTAGGTTGAGCCAATACAGGAGCTTCAGTAAGCATTCCTTTTAGTTGATCAAAACTAGCTTAACATCTATCAGACCATTCATACTTCACTCCTTTCCACAACAATTTAGTCAAAGGGGATGTTATCATCGAGAACCCCTTTACAAACTGGCGATAGTAACCTACTAAACCCAGAAAACTTCTCACTTCCATCACATTCCGTAGCAGCTTCTAGTTAATAATTACTTCAATCTTACTGGGATCAACTCTAATCCCTTGAGAAGAAACAACATGTCCAAGAAAAGATACCTCCTGAAGCCAAAAATCACACATACTCAGCTTAGCATACAATTGTTTTCCCACAGGGTTTGTAACACAATCCATAGATACTCAACATGATCATACTTATTCTTAAAATAAACCAGGATATCATCTACAAACACTACTACAAACTGTTCTAAATAGGGCCTAAACACTCTATTCATCATATCTATGAATGCAATTGGAGCATTAGTTAGCCCAAATGGCATCATCAAGAATTCATAATGTCCATAACGGGTCCTGAATTCAGTTTTGTAACATCCATATCCTTTAACCGAAGTTGATAGTATCCTGATCGTAGATCTATCTTGGAAAATTCTTCTACACCTTTCAATTGATCAAACAAATCTTTTATTCTTGGTAACGGATACTTATTCTTCACCGTGACTCTATTCAATTGCTTGTAATCGATACACATCCGAAGAGTACCATCTTTCTTCTTAACAAATAGAATCAGTGCTCTCCAAGGTGAGACACTGGGTTGCATGAACCCCTTATCCAGTAGTTCTTGCAACTGCACTTTCAACTCCTTCAATTTAGTGGGAGCCATCTTGTATGGTGCTCTAGATGTAGGAGCAGTGCCAAGCATAACTTCAATAGACAACTCTACTTCCCTTTCAGGAGGGAGTTCGAGTAACTCTTCAGGAAATATATCCGAAAATTCACTCACCACTGGAATATCTTGCAATTTACCACCCTTCTTCTTAGAATCAAACACAAATGCTAGATAAGCTTCACATCCCTTCCTATGGAATTTTCGAGCTTGCATAGCAGATACCACGTTAATCAAAGAACTAGTGTGGATGCTATGCAATACTATTTCAGGTTGATCAGGTTTCCTAAGCACAACAGTTTTAGCACTACAGTCAACCACTGCCTGATGTTCGGATAACCAATCCATACCCAAAATCAAATCGAATTCATAAAAAAGGCAATTGAATTAGATTTTCTATATATTCACATCCTTGGATTATAACAGGACAGTCTTTATAAACATGATTAACCAACACACTACTACCAAGAAGACCGGTTATAAGAACATCATACTCTAACTGATCTACAGGCATCACTTTATCAGAAATATCTCCAACACAGATATAAGAATGAGTAGATCCAGGATCAATCAAAGCATGCATTACAGAATTAAAGAGAGAAATAGTTCCCGCAATAACTTCAAGTGTATCCTGATCCTCAAGAGCTTTCAAAACATATATAATATTCCATATAATTAGTTTGATTAATATTCCATATAATTAGTTAGTTTAATCCCTCTCTCCAAAACAACCCCCCTTTTTTTACAATTCCCCAATATCGTAATCTTTTTTACTATTCCTCTAGGATCGCCCGAATATTGGGTAGTTATTGTTAAGAGGGTAGAATGCTTTATGAAATGGGCGGAGTAGCTAAAAAAATAGCTAGGTGGGCTATTTCAATAGTAGTGTCCAAAATGCCTCTACGAACTCAATTCATTATTTCAGGATAGGCATATAGAATCAAAGGAAAAAGCCTGTCGATCAACAGTTTCCGAATGAGTACTTGGAATAAGCCTGAACTGACTAGTTCCTCCACGACCTCGATCACGTCCTTTGTTCCCAACAGATGCATGAGAAACCTCTCTACTAACTTGTGATGTCTGAATCTATCTCACAAGGTAACTTGTTATCAAATGATCAGTACCACCACATCGAAAACATGCACTCGTAACCCTCCAATAAGTAGCCCGATGGTATTTAGAGCAACGAGGGCACTTCGAAATACTAGAACCTTGTCCCACAAAGGAACCCCTACTAGAAGCAGTCGATGAGGGAAAGTTTTGTCTCCTTCCCCTAGATATTGATCTCTGAATAAATTCTAGTGCAGAGGAAACACCTTCACAACTCCGCTTGCCTGAGGACTATCCTCCTCTAGTAAAGTCCCTTCGCTGAGCCCTTTCTCTCTTCATCATCTCTTTCTTCTCTATTTTAATAGCAGCTTGTACCAGTTGATGATAGGTCACTTTCTGTAAAAGAGTAAATGTTGCTAGATGCTCTTTGATCAAATCATTTAAACCATCTTCAAACTGATGACACCGAAACTTCTCCGTAAGTACGAGTTCAGGTCCATACTTGCTGAGTTGATTAGACTCTCTGTCATACTCAGCAACAGACAGTTTCTTTGCTTCAAGTTCAAGAACTGCTTCCATTTCTCCTTTTTATAGGCTTCTGTCACATACTTAGCTTTAAATTCTTGGGAAAAGAAATCCCAAGTTAAAAGCTCCAGTAACTGAAGATTCCTCAAAACAAACTTCCACCACATATAAGCTGCTTCCTGAAGAAGAGAGACAACATAGTGCACCATCTGATCTGGTGGGAAACTAATTTCATCTAACACTCTTTTCAATTTCTCTAACCAGATTCTTCCAAATAGGTTCCAGTAAATTCTTCAGCTCTATACTTCCACAACTGATCAATCGGACCCTTAGGTGCCATCATACTATGTAACAAAGTCATCATGTCTTGTGACAACTTTACCAAAGCCTCCCCCTGATTTAAAGGTGGAGGTGGTGGTATCTCATCTCGATTCACCCTAGAAGATCCAGATATAGATGGAAGAGATCGCTTAGGATTATTACTCTCAACAACCTCGTCAACAGCTTCGTGAGATCTTTCCATATTTAATTATATAACCAAAACATGGAACAAACCACATTAGGCTAAACACAACTCTTATATCCATGTATAAGCAATAGTTAAGCATTGGTTAAACCAGAATCGCTTAAACCATGCTCTGATACCACACGATGTAATACCCACATATCCCCTGGGAGGATATGCAGATGCTACACAAAACAAAAACAAAATAATCCAAAACATACTAAAGAATTTTCAGAAACTCAAGGAACAAACATTTCATTCATCAATGGTTAGGTCATATTTAGAACATAACATACACATGGTACTTATTACATACAAGCCTTAAATCCAAATCCAAACTGTATTAAGGTTATTACAAACTATTGAAAAAACAAAATATCCAACATGTCCCATTACATTAAAAAACAACTCAAAAGCAAACTGAACATTTCCAACACAAAGCACAATCTTTTTGGCCACTATAGTTGTCTTTGTCCTAGTCTCAAGTCTTTTTATCAGAAGCTACACAGAGTCAAAACCACCATGCTAAGCATAAAGCTTAGTGGTGAATAACTAAAAATAATGCATAATGGTGACAGTTTCTAACAGTTGTCTAACATTCATATGTACAGAATTAGATCATATCACCAACAATCTTTAATTGTTCATGTTAAAGAGTAATCCAAACATTATGTCTCAGAATAAAATATGATTCATCAACACAGAACATTATTGCATTAGAACAAAACTCATAAATATCAGAACATAATGTACAAGTGTCATAATTGAATATCAGAATAGGATATAATCCTCTCAGATTAAAAAATTATGACTTGCATCATATCACAATATGTTTTGTATCAAATCAGAGCTTATCTCGTATCAGATCAAAACTTGTTTATACCAAAACTGAACATGTATCATAATACAAAACATGTTAGCCTACTAATCGTTTTTACAGAAGTGGGTAATGAGACCAGGACAGAAGATACCCATGTTTGGTATTTGAAACAAAAGAGACTTAAGTCTCTAAAACAAAAGGCACAGAAATGTCTAAAATCAAAAGACTCCTTATTGTCTAGTTACAGAAGAAACTTTAGTGTCTGGTTACAGGACAGCTGCAGACCCTTCTAGACATGCCTATTTACCAATGACTAGGACTTGGTAGTTTTAAAACAAACTGCTCTAGATTTCATAATCTCATGCAAAAGATGTAATGCATAACATATGACTTTATTTCATTTTCCTCAAATTGAACATATACATGCACATTCAATCAAACTTAATATACCTTATGAGCATAAACATTTACAATAATGTACCATTAAATACATAATACACTTTATACATTACATATAATTACACAAATTCCAATTCATAATCAATCATATTCAATTCACATCACATAAACCATTTCAAACACATTTGTATTCATAAGGACACATTATTCACTAACCACACATTCTTTAAGTAGTTACCTCAATTAACAATCCATAATTAAAATAACTTTTACTCAATTAATATATCATTATCTAGGTTCATTTTCAAGCCTTAATCATGTCTAAATACACCACATTAGAGAGACTTATCCTCATGTGGTTCAACAATTGCACAAATCAACATTTACCATGTGAAAACTATACCCATCCCCACGATCTTGACATAAGCTACTGCATCTGTCCAGGATCGTGGGATGGGTGCCACGATCGTGGCCTATCATTTTCTTGTACTTTTTCTATATTTTCTCATGACAAGTTTCAGGTCAATTTTATATGACTATTTTGACATAGAAAATGATGTTTTTGGGCAATATGTTATTCTAAACAAAATTTCCTTTATATCTTAAGTTTCTAATGAACTAAATTTAATACAATTTGGTTCATTATTCCCAAATTTATACCCAAAATACTACAGACTATTCTCAAATAGTGATAGAATCCAAAACTCAACTTCAAGCTAAATTTCAAAACCCTTAGGGACAGAACTAAAATTCTATTCCTGCATGAAAATTATAGATATATGTATTTATTTTGATCTATAATTAAAAGAACCCTATTTGGATATCTACAGGTCAAGTTATGGCTAAAATACCGATGTCAGTTTAGTGAAACCACTACAATTAACTCACATCTTACACCTTCAACGCCCCTTCACCATAGTTCATCAACTCCATTTCAATTCCACCTTATTCATGGCTCAATTACACATCAATTTCAAGTCCTAACCAATTCAAAAATCATTCATTAAGCATCTCACAAGCTATGGTCTTTCAGGTATCAACATCCAAAGCAAAAGCTATCAAACAAGTATCATGCTCTAGACCTCAATTCATCGTCAATTCAATACATATTCTATCCAATTCAGGCATCAAATAATTCATATTATAAGATGAAATCAAGTTTAGCATTCCCTTACCTAATCACCTTCAAGTTCCTTCATCCAAGAACTAACCAAACCATCCCTTCATACATTCAATACACTTCCGAAATCTAGGTAGGTGTAGAATGATCTTAACACCCTAAAGATAGCATAAAAGATAACAAGATCTAACTTCCCTGATGTAGCATCTTGATTTGGTAATCAAGCATAACATAATACAAATACATAAGAATGAAAGAACATGGTGTTTCGGTGGTGAATGAACAAGAAGAGGGTGGATGATTTCGGTGGAGAGCATGAATGAGGGCTACAGAAACTTGCAAAAAAACATAACACCTAAGTTACTAGGTGTCTTAATTATGCATTGGCACATGTCACCAATGCATGTATCACATTTGCCCTCCATTTAAGCTACCAAATGTCATACTTCAATTGAACCATTTGTCATTTAATCAATGTTGCCAAATGTCATTTAAAGTATAGGTTTAGTCATACTAATTTTCATGTACCAACTTGTCTCGCCACTTGACAACTTTCCTAGCCCAAATGTACATTTTAATACCTCAATTATCTATTGATGTTAATAAATTCTAATTCACTATGTATGATCCATTAAGCCAAAATTCAAACATATACAACTTACAATCATGTCACAATTTTAACACCTATCGTAATTACGTTCATGAAAATGTAACATTTCAACTAGGGTATAATTTGGGGCCTTACAAACACAATTTCTTTCTCATATACAGCACTCACCGTTAGTTATGATGTCGTTTCTTGTGGATTTTTTTGTTTAAGCATACACATTTTCTACTGCTACATTGTCATTCCTATTTATGTTTGTCTGAAGTATGTAGTGTGTTGTCATTTTATTGCTTGCAATTTATAATGTTTTATGTGTTATTTGTTATAGGAGAGTAATGCTTCTTTCCTGACGTTGTACTCCAATTTTTACTCTTTCAATCAAAATTTTAATTTCTCCAAAAAAAGCTCAAATTTTGTATTTTAGTTTCACTTTTTACTCATTTTGCTTCCCAGAATAATCCCTTTCGAGCTGTATAATGCAGCAACTAATAAGAGATAAAAATCTCCATTAGGGTTTCATGTGATTTCCAAAATATTGGTTTTTTTAAAAAATAGAAATTAAAGTTGAGCTTGGATTAATTTGATTGGAAAAGGTTTGATTCAAAGGGAAGCAAATTGCAGTTGGATGATTAATTGCAGCTAACTTCCTCGGCACTTAGTTAGGTCACTAGGGCGGTAGTCACAAAATGGTGTTTAATATTAGTTATGAAGTAGTTCTGCACACACTTTTACACAGTGCAAAAAACTTAATTCATATAACAAATGTTAAAAGAAAGAGAATATGAGACCATGCGAATAGTAGCTATGTAATAAAATAGTAGTAGAAGTAGTAAGCATGTATTAATCTTTGTAAGAGTAACTTTACATCAATTGTTGGTCATGGCTACGCCTTTTGGCAATTAGGGAAGTTTAGTTTAGTGGTCCAATTTAGGAAGTGCAATTTCATTATAAATTTCTGCTTATGAAGGTTAGCAAACATGGCTTTTGCCATAGGGGATTTTAATATTCCTCCTTTCGTCTCATTAATTTAGACAGTGACATTGGTTATTTGCAAGAAATTGGTGAGAGACTCTAAGCGATGTACAAGTATTTCGTGAGTTTATAAGCCTTTTCTGCAATTATTTCCACTACTAAGTGTAATTTGAAATTTGTAAACTAAGTCTCAATTACACTCAACCTTTTTCCTTTTATTGTCAATTTTTGAACCTGACTATCTAATGCAAAAACAATCAATATATAATAAAATCACCTACTTTTCATATTCATTTGATGAGATTTTTCAATGAAAAGTGCCTTTGTCATGGGTAATAATATGTCATCTTTTTAGAGATCTGGTGCTAACGTTTTAATCATGTGTTCATGTATTATTGTGAATACTACTACAACAACATAATTAATTTTCCGGTATATGTTGCATAATAACTCTTAATTTGTCCCAAATAATTATTTTGGTTATAAGCTCAAAATCATTTTGATAAGTTTAATTGGAGAACATAATTTGGACGATTAACCTCTCAATGAGCAACTAATTATACACATATGATAACATAATATTTTTTCAAATAAATTCACATCAGATCGATGTTTATCTTCTTAGAAAATACTATTTTTTCCTTTTAAAAGAATGGGTTTTAAGATTTAAAAAGAGTTGACTCATACTTAACGAAACACATTATATCCTTTACTTCTGCATATCTTTTGATGGCATTAGATAAAGGTTAAGAAAGTTTAGATATAAATTCCATTTGTAATAAGCAGTATGTTGTTTTTTATGATATTCATTTGTAATTTCACAAGTTAAGTCCTTGAAATAAAAAAATCCAAATGTATTTTGAAATTTATTTATCATAAAATTTATGTAACAAATAGGTGAATTATGTGCATGAAAATTTCATTATAACAAAAAATCATAATATAATCAAATTTTATGACATTATTTTTTTATAAGAAATGGTAAATCAAATACACGTAGAACTTTATTCAATTTCACCCATCTTCTAAATAAGACATATAAAAAAATTCAGATTAACTCTATATATTACAATTTTTATATTAGTGTTATGATCTAGAAGCCAATCATTAGATGGTTGTATTCTTACAGTTACGTTTATGGATTGGATAGTTTATATCATTTTATTCTATGAGTTTTCATTATTTATGGATTATTCGAGTTGAGGACTTGAATTGTAGAACTCTGTAATGGAAATGATTACTTTGAAATGTCGCTAATCTTGGTAATTAACATGGAATATTAATTGACCACTAAAAGATAAGTGTGTAGATTAAATGATGATGATGTTCTGCAAACCATTCGATAAGGAGTTATCGGTTTAATCACACAGATACATAATGGAGATTATGGTATTTGATAGACCCTAAATAAAACATTATTAGGAATGTGTTTATGTCATTAATGTTTCATACGTGTCTTGAATTCTATGGTATAAGATGTTCATTTTCTTACATGAGAAATGTGTATTTATTGGCATTGTCTAATGCTAACTGTAACATGTAGCTATACAGATAATGTCACAGTATGCGTGACTTGTTTGGAGGATAAATGTTCAACAAGAATACTGTTGTCCCTAGTATATGATATGAGTGATAATGTCTATGGGCCCTTGATAAAATAATATTGCATGCATGCAATATAATTAAGGAGTTAATCATATTTATGATTTACTTTGGAAATCAAGAAAGAATAAATTGACAAGAATGACATATTCCAATCTTGCATTTATTCAGGATATTATGAGATAAGAGAATTGACATAGGCAATTATTGCTTCGGGATCATGATTTGTGTATGATACTTATCATCTATGTTATTTGAGTAATTATAATGTATTTTTCTAGATACCGATTATGATGTATAGAATTAAAAAGAGTTTTAATTCTATTGTCAACATGACAGATCCCAATAGGTCACACCAGAATCGGTATAATGGTTTATTCTTATTTGGTGCAAAGGATGTGAAACCGTGAGCAAGGAGCTGAAGCCGTGAGCAAGGAGGTGGAAATTTGAGATCTTCTACTTGGCTTGGAGACCAAGTTTAAAGGATAATGGTTTATATGCTTTGATTTGTGTTATATTGGCTTGTGAATTGGTTACAAGATAAAATCATTGGGTTTTTTATGGTTAATTTTTTTTTTGTTTTAACCCACTTAGCCCTCCTAAAATCGACGGTTTAATCATATTATTTTTACCTTTATATGTTTAAGATTGGAAATTTTAAACTTCCCAAATATCCTCACAGTAAATGATGTATCGTTTCTTAACTAATGTTAATATAACAAATCCTTTAGATGAGATTTGCTAGAAATTGTCCTTTCTTTTGGGTTTTATTTCCCTTTAAATTTTGTAGGAATAGTGAAAGCAATGTTTAAGAATTTTAAATGTTCAAACTGTCATAAAATTAGTATACAATAAAGGATGAATAAAATTTAGAACTTAAAAGATGATTAAAGAAAGAGATCATCTTTACTTATTAAAAAGATTAAAATTTAATTAAAAAATAGACTGTCAAATAAAAACTAGTTAATTTATTCTAATTCATAACAACTAATTAATTTACAAAATTGACCGATTAATTCATAAATCGAGTGATTCTTAATAATAATAGTTATTAGGATAAATCGAACCAATAAATTAAATAGTTCAAAGTTTTTATTATTAAATTGAAGAAACTAATTAACTTCTTAATCATTGGGCCAAACACTTCCTTCTATCTTTTTCGTTGCTCATATCAAACATATGATTTTAAAATATTCTAAGCCAAATTCTCGTATCAAATGATTCTTAAAGTTGATTTATTTTTAATTTTAAATATTGTATCAATAGTTTAGCTATTGTTGTAGTAATTATGGCCTAAATGACGTCCAAATTGTTGCCAACTTTGAGGGCAAAGTAAGATGAAACGAATAAGACAAAATTTGAAATTTGTCTTAATTGTTTTCGCATATTTGATGCATCCCAAAATTATAATGAAGCAAAATCCTATATTGAACTGCATACTACATTTCATTTTTTTTACAAAAAAAGATGTAAAAAAAACAGATAATGTAAAGAAAACAAATTGTTGTAAGATTTCTGAATTCATTATTTCTTTAAAAAGCGAGTTGTGTATATTAATAAATATGATCGATGCCAAATTAGTAATTCATAGCAAGATAGTTTTGAAGAGTTATTTTACTTTTTGCAAAAAAATAAAAAATAAAAATCCCCTATATACAATACAAATGTAGGACTATCACTAGTGTTGAATGGAGGTGTACTTGAAGTCGCTTTCAAAATCTGAATGGCTATATTCTGTGGGCAACCTGCTAATCACTTTCTCCAACTGCATTCAACTTTCACACACGATCACAAAACATTTGCCAAAGACAAATTTATTTTGTTTCTTATTCAAATTGATAGACCTATGCCTACTCAATTTCTTACTAGAACTAAATTCTCTACATTTCAATTTCCAAAATGAATAAATAAATACATAAAAGCAAGCTCCTGACAAATCTCGCGGGACATCGTTAAAACAAGGCAACTAGAAAACATCGCAATAAGGCTGTCACAAGCAACAATTTGTTATTGGCTTATTAATGTCGTTGGCTTCTGCAATTTCTGTTTTTCTTTTCTAGCAAAGAAGTCAATCGTTAATTTCTTGGCATGCTGCTGCTACTCGACGTGTGCCCCTATGCTGATATTAGACACTAATACATCAGTTGACAATCTTATATTAAAATTTAAAACAAAAAACGTTATTTTTAAATATTATCCTTTCCCAATGAAAAAGTTCATTCCGTTAATAAAAATATAATTTTATCAATTATTCGAAACAGAATAAAGATTTGTATATTGCCTTCCTATTAAAAAGTCGAAATTCTCAAACTGCAATGGCAATTTATGATAATTTATTTGCTACCAATCAAAACAAATTCAGAGTCGGGTCGATCGAAGATTTGCAAACATAAAATTTATCTTGAGAAACAGATAATAATAATTTGCGTGAAACTCCCATGGGCCATGGGAGAGGGAGACGGTACAGAGTGAATGACTGAGTGGTCTGTGCCTGTGGTGGGGCCCAACGTAAAACGTGAGGGAGTGTGGGATGAGGGGAGTGAGACAGAAAAAGCACGTGCACTTCACACTCACGGATCCACTTCGTCTTGGATTTGTTGTCTAACGTGGCAGGCTACGTGGGTCCCCCGTTGCTTGAATCATCACTTCACCTCCGTGTTTTGGTTGGTACGTTCCATATCTTACGAAAAATGAGTTTCGACTTTATTGTTTGGAATTAATATCTGATGAAGTTTCTCTAGAAGGTAGCTTGATTATGCAAATTGATGTTATGTGGAATGATTAAGAAAGATTAGTACACTATGGAATTGCGATTAGCAACTGAAACAGAGAAATTGTTATGGTAACCTTCTCATAAATCTCCTATCTTGACCAATGCTCATGGTGTTTTAGAGGTGTAAACTTAGCTAGAAGATTTTCTTCTTTAATAATTATTTTATATTAAGATTGTTTGGAATTAGTGTTTCCTCTTAATAATGTTTGGCCACGTTTATTATTATTACAAATGTTATTCTTTTGACTGGCCCTCTAAATACTACCTTTAAATTTACTTCTAGAAATAGGAATAAGGTAGCTTGCCTATAAGATCTCCCTTTTACTTACTTATAGGTTGATCACGTTTTCTTTTACTAGTTTGCATCTCTTTTCAGTTTTGATTTACAATCTTTATGTACTTAGATACCTAATTTTGTCCTATTTTATTTTATTATATTTTTAATTTTTATTTATAAAATTAACAAAAATTTATTATTAAAAACGTGAACATTTTTATTTGTTAGTTTCATATTTTTATTTATTTTCATCCATTGCATTTTGAAATTATTTTGTTTTTCTGTCTTAAAACTTTCGTCTAATTTTTCTTTTGTATTTTTATTTGGTTTTGTTTATCATTAACATTTAAATTACCAAGGAATGATTTGGTTTCCAAAAAGTTTTGGGTTAATTTGAAGTTATAACTAAAATTTGGGTTCAACTTCGAAAAATAAAAAATATTAAACTAACAATCAAAACAAAAGAAAAAGGGATTAAATTAAGAAGCTTAAAGAAACTAAATAGAAAAAAAGAAAATGTTTAGATAAATATGTGGAAAAGGAAAGAAGCAATTTGTTAAAAATCAACATTACATTGATTTAGGAAAAGAAGCCATTGAGAAAATCCTAAATTACATCGTTTAAACCTAGAGTTTTTTTATTTAGGTGTAGACAAAAGGGATAAACTACCCTCAAACGTATCTCTAAAAGCTTAATTTAGTCTCTACCGTTATCTAAAATATTACATTACACCTTAACGGTTTTAAAATGGTATTTATAACATCTTAAATTTTAAAAAGGTTAAAGTTTTTGGCAATTTCTAATATATGTACCATCAATTTAGTCTATTCAATATCATAATTAGGCAATATGGACATGTTGATGTAATCTTAAAAATAATTTTCTTAAACATTGGTTAAATTATGTGTAATTTTTACTTTAATATTTCATAAAAAAAGGTTTAAATAAGCTTTTACCATTATCATTTTTACCACTTTTGTCTATTACTTAAGATGTAATGAATACTATTTTAATAATGTTAACGAGTAAAGTGGTATCAAAGATAACAAGAGGGACTTGCTTCAAGCTTTTGTGGAACCTTGAGTTAAAATTTTCACTTTTGGCCCTTAATTTACAAAAGTATTGTCTCTCATATTTGTCTTTTTTCCAATAATCCTAGCCTCCTTCCTCTTTCGTATTGCCTATCCACCTGAAGAAT
This sequence comes from Erythroxylum baracoense, assembly GCA_025629805.1. Lineage (NCBI taxonomy): Eukaryota > Viridiplantae > Streptophyta > Magnoliopsida > Malpighiales > Erythroxylaceae > Erythroxylum > Erythroxylum baracoense. Next base: position 33,306,811 of record JAOTAY010000191.1, on the reverse strand, counting down.
ACTCTTTCATTTTGTTCCAACTGATAGAAAGTTTTCATTCCCTTCTCACTTGTCTAGTCACTAATCACCTTAGTGACTCATGTGATTAATAACTCCTTTACAAATCATTTTAATTGTCTCCTGTCACCACCGCACCACTTTCTAATTTCTCTCATTCTCTACTTCACTGTGTTATTTGACCTCGACACTCCATTTTTACTTTGTGTCCTCCTCTGTAGCCTCATTCATGCTTTGAGTCACACACATGCCCTCTTCTTCCCTATTTTTATTAATCCTCTTCTTCCCTATTTTTATTAATCTCTCCCCTTTTTTCTTTATATCCATGACGCTAATTCTTTTATTTCTCATTCTTATCGCTGCTCTTAACTCAAGAGACCCATCTTTCCCTTCTCTTGATCATTTCTCTCAACTCTGGAAAAATAATGACTCTTGGAAAACTCATTATTTTCCAAGAAGCTTTTGATCATTCTCGTTGATTCTTTATTATCCCCAAATAAAATCAAAGTTAAATATCATCATTTAAACTTCTTAGTGAAAGTTATTATTTATTAGATTTTTTATAAATTATTATTAATGTAAATACTTGACTTTTGGGTAGGTATCCCTATGGGAAAAAATATTTCTATTTTAACTCCACCTAATTAAAAGTTTTCCTATGGAATGATATTGTAATCAATTTCATAAATCAAAAAGGACTTACAAGGGAAAGAATGTGATAGTCATTTATAAAGTAACACATGACCTTTAGTCATTTATAAAGTAACACATGAACTTCAAACAGAGGCATATCTGAAAACTCTATTGTGACTCCATAAGTGCTTCCAGATAGCTTAAAGTTTCTTTAAGTCTACAAGGAGAAAGATTGAAGCTGCAATAAAATTATCAATATTCACATGAGAACAAGTCAAGTGACCTGATAAAGACAAGTAACACATATGTGCAATATCAAGTTAAACAATATTCTCACAATAAGACTCATTTAGAGTTAGGACTACTTCACTGTAGTCGTTAACAAATTATTCTTGTAACCTATTTTGTTTTGAATTTTAGTCAAAAATAAAAATTTCCACATTGTATGATTTATGATCCATTTCGCAAAACAAAGAGGACTTCAAAGGAAATAATCTGATAGTCACTTATAAGCTGAAATATGGCATTCAAACTAATGCCACGAACCACCCTCATTCATTATAAATAGAGGTGTTCAACTCATTTTTTTTAAAAGAAAAGATTTAAGCTAGGAAGCATGTTAGAACTCTCTTATGATTCCACAAGTGTTTCGAAATTTTAAGATATCTTAAAGTTCCATCAAATCTATAAAAGAAAGACCAAACTACAACTTACTTATTAATATTTATGTGAGAATAAGTTAATTAACCCTCATAAAGACAAGCTAGATGCATATTCAAAATCAAGTTAAGTGACATTTGCACAATATTAAGGCTGAATGATTGAAATAGAGGATTCATCGAGAGTGAAGACCACTTCGTTGTAATAATTATCAAATTGATATTTTCATACATTTTCTTTTGCAATTTAATCTATTAAAAAATTTATGCCTGTAAATTTATGACACATTCAGTGGGACACTTTCTCCTTTTATCTCTTTCCTTCTCTTTGAAGAGTTTCAAAATTCAACATTTAAAGATATTTTCAAACAGTTTTATGACCATGAAGATTTATAAGAGGGTTAAAGAAAGCTCCAACATCATATTTAGCCCCAATTTTGCTATTAAAGTTAGTCACAAACAAAGATCTCTATTAGGGATTTATGCAACAAGTAAACTTATACTGACTCCTCCAATGATATGAACACCTACAACCAATCCTTCAGCTTTATTGTAGCTCATCATTATTAAGGCCTCAGATGCTCTAATAAGTGTATGTTGAAGGTTGTTATTAAGCAATTATGAAGAAGTTGTGACACATAAATCTCTTCAAGAATGATTTCTATAATGCCATGAAATTTGGGCTATCTCTTTAGAACAGCAAGTTGCAAATATAGAGAAGATCTTAGAAGACCTTCTAACTTTGATTAAGGAGAAAGACATTCAAATGACCTATATTATGAATAAGTAGTAACAAAAGGAGATAAGGGAGGCTAATGAACCTAAAACTAACTCCCCATAAAACTAATAGATGCAAACACTTGGTGGAGATTTGAGAAGTGCTAAATTCATACAAGAACCTAGTTAAGATACTATTGTAGAAGAGGTCATCTCTACGTTGTAACTCTAAGAGATTATTAAGTAATTGGTCAAAAATTAGCTAGAAGATTTTTTTTCACTCATCTTACTTGTATGCTAAGACATACTCTTGATGCATTGATAGTTTAAATATACCTTTAATGTTGGACCCCACACCCGCCCTTAGGTCGGCGGCGTGTGTTTGCGGGACATACCGCGGCATCCAACCTTACTCAG
>JAOTAY010000191.1:33291593-33304288 GCA_025629805.1 Erythroxylum baracoense | reverse complement strand
TGCATTGTGTCATTATTTTTGATTGTATTTTCCGCACATTAAATTATTGATTTGTATTTAACTATTACAGTTAATTTGAGAGATTGTATTGAAATAAATGTATTTTGGTGAAATTGGAAATGGGCCCAAGTGGCTAATAAAAGTATTTTGATTTCCAGTGCATTGTAAAGTGTTCCGCTTTCTGGTTTAAGTGACAAAGTGTTTCAAAAGTGAGCATACAGAAGTGACAAGTGTAAAACGTTTAAAAGGGTTTTAAAAAAAAATCATACCGACTTTTGCGAAGTGTTCAGTGTTAAGTGTTAAGTGATGTGACACGCCACCCTCGCGGGGCACGAATTCGGGTATTACTGTCGATATCAGATTCGGGCTCAGCGAGAGTTGGGGTGTTACAATGGTCAAGCTAATGACCTTAACTTGCATGTTTATCTTTCTTTCTCTTTTCTTTTTTTATTAGTTTGTTTGATTTATTTGGTTGTGATTATATATGTTTGGTTTAAGTTAAGTTGGTGTTTATTTGGATTTTGTTTGAGTTTTAACTTATTTTCTCTTCAAATTTCTTGTCAGTTAGATGATTTTGATATGTTTGCAAGTTGTTTGAATTTTGAGAATGTGTGCTAAGCTTATAAGAGGGCTAAGAAGTTGGAAAATTTGGAGTAATCCACGGTCGTGGGAATGTGTTTGTTTTCCACGACTATGGGAAAGCTCTACAAAGTCTTTCTGGAGCCTTAACCCACAATCGTGAGAATGAGGTTATTTCACATAACTGTAGGAAGGCTCTCTAGGAAGTTTCCGGAGCCTTAACCTACGATTGTGGGAATGATAGGGATTCTCAGGATCGTGGGATCTCCCATATGGAAAAAAATTAAAACTCCACTTTCTTTCTTCTTTCTTCACTTTTTCACATTCTTTCACTATAAAAACACGACACCCACTCTCCCAACCTCTCAAATGCGTCATCTTTCACCCAAATCTTGGTATTTTCTTCATTTCTTCCATCATTTTTTACTTTTTTACACTTATTTCACATTAATCATTTAAGAATCCAAGGATTTGGTAAGTTTTTTCTCTCTTTCTCTCTCAAAAACATGCTCACCTCTCTCTTACTAATTTTTATTGATTTTTATCCTTCAATGGCTCCAAAGAATCTTGAGCCCAGAACTAGTTGACCAACTGTGCCTTCAAGCCTCCGGAGAAGGTAAACCAGATATGGCTGCTATTTTTCGTACCCCATTCTTTATTTTTTTTGGAAGAAGAAGGTGTGCGATTTCGGGAATTTAAGGATAAAGAATTAATGCCTCCTAGGTACTTTGATTTTAAACTATTAGAAACTCTAAGATTGAGGTGTAACATTGAATGATTGGATATGAATATTGGATAGGGTCGTTTAATTCATTGTTATATGTCGATATATCCCATGATGATAGTAGAATTTTTGACCACTATACACTACAATCCTAAAATAGATACATTCTGGTTTAGGATAGGTGGCCATGCTTATAAACTTGATTATAATATCATTCGTGCGCTTTTTGACTTATCGAACATAAGAAGTTTTGGATAATCATGACGATTTTTATGTGGATGATTATTGGAAAATTCTTATGGGTGAAAACAATTTTGACTCTAGGAATGCACCTAACATTTTGGTGCGTAGCACCAACCACTTACTTCTTCATAAGTTTATGTGCCTAATGGTTTTTAACAAAACTGAAAGCAACAAGTGGTCGGCTAAGGAACTTTTCTTCCTTTGGTGCATAAATCGTAAAATCAAAATAAATAGCCTTTATCAGATTTTTTGATCTATTATAAGTTGTGTTAATAAGAAAAGCTCTTATTTTGTCATGTCATACATTGTTACTGCTTTGGCCTTATATTATAATCTTGATGTGGATAGTGTGCGTATGGCTAGATATGATATGTTTGACAAATCTTATTTGAGATGTTCTGAAATTTTGGAGCCCCATTATATGGAGCTCGGAAATCTTCAGACGCGCATTACATTTAAGATACATAGGGCAATTACCTAATATTCCTTTATTTGAAAGCCTTTCTCTAAGAAATCGCAATTCTTTGCATAACTTTAAGAGCTTTATTCTCTACCTTAAAGGAAGACCAAGTTTTAAGTTCCTTATTGTTTCTTGTCCCTATGATCGATCATATAAATGATAGATATGCAATTGTGTTTTCTACATACATTAATTAAACAATTTATACTTTTATTTAATCTTTTGTGATGCTATATTTGCTTACATGCCTATTTATTAATTCAACAACAATGTGAAGCTGCTCATAAATCTTGGTTATATCTTCATAAATAAAGTTATAAAGTAACATTAATTTTCACCTATTTTTAGAACATGGGATTTAACCAAATCCTATTCTAGAGTGTAAGACTTGTTAGAGAAGTGTTCTAAAGTCAATCTCCTTTATCACTTATTGTACAAATCATTTATGATTAATAAAGGCATTTTTTATTATTTCGATGTTCATAAGTTTATGGATTTAATGTTGATCTTAAATTGATTTAATGAAGTCCTTGATACAAAACATAGCATGGAGGAAATCATGATGAGATGATGATAATGAGATTCCTATCATGTGTAATTATGTTAGTATCTAAACTTTACCTAGTCATAGGATTAATGAGATGGGATATCATTAATTCGAATAGACTAGCGCATATTATACTCCTTGATTAGATCAAGCAGTAGATCTCATAAACTGTAGACATGAGTTGTTTAGAGTTAATATGTAGATGCTTACTAAGGGTAGTAAGTACATTGGATTGACCTACTATGAGACAATCATATGGATATTCTATTATATTGTCAATCATAATATTATCATAGCAATAGTGCAAGTATCCTTTGACTTAAAGTGCTCAAGGATATCTCGGATGTTGATCCTATGTTTTGACTCCATTCATCGGTGCCTTTCATGGGTTACTCATAGGGTAGTGATTGGGTACAGCTTAAGGTATTTAGAGGTAATTGAGTAGCTAATAAAGATTCACCACTCCTAATAGAAGGAGATGATACCCATGGCCTCTTGTCGAGGTCATTACTCTGGAGTCTCTGACCAGAGCAAATATGTGTCATAAAGAGAGTCTTCAATGATACATAGAGTAATGAGGTCCTCAGGACAAGATCTAATATCACTTAGACTAGATATGACGTAGTCATTCTAGTGGGAGTTAACACTTTGACCATACTCTGAACTAAGTGGGGTATAGATGGTTAAAGGATAATTGCATGGCAACATTGCATATGGAAGGGTTTGTAGTCAAACCACTAACTTTACGGTCAATTAGAGGTCATGACGTGTTACTAGATACCACTCTTGACTTACTTAAATTAAGTGTTAATTCAAGTGTCCAACATAACTGGGAACCTAATGGGTCACGCACATAGGAGATCTGAACGATGAGTAAAATGGAATGGAATAAAAACAAGTGTTGTTGGCTTTTATTAATGCATGCTATTCATGGTCATTAACTTCCCATAACTTCCATTAATGCATGATATTCATGACCATTAACTTCCCATAACTTTACATAAGTGATGGGGGTTATGGAAGGCCAAATGGTGCAAAAAATTGAGATGATTTTCGTGCATCTTATGTAAGACACAAAAAAATGAAATAGAAAGGTTCTTTTCTTACACACACACTTTGTCTCTCTAACTCTCTCAAGAGTTTTAGTCTTTGCTAACACAAAGAAATAATTCTAGCCATCTCCTAGTAAGGTTTCATCCTTCTATCTTCATGTGGACTTTCATTAGAGATGGTCCGCATTGATCATTGTGGTTTACGACAACCCAACGTGGAAAAGCTTAAAGAACGAAGGAGATCGTCAGAAAGGTATGTAAAAATCTTACAGTTCTTTTCTATATCTATATGCATTAGTAGATCTAGTTTTTGAGGTTCCATTTTATTTCTGCTGCATATATTTGATATATATTATGTATGAGATGCATGATCGAAACCTAACAGTGGTATCAGAGCCATCTTGTGCCTTGTTAGATGTAGAATACATGACATGTGAAAACTGTTTTCATGGTTGTGACACCTTAGGGTCCTGTAATGTTTTGTTCAAAATTAATTATAGAAAAATGTTTTTCACGATTTACTTTAACCAATCTGTTCAAAAGATGTATGTGAATGATTCGGTGTGATTGAAATTATTTTAATGTGATTAAAATATTTAATTTCTATTTTACAAGAACATACATGAAATATGTTTTTTTTGCTGGGCATCTGATGTCTATTGGCTAAACTGATGATGTTACACATGATTTTCGTGGAATTTGATTCTAGATAAATTATTTGAATATATTTAGGATGTTTTTATGCCTCTGTAATGTTTTTAGAATTATTAAAAATGTTATAATAATTTTATCAAACACTTTTCTCGATCTGGACAGTTTTCCAAAACTTGTAGGATCTGTTTTGTTTGATGTTTTTGTATGTTTATATTTCAGTATCAGAACCTTAAAAATATTTTTATGTGATAAAAATGTGTTAATTTGATGTTTGATGCATTCCTAAATGATTTTTCTCGAAATTTTATTTCCAAAAATTTTAAGAAGTCATATTTGTCATTTTTGGTGTCTTATCGATATTTCAATGATCATGATAATTTTAGGGTGATTGCTAAATTATTTTGATTATCATGAAATGACCTAGAGATGCTTGGAATGATAATTTTATGTTCTAGAAATTTTGAGAAATTATAGAAATTAATTTTTTTAATATAGCAATAGATTTTCTTGTAAGACTAAAAAAATCGGCATGTATAACAAAATTGAAGTTGTTTAATTTAGACATAAAATAATTATTTTAAGGTAAATTAATTATGAATTAATTTCTGGAATTAGGAATTCATGTTAATTAGATTAATATTAATTCCAATCAAAAGAACATACGTTAGTAATTTTAGTCAAGTTAGTAAAAGGAAGATAGTAAATTTAAGTGTTGGATTGGGTTTCCATATTAAGATCCATAAGATGTCATAACCAAAATGATGTGTTTACATATATGCATTAGAGAATGCGTGGTTAAGAGAATGTGCGGACTTGCATGATGGATGGTTATAGGCTTAGGCCTAATTTGATTGGGTAGTCCATATCATGCTATGTAGTTATAGTAACTATATATATATGAGTTATATGTATAAGACCATCTAAGTTAGATGAGACCTTAGTCAAACCCCTTACTTAGAATATTAACACTAATGCCTTCCTTTAATATGGTGAGAACTAGAGTCCTTTTAAAGTTAAGATTGTTGGTTAAATCCAAGCCTGCTTTACACGGATATGTTTAAACCATGGAAATAGGATTTCCAGATTAATGGGTCAGTTTTAACTAGAAACGTTAGTTTGTTGGGCAAACCTAAGATCAACATGGACAGAGACGAAGTTGGGTAGTGTATATTAGATATACACATGTCAAGAGTTGATAGCCCAATAAGCATGCACACATCAACAATTGATAACATTATATTCAATAGTTGCATTGGAGATGCAATTGGTATGATCGATCCCTACCGGTTGAACTAAGGTAGCTTGTTGGGCAAACCCAAGGTCATTCTTAGGAATATTGAATACCGACCCACTAGGATAGTTTCTCTACGTGTTCTCTCGGATTTATATTGAGGGTTATGAATTTGTGAAAATAGTGGGAGCCATAATGCGTGTTATTAAAGTCCTTATAGACGTGCATTTAAGTACATTTTAATTTTTCTCTATTTTACGATAGGTTACTATTACCTAAGGCAACACCATGAGTACTATTGTGAATTTAAGATCATTGATGGAAGCTAACAAGTTAACGAGACCAAACTTCATTGACTGGCTCAGGAACTTAAGAATAGTTCTCAAGTTCGAGAAGTTTGGTTATGTCTTGGAAGAACCACTTCTCGACCCTCCTGTTGCTAATGCTTCTGATAATGATCGGAGGGCATATAGGAAACATATTGATGATAGCGAGATGGCTAGTTGTATTATGTTAGCCACTATGTCACCAGAGCTGCAAAAGCAACACGAGGCTATGGATGCTCATACCATAGTCTGCTTAAGGAGCTCTTTGATGAGCAAGTAAGGTCTGAAAGGTTCGAGACTTCGTGATTGCTCTTCCGCTCCAAGATGGTTGAGGGGACATCTCCAGTGTAATACGCACTGAAGATGAATGGCTACATTGAGTGGTTAGCCTCTTTGGGTTTTCTTTTGGATCATAAATTAAGTATTGACTTAATTATGATGGGTTTAACCGATAGTTACTCACAATTTGTGCTTAATTATCAGATGAACAATATATCCAGCAAAATTCCTGAGCTGGTCAACATGCTCAAGACAGTTGAGCCATCTGTTCGCAAAGACAAGGTTATGATGTTGGTGGACTCTTCTGGTTCGAAGAAAAAGAGCCAAACGAAGAAGAAGTCTGCAGGGCCTAAGGGAGGTGTCAAAAAAGCAAAGAAAACTACCTTTAAGGGAACTTGTTTCCATTATGGCAAGGATGGTCACTAGAAGAGTAATTACAAGGCTTATCTGGAGTTCTTGAAGCAGAAGAAGGCATCTGATGCCCCATCTACTTCAGGTATTTATGTTATTGATATTTATATAGTTTCTAATAACAACATATGTGTATTAGATATCGGTTGTGGCTCACATATTTGTTCTGACATGAAGGGCCTCAGGAATAGTAAACAACTCAACAAGGGAGAGTCAGACCTGTGAGTGGGAAATGGAGCAAGAGTTGCTGCGTTAGCTATAGGCATATATGTATTGACGCTCCCTAATAGGCTTGTACTAGAATTGGACAATTGTTTCATGTACCTGCTTCGACTAAAAATGTAATGTCTATTTCTAATCTTAATAAAGCTAGATTCCATTTAAATTTCAATAACATTGATTGCTCAATTTATTTGAATGGAATGTTATATGCTTTGGGTACATTATGTAATGGTATATACATATTGGATATGTCTAATTCGGTTCTAAATATCAATAATAACAAAAGAATATAACGAGATAATATGAAATCGTCTTACTTATGGCATTATCTCCTTGGCCATATATGTGAGAGATGTATATCTATATTATATAAGTGTGTTAGTTTAGGGCTATTTAATTATGAATCATATGACATATGCGAATCTTGCTTATTAGGTAAGATGACTAAGTTACCCTTTAAGGGAAAGGGTGAACGAACTAGTGGATTTTTAGACCTAATACATACTGATGTATATGGTCTGATGTCCATACATGCCAAAGGTGGTTTGGTATACTTCATTACCTTTATCGATGATCATTTTTGATATGGGTATATGTATCTTATGAGATACAAGTTTGAAGCCTTTGAAAGGTTCAAAGAATTCATAAATGAAGTTGAGAAACAACTTGGGAGAACTACTAAATCACTTCGACAGGATTAAAGTGGTTAATACTTAAGCCAAGAGTTTTTGGATTATCTTAGGGATAATGGAATATTGTCCCAATGGCCTCCACCTTACACACTATAACACAATGGTGTGGTTGAGAGGAGAAATCGAACCTTGTTACATATGGTGAGGTCTATGATGGGTTTAGCGAATTTACTAAATTCTTTTTGGGGATATGCACTCAAAATTTCTGTTTATATATTAAACAGAGTCCCATCTAAGTCAGTTGATGTTACTCCATATGAGATATGGACTAACAATAAACCCTATCTTTCTTATATGAAAGTTTAAGGTTGTCCTACTTATGTGAAGCGAGTTCAATCATATACGCTTTAAGCTAAATCTGACAAGTGTCTATTTGTAGGATATCCTAAGGAAACTATATGATATCAGTTCTACCATATTTTGGAACAAAAGGTGTTTGTTTCAAAACTTGTTGTCTTTTTAAAGAAAGAGTTTCTTCTAAGAGAAGACAGTGGAAGAAAAATTAAACTTTTGGAAGCTCAAGATGATCAAACAAACGCAGATCAATTGCCTAGACTCGAGATTATTGTTCATGAAGATGAAACAATAGTTCAACCTTCTGACACGCAAGAAGTTTGTAGGTTAGGTAGGATATGTCATGTTCCCGAGAGATACGGATTTCTCATAAGTGAACTTAACAACGTATTATTTATAGAAGATGATGAGCCTACTACTTGTGAAGAAGTTCTGAAGAGTTCAGAATCTAACAAATGGATTTAAGCTATAAAATCTGAAATAGATTCCATGTATAAAAACCAAGTATAGAATTTGGTTAATCTACCCAAAGGGATAAAACTCATAGGGTGCAAATGGGTTTTCAAGAAGAAAATTGATATAGAGGGTAATGTGGTTACCTATAAAGTTAGGCTTGTAGCTAAAGGTTGTCGTCAAAAGCAAGGTGTTGACTATGACGAAACGTTTAGCCCAGTAGTTATGCTTAAATCCATTAGGATACTCCTAAATATTGTCACTCATTATCATTATGAGATATGGAAAATGGATGTGAAGACGACTTTCCTTAATGGAAACCTAATCGAGGATGTGTATATAACACAACCTAATGGTTTCATATCTATGAATGGAGAAAAGGTATGCAAGCTTCAAAAATCCATTTATGGATTGAAGCAAGCATCCAGGAGTTGGAATGTCTGATTTGATGAGACAATCAAAGAGTTTAGATTCTCACATAATCTGGATGAGCCGTGTGTGTATAAGAAAGTTAGTGGGAGTGCAATTATGTTCCTTGTACTGTATGTAGATGACATATTGCTAATAGGAAATGATGTCTCAGCTTTGCAATTAGTGAAAAATTGGTTAGCTAAGATTTCTCTATGAAAGACCTTGGAGAAGCAACTTATATTTTAGGGATAAGGATAAAGATAGATCTAAGAGGTTGCTTAGTCTTTCTCAGTCTACATACATAGACAAGAAGCATAGAGCAGTCCAAGAGAGGTTATATTCCTATGGTATATGGGATTACACTCTTTAAATCTATGTGTCTAAAGACACAAGATGAGAGGACTCACATGAGTTTGATTCCTGATGGTTCCGCTATCCTATGTTATATACTATACTCGACGTATAGTATGCTCTAAGTGATACGAGCAGATATCAGTCAGACCCCGGTGAGGGTTATTGGGTGGCTGTCAAGAATATCCTTAAATACTTGAGAAGAACTAAAGATGTTTTCTTTAGTATATGGAGAAGGTGATCTTATGGTAAATGGGTATATTGATGCCAACTTCCAATCCAATAGGGATGACTCTAGATCCCAGTCTAGATATGTATTCACACTAAATGGTGGAGCAGTCATATGGAAAAGTTTCAAACAAGAGACGACTGTTGATTCGACGATAGAGGCGGAGTACATTGTAGCTTTAGAAGCGGTAAAGGAAGCGGTTTAGATCAAGAAGTTCATCATGGAACTTGGTGTGATTCCAAGCATCGCTGACCCAGTGCAGTTGTATTGTGACAACAATGGGGCTATAGCACAGGCAAAGGAACTAAGGTCTCATCAGAAGTCTAAACATGTACTCAGGCACTACCATTTGATTAGATAGATCATTGGTAGAAATGGTGTCAAGATAGAGAGAGTTCCCACCGATCAGAATATAATTAATCTATTGACTAAGCCTATTTCCCAAAAGAGTTTTGTGTCACATGTTCACACCTATGGCATTAGATATCAAGTTGATTGACTTTAATACAAGTGGGAGTTTGTTAGAGAAGTGCTCTAAAGGCAATCACCTTTAGCACTTATTGTACAAATCATTTTATGATTAATAAAGTGATTTTTCATTATTTCGATGTTCATACGTTTATGGATTTGAAGTTGATCTTAAGTTGATTTAATGAACTACTTGATACAAAACATAGTATGGAGGAAATCATGATGAGATCATGATAATGATATTCCTATCATTTGTAATTATTTTAGTATCTAAACTTTCCCTAGTCATAGGATTAATGAGATAGGATATCATTAATCTGGATAGACTAACGCATTTTATACTCCTTTATTAGATCAAGAAGTAGATCTCATAAGCTGTAGACACGAGTTGTTTAGAGTTAACTTGTGGATGCTTACTAAGGGTAGTAAGTACATTGAATTGACTTACTATAAGACAATCATATAGATATTTTATTATAGTGTAAATGATAGTGTCATCATAGCAATGGTGCAAGTACCCTTTAACTTGACGTGCTCAAAGATATCTCAGATACTGATCCTGTGTTTTGAATCCATTCATCGGTTCCTTTCAGGGGTTACTCATAAGGTGGTGATTAAGTACAGTTTAAGGTATTTGGAGGTAATTGAATAGCTAATAAAGGATTCAACACTCCTGATAGAAGGAGATGATACCTACGACCTCTTGTTGGGGTCATTACTCGGGAGTCTCTGGCCAGAACAGATATGCGTAATGAAGAGAGTCTTTAGTAATACATAGAGTAATGAGATCCCTAGGACAAGATCTAATATCATTTAGACTAGATGTGACGTAGTCAGTCTAGTGGGAGTTGACACTTTGACCATACTCTGAACCAAGTGGGTTATAAATGGTGAAAGGACAAATTGCATGGCAACATTGCGTATGGAACGTAGTCAAACCACTGACTTTCCTGTCAATTAGGGGTCATGAAGTGCTGCTAGACATCGCTCTTGATTTACTTGAATTAAGTGTAGGGGTCATGACGTGTTACTAGACACCGCTCTTGATTTACTTGAATTAAATGTTAATTTAAGTGGCCAATATAACTGGGAACCTAATGGGTCACACACATAGGAGATCCAAAGGATGAGTAAAATGTGAGAGAGTGTTTTGAGATTGTATCACGACGTGATCCTGGTAGAAAACATTGCATGGAATGGATTAGAAACAAGTGTTGCTGGCTTCCATTAATGCATGCTATTTATGGTGATTAACTTCCCATAACTTCCATTATTGCATGCTATTCATGGTCATTAACTTCCCATAACTTCCATTAATGAATTCTATTCATGACCATTAATTTCCCATAACTTTCCATTAGTGATGGGGGTTATGGAAGGCCAAATGATGCAGAAAATTAAGATGATTTTCGTGCATCTTGTTTAAGATACAAAATGAAAAAGATACGTTCTTTTTCTTCCACACACTTTTTCTCTCAAACTCTCTCAAGAGTTTTTGTCTTTGCTAGCACAAAGAAAGAATTCCAGCCATCTCCGAGCAAGGTTTCATCCATTTATCTTCATGTCGACTTTCATTAGAGACGTCTCCATTGATCATTGTGACTTACGACAACCCAACGTAGAGAAGATTAAAGAACGAAGGAGATCATCAGAAAGGTATGTAAACATCTTACATTTCAATTTTTTTGTTTTTCTATATCTATATGCATGAGTAGATCTAGTTTTTGAGGTTTTATTTTATTTCCGCTGCGTATATTTGATATATATTATATATGAGATGAAAGATCAAAACCTAACAGCTTTGTTGGAACTTTTTCATGAAAACAAGTAGCTAAAGCAATAAGGTAGGTATTAATAAAAAAAGAAAAGTGTTTGTAAATTTTAAATAAATAACTATTCTGTTGGCCTTCAGGTTATAAATAGAGCTAATATCCAGTTGAGAACGTGATATAGCTGAGTAATCGGATTGGCATGCATCATAAATGTATGCTTTCATGTCAAAAGGATATAATGACATTCCAACTAAGCAACTTACTAAAACATGACTTAGTCAGGTAACCAGATCGACGTTCATCACCAATGTTTGCCTCAATGTAAAAAGACTAGGTCCACGTCCTCAAAAAGTAACAAAAAAGGATGTTATCTAATAAAAACCTACTAGAGTTATAAGTAGCTTAACTTTTCATGAAAACATACTTAGGTTTAGTTACAAAGTTTGATTCACCAAATAATTGTTAATGTGTGTGTACAATTGAAAGGGTGAATAAATTTGACATTTAAGTTTTGATTAATATGTATATTTAGTCCAGAGTTTCTAGACGTGAATTGCATATTAATAATTTGGAACAACTTGAATGATTGTGTTTAGAGTTAAATTTGTTTCGTGAAGTTAAAGCCATTGCCTCATTATTGCATTGTGTGCTTTGTGTTTTCATGTTGTTTGTTGTTTTGTTTGCTTAAGGACAAGAAAATGTTTAACTGTTTGGATGTTGATAAGTGTAAATTGCATCATGTTTTAAGGCATAGTTTGATATGTGTTTAACCATTAATTCAATCATTCAGTATGTGTTTAGGTTAGAATTGTGTTAGTTTGTTAATTATTTGTGTTTTAAGTGTTTTAGGATTAGTACAAGCTTTTGAGCTTAAATATTATGTTTTTGAGGTATCTTGATATCTTGATGTGTTTGCAAGTGTTTCAGGGTCAATATTGAAGAACAAAGGAGTTTCGGAAGACATTCGGGCTAAAATAATAGCCCACAATTGTGGCCTAAAAGGCTCAGATGTGGGCCAGGCTCAAATGTGAGTCGCAATTATGGCCTGCGTCGGGTAAACGCATAGTCACTTATGAACTTCAAGTTTCAAAGGACTTTTTGGACCTTTCAGACCCCGGAAAGACCCTAGGGTTACCCAAAGCATAAAAGACTATTTAAAGAATAATAAGAGGAGGACAAAGTAGCTTTTTGCATCAGCAACACTTGAAACCCTAAAGAGAGTGTAACAGCCCAGACCACCCGCTTGCAGATATTGTCCGCTTTGAGCCTCGGCCTCTCGGGCCTCGCGCTCTCA
>JAOTAY010000191.1:33267495-33291493 GCA_025629805.1 Erythroxylum baracoense | reverse complement strand
AATTTCACTTAGTCTAAGCTTTTGGCACATTCACACACTTCACACCATGTAACGTAATAACTATCATACAGTATGTAAAATCACATTCAAAAGCAAAACACACAATCCCTCCCCACACTTGAACAATACATTGTCCTTAATGTGAGAAGGAAATACACACAACCACACCAGGGGGAAATAAAACACAATATATGAAAAATGTAAGGATAAAATAATAAAAAAAATGAAAAGAAAAGGGTTAGAACACGAAACCATTTATGGTGATAAGGTGGTGATGGCAATAGTGTTAAGACCAAATCCGCTTGATGTCCAGAGTGTTTCCCTATCTTATGAGTGATTCGAGAGAGAAAAAGAATTAACAATCCAAACCATTTCAAATCATTCAAAACTTATTTAAGAATTTAAAACAAACCTAACTACACAACAATTAAAATATAACTACTAAACGTGCTAATTTATGGTCATTAGCTTGACCTTTATCCTTTAAAACTAAGCCAGGATCAATTATGAGTGGCTTGCTTCCACCCTTCTCGCTCAACATCAGTTTTGTAGCCTATAAGTAAGCTACAAATTGTAAAATGATCAGAAAGACAATATTGATAAGGTTTAGAAAATCGATTAATTTCATCAATGTCCTCATTAACAAACGGTTAATAAAGTGGGAAATAACGAAACTCCCTGAATCTTCCATTAAATCCAATAGTTTTTCCTGTATAAAGGTGAATTGCTCTCCTTCTTCCTTGATCACCTTCATTTCCTTAGCTTCTTCTGCTTCTCGAACAGAGACTTCCATACTTTCTTCAAACTCAATGTCTGTTGTCGTCTGTTCTTCGTCTTCTTGTTCTTCAGAAGATTAGAACACATCATTTATCCTGAATGAGCTACTAACCTTCAGATTCTTAAATACATTGTTTATGTTGAATGTCTCATCATCATCATCAATCTAAAGGGTAGGGTTCTTTTCATGGACATCCACTCAAGATTTTTCAATTTTCACATGTGGTATATCCAGGACTGGTGAATAGAAGGGAGGTTTGGCACTCTTTTCTTCATACATTTTTGTCATCTCCTAGTCATCAATGAGTTGGAGTTCGGCATGGTCTTCCTCTAGTTTTGGTCGCTCTTCCCCATTCCTAAGTGTGATAGCCTGACATGGCACTAATGAATTTACATTTATGCTGCTTAGAAAATTTTCCACACTTTGCTTATAGAATTCTCGAGAAAGTTGTCTTCCTTGAATCTCCAGATTGTGAATAGAAGCGGCATAATTTTCTATTACTCGATCAATTTGCTCTTCCAGTCTCTTCTGACCCTCTTCCATGTCCATGAGCTTATCCATGATTTTGTCCAGCTTGGATTCCTATGAACTAGATTCATCATATTGAAATTTACATGGGTCTTGATGTCCCATGTGAGTATTTGCATTGATAGACCAATAAAAATCTGGGTGGTTCTACCACCCCGAAGTGTATGGGTTTGTAAAAGGATAATGATTTCCCTAACCAAATTAGGGCTCATTGAATTCTACCAAAATCCCTTGCTCCCTATAATACACATCCTCCATGAACGATCTTTTTACATCTTCTTAGCACTTAACTCTTTGGATATCTCATTCTCACTCTAATATGTTTGGATGTGTCTCTACTTTATGCCCTAATTTTTTTAAAACCCAATTTCTAAAACCAAAAGATAGTGGAAAAATGCCTTAGATTAAAGAACTAAGTTGCCTTCCCTGGCAACGGTGCCAAAAACATGTTCGCTTAAGGTTACACACACTAAGTTTTACTAATTATAACCTTGGTAATTACCGTAAGCATATGGGTCATTCGCATAGTACCTAAGGTGTCGATCTCACGAGGAAGGGAGCTAGTCGTAAAATCTAAAGGCAGCTAAGTTCGTAATTAACCTAATTAAATAACTAATGCAGAATTTAAATCAATTAATAATCAATATGAGAAATTAAAGTGCTAGAGAGTAAACAAAATAGCAAAATCACAACCCAACCCAAAATTGACTTAGAAATTACTAAGGGAGAGAAAGGGAATTTTAATTTGAAACTAAAAAAACCTAACCAATATGCAATTATTGAATTAACAGGTCTAGGCGGTCCTAGAGTGAATTACTCTCTCTCGGGTTATAATTCTTAACCCTAATTAGTAATCCCTAATTCAAATTATGGGAAATGCGATCTCTCAATCTACAATTGGTCCAAAACTTAAATTAGTTCTAAAATTACCTAGTAACCTATCGGGAATCTATGCTCTATCTCTCGTTACACGACTCTACAGGTTTGACTCAATTTTGTACTTATCGATTAACCTAACTCTCATTAGCCCAAATCGATGATTTTTTACCCAGCTCACCCTTTTAGTTTGTTGCTGAATTATTAAGAACTGAATTGAAATCACAATCAACTCAATAAAAAAATACGATCGAATAAATTTTATTAACCTCAAGAGTCAAAATCCGAAAGTGAGTATAAACGTAAACTCAACATTTACATAACAAATCTCAACACCTATTTCAATTCTATACATAAATAAAAATGAAATAAATGGAAATACTGTCGGGAATGGAATCTCGAAGCGGTGACGACGGGAAACCACCAGTTCTAGGAAGTACTTTGCGTCTAGCACGTCTCTGTGTTTCTCTTCCTTTGTCTCCTTTCTCAATCTCTTGATCTCTCTCTAGGTCTCTCTCAGATTTGACGAAATTTTGTTCTTTTGGCATGAATCTCTTCTTATCTAATGACTACTGGCGGCTGTTTTGTAGTGTGCTATTTATTCTATAGAAGCCTTGGGCCAAACTTGGGATCGAAATGGTCCTAAAAATCACTCAAAATTTGAGTTTTCATGTCAGCCCGACGCAGGGCATGATCTTGGCTATGCCAGCCACGATCATGGCTGGTGATTTATCTTTTGTGTCACCTAATTGCTTTTGGCTCTTCCTTCTCTGTCATGATTGTGGCTACTGTGCACGATCGTGGCCTATGTCTTTTAGCTCGAAACTCTTCAAATCTTCATCGTTCTTCCCCGTTTGCCCTGTAACACTAACACACACATCAAGGTACCTGAAAAATATAACAATTAAGCTCAAAGATTCATACTAACCCATAAAAAACATATAAACATACAAACTAACATAATTAACACATAAACACACACTTAACTCTCAATTTAACGTTAAATACTTACCATATTACACCCTAAAACATCATGCAAAACACAACTATCAGGTTTCATCCTTCTATCTTCGTGTGAACTTTCATTAGAGATGGTCTGCATTGATCATTGTGGTTTATGAGAACCCAACATGGAGAGGATTAAAGAACGAAGGAGATCATCAGAAAGGTATGTAAACATCTTACATTTCATGTTTTTGTTTTTCTATATCTATATGCATGAGTAGATCTAGTTTTTGAGGTTTTGTTTTATTTTCGCTATGTATATTTGATATATATTATGTATGAGATGCATGATCAGAACTTAACAGGGGTAGTAGAGCCATCTTGTGCCTTGTTAGATGTAGAATACATAGCATGTGAAAATTGTTTTCCTAGTTGTGACAGGTTAGGGTCCTATAATGTCTTGTTTGAAATTAATTATATAAAAATGGTTTTCACAGTTTTATTTCACCAATCTGTTAATAATATGCAAGTGAATGATTCAGTGTGATTGAAAATGTTTTTAATGTGATTAAACTATTTCATTTCGACTTTACAAGAATATGCATGAAATATGTCTTTCTGTTGGTCATTTGATGTGTATTGGCTAAACTGATGAGGTTGCACATGATTTTTGTGGAATTTGATTCTAGAAAAATTATGTGAATATATTTGAGATGTTTTAATGCCTCTATAATTTTTTATAATTATTTAAAATGTTTTAATAATTTTATCAAACAATTTTCCAAATCTGGACAGTTTTCCAGAAATTGTAGGATATGTTTTGTTTGATGTTTTTGTATGTTATATTTCAGTTCTAAAACCTTAAAAATATTTTTATGTGATAAAAATGTGTTAATTTGATGTTAGATGCATGCCTAATGATTTTTGGGTGATTCCTAAATTATTTTTATCATTATGAAATGACCTAGAGATGCTTGGAATGATGATTTAATGTTTTGGAAATTTTGGAAAATTACAGAAATTAATTTTAGTAGAGCAATAGATTTTCTAGCAAGACTAAAAAATTTGGCATGGATGAAAAAATTGAAGTTGTTTAATTTTCGACATCAAATAATTGTTTTAAGGTAAATTAATTATGAATTAATTTTTAGAATTAGGAATTCATGTTAATTAGATTAATATTAATTTCAATCGAAATAACATACAATAGTAATTTTAGCCAAGTTAATAAACGGAAGATAGTAAATCTAAGTGTTGGATTGGGTTTCCATATTAGGATCCATAAGATGTCATAACCAAAATGATGTGTTTACATATATACATTAGAGAATGCATAGTTAGGAGAATGTGTGGGCCTGCATGATAGATGGCTATGGACTTAGGCCCAATTTGATTGGGTAGTCCATATCATGTCATGCAGTTTTAATAACTATATGTATATATGTATATATATATATATATGAGTTATATGTATAAGACCATCTAAGTTAGATAAGACCTTAGTCACCCCCCTCACTTAGAATATTTAAACTATTGCCTTCCTTTAATGTGGCAAGAACCAGAGTCCTTTTAAAGTTAGGGTTGTTAGGCAAACCCAAGCCTACTCTGCACGGATATGTTCGAACTATGGAAATAGGATTCTCAGATTAATGGGTCAATTTTAACTAAAAGCGTTGGTTTGTTGGGCAAACCTAAGATCAACGTGGACAGAGACGAAGTTGGGAAGTGTACATTAGATGTACACGCATCAAGAGTTGATAGCCCAATGAGTGTGCACACATCAACAGTTGATAGCACTAGATTCGATAGTTACATTGGAGATGCAATCGGTATGATCAATACATACCGGTTAAACTAAGGTGACTTATTGGGTAAACCTAAGGTCATTCTTATGGATATTGTATATCAACCCACTAGGAGAATTTCTCTACTAGTTCTCTCAAATTTATATTGACGGTTATGAATTTGTGAAAATAGTGGGATCCATAATGCGTGTATTAAATTCCTTATAGACATGCATTTAAGTAAATTCTAATTTTTCTCTATTTGATGATAGGTTGCTATTGCCCAAGTCAACACCATGAGTACTAATATGAATCTAAGATCATTAATGGAAGCTAACAAGTTGACTGGACCAAACTTCCATGAGTGGCTCAGGAACTTGAGAATAGTTCTCAAGTTTGAGAAGCTTGGTTATGTCTTGGAAGAACCACTTCCCTATCCCCCTACTGTTAATGCTTCTGATGATGATCAGAGGGCATATAGGAAGCATCTCGATGATAGTGAGATGGCTAGTTGTATTATGCTAGCCACTATGTCACTGAAGTTGTAAAAGCAGCACGAGGTTATGGATGCTCATACCATAGTTTATTATCTTAGGGAGCTCTTTGATGAGCAAGTAAGATTCGAAAGGTTCGAGACTTCACGATTGCTCTTTTACTCCAAGATGGCTGAGGGGACATCTCCAGTGTAGTACGCACTGAAGATGAATGGCTACATCGAGTGGTTGGCCTCCTTAGGCTTTCTTTTGGATCTTGAATTAAGTATTGACTTAATTCTGACGAGTTTAACCGATAGTTACTCACAATTTGTGCTCAATTATTAGGAATAACATATCCAGCACAATTCCCGATCAGGTCAACATGCTCAAGGCAGTTGAGTCATCTGTCTGCAAGGACAAGGTTGTGATGCCGGTGGACTATTCTGGTTTGAAGAAAAAGAGCTAGAAGAAGAAGAAGTCTGTAGGGCCTAAGGTAGGTGTCAAGAAAGCAAAGAAGACTGCCTAGAAGGGAACTTGCTTCCACTGTGGCAAGGATGGCCATTGGAAGAGAAACTGCAAGGCCTATATAGAGTCCTTGAAGCAGAAGAAGGCATCTGATGCCCTATCTACTTCAGGTATTTATGTTATTGATATTCATAATGTTTCTAATAACAACATATGAGTATTAGATATCAGATGTGGTTCACACATTTGTACTGACATGAAAGGCCTTAGGAATAGTAGACAACTCAATGAGGGAGATTCCGACCCAAGAGTTGCTGCATTAGCTATAGGCACATATGTATTGACGCTCCCTAGTGGGCTTGTACTAGAACTGAACATTTGATTTTATGTGCCTACTTTGACTAAAAGTGTAATATCTGTTTCTAGTCTTAACAAAGTTGGATTCCATTTAAATTTCAATAACAATGGTTGTTTAATTTATTTGAATGGAATGTTATATACTTTGGGTGCATTATGTGATGGTATATACATATTGGATATGTCTAATTCGGTTCTAAATATCAATAATAAAAAAAGAATAAAATGAGAAAATATGAAAAAATTCTTACTTATGGCATTGTCTCCTTGACCATATAAGTGAGAGTGTCTAACCTACACAAGTGTGGTAGTTTAAGGTCATTTAATTATGAACCGTATGATAAATCTAAATCTTGCTTATTAGGCAAGATGACTAAGTTACCCTTTAAGGGAAAGGGTGAACGAACTAGTGTACTTATAGACTAATAGATACTAATGTATGTGATCTGACGTCCACACATGCCAAAGGTGGTTTTGTATACTTCATTACCTTTATCGATGATCATTCTCGATATAGGTATGTGTATCTTATGAGATACAAGTCTGAAGCCTTTGAAAGGTTCAAAGAATTTAGAAATGAAGTTGAGAAACAACTTAGGAGAAGTATTCAATCACTTCGATCGGATCAAGGTGGTGAATACTTAAGGCAAGAGTTTTTGGATTATCTTGGGGATAATGGAATAGAGTCTTAGTGGACTCCACTTTACATGCCATATCATAATGTTGTGGCTGAGAGGAGAAATGGAACCTTTTTAGACATGGCGAGGTCTATGATGGGTTTAGCAAATTTACCAAAATCCTTTTGAGGGTATGCACTCGAAACTTCTGTTTATGTATTAACAGAGTCCCATCCAAGTCAGTTGATGTTACTCCATATGAGATATAGACTAACAATAAATCCTATCTTTCTCATATGAAAGTTTGGGGTTGTCCTGCTTATGTGAAATGGATTCAGTCAGATAAGTTTGAAGCTAAATCTGACAAAAGTCTATTTGTAGGATATCAGTTCTACCATGTTTCGGAACAAAAAGGTGTTTGTTTTAAAACATTCTGTCTTTTTAGAAAGAGTTTCTTCTAAGAGAAACAGTAGGAGCAAAATTGAACTTGTGGAAGTTCACGATGCTCAAACAAACGCAAATCAATTGCCTAGACCTAAGACTATTAGTCATGAAGATGAAACAATAGTTTAACCTTCTAACACACAAGAAGTTCATAGGTTGGGTAGGATACGTCATGTTCTCAAGAGATACGAATTTCTCATCAGTGAACTTATCGACGTATTGCTCATAGAAGATGATGAGCCTACTACCTATGAAGAGGTTTTGAAGGGTATCGAATATGATAAATGGCCTTAAGCTATGAAATCTAAAATGGATTCCATATATGAAAACCAAGTATGGACTTTGGTTGACCCACCCAAAGGGATAAAATCCACAAGGTGCAAATGGGTTTTCAAGAAGAAAACTAACATGGAAGGTAATGTAAGTTACCCATAAAGCTAGGCTTGTAGCTAAAGGTTATTGTCAAAGGTAAGGTGTCGACTATGACGAAACTTTTGGGCCAATAGTTATGCTTAAATCCATTAGGATACTCCTACCTATTGTCGCTTATTATGATTATGAGATATGGCAAATGGATGTGAAGACGACTTTCCTTGATGGAAACCTAACCGAGGATGTGTATATGACACAACCTAAAGGTTTCATATCTATGAATGGAGAAAACGTATGCAAGCTTCAGAAATCCATTTATGGATTGAAGTAAGCATCCAAAAATTGGAATATCCAATTTGATGAGACAATAAAAGAGTTTGGTTTCTCACAAAATCTGGATGAGTCGTGTGTGTATAAGAAGGTTAGTGGGAGTGCAATCGCGTTCCTTGTACTGTATGTAGATGACATATTACTAATAGGAAACGATGTCTCAGCTTTTCAATCAGTAAGAATTTGGTTAGCTAAGAACTTCTCTTTGAAAGACCTTGGAGAAGCAACTTATATTTTGGAGATAAAGATCTATAGAGATAGATCTAAGAGGTTGCTTGGTCTTTCTCAGTCTACATACATAGATAAGATGCTAAAGAGGTTTAACATGGACCAGTCCAAAAGAGGTTATCTTCCCATGGTACATGAGATTACACTCTCTAAATTTATGTATCCAAAGACACAAGATGAGAGGACTCACATGAGTTTGATTCATTATGCTTCAACTATAGGATCAATCATGTATGCTATGTTATGTACTAGACCCAATATATCGTATGCTCTAAGTTTTACGAGCAAATATCAGTTGGACCCTGGTGAAGTTCATTAGGTAGTTGTCAAGAATATCTTTAAGTACTTGAGAAGAACTAAAGATGTATTCTTGGTATATAGAGAAGGTGATCTTGAGGTAGGCAGGTATATTAATACCAGCTTTCAATTTGATAGGGATGACCCCAGATCCCAGTTTAGATATGTATTCACACTGAATGGTGGTGCAGTCAGTTGGAAAAGTTCCGAATAAGAAATGACAACTGATTCAACGATAGAGGCAGAGTACATTACAGCTTCAGAAGTGACAAAGGAAGTGGTTTGGATCAAGAAGTTCATCATGGAAGTTGGTATGGTTTTGAGCATAGCTAACCAGATGCAGTTGTATTGTGACAACAATGGGCCTATAGCACAGGTGAAGGAACCGAGGTCTCATCAAAAGTCCATACATATACTCAAGTGCTACCATTTGATTAGAGAGATCATTAGTAGAAATGATGTCAAGATAGAAAGAGTTCCCACCAATCATAATATAGATGATCCGTTGACTAAGCCTATTTCCTAAAAGAGTTTTGCGTCACATGTACATGCCTATGGTATTAGATATCAAGGAGATTGGCTTTAGTGCAAGTAGGAGTTTGTTAGAGAAGTGCTCTAAAGGCAATCACCTTTAACACTTATTGTACAAATCATTTTATAATTAATAAAAGCATTTTTCATTATTTCGATGTTCATACTTTATGGATTTGATGTTGATCTTAAATTGATTTAATGAATTCCTTGGTACAAAACATAGCATGGAGGAAATCATTATGAGACCATGATAATGAGATTCCTATCATATATAATTATGTTAATATCTTAATTTTCCTTAGTCATATGATTAATAAGATGGGATTTTATTAATCTAGATAGACTAGTGCATGTTATACTCCTTGATTAGATCAATCAGTAAATCTCATAAGCTGCAGACATGAGTTATTTAGGGTGAACATGTGATGATTACTAAGGGTAGTAAGTACATTGGATTGACCTACTATAAGACAATCATATGGATATTCTATTCCAATGTCAATGATAGTCTCATCATAGCAATGGTGCAAGTATCCTTTGACTTGAGGTACTGAAAGATATCTTAGATACTGATCTTGTGCTTTGACTCCATTCATCGGTGCCTTTCAGGGGTTACTCATAGGGTGGTGATTGGGTACAGCTTGAGGTATTCGGAGGTAATTGAGTAGCCAATAAAGGATTCACCACTCCTGATAGAAGAGAAGATACCTACGGCCTCTTTTCGGGGTCATTACTTGGGAGTCTCTAGCCATAGTAGATATGTATCATGGAAAGAGTCTTCAATGATACAAAGAGTAATGAGATCCTCAGGACAAGATCTAATATCACTTAGACTAAATGTGACGTAGTCAGCTAGTGGGAGTTGACACTTTGACCATACTCTGAACCAAGTGGGGTATAGATGGTGAGAGGACAAATTGATTGGCATCATTAAGTATGGAAGGGTTCGTAGTCAAACCACTGACTTTTTGGTCAATTAGGGGTTATGATATATTGTTAGATATCGCTCTTGATTTACTTGAATTAAGTGTTAATTTAAATGACCAACATAACCGGTAACCTAATGAGTCACACATATAGGAGATCCGAAGGATGAGTAAAATGGTCTTGAATGGTGATTCAAGATATGAGAGAGTGTTTCAGGATTGTATTGCGATGTGATTGTGGTAGGAAATGTCGCATGGAATGGATTAGAAGCAAACGTTGTTGGCTTCCATTGATGCAAGTTATTCATGGTCATTAACTTCCCATAACTTCCATTAATGCATGCTATTCATAACCACTAACTTCCCATAACTTTCCATTAGTGATGGGGGTTATGGAAGGCCAAATGGTGTAGAAAATTGAGATGATTTTCTTGCATCTTCTGTAAGACGCAAAATGAAAAAGATAGGTTCTTTTTCTTACGAACACTTTTTCCCTTTAACTCTCTCAATAATTCTTGTCTTTGCTAGCACAAAGAAAGAATTCTAGCCATCTCCTAGTGAGGTTTCATCCTTCTATCTTTGTGTGAACTTTCATTAGAGACAGTCTACATTGATCGTTGCTGTTTATGATAACCCAATGTGGAGAAGATTAAAGAACTAAGGAGATCGTCAGAAAGGTATGTAAACGTCTTACATTTCATGTTTTTGTTTTTCTATATCTATATGCATGAGTAGATCTAGTTTTTGAGGTTTCGTTTTATTTCTGCTGCATATATTTGATATATATTATGTACGAGATGCATGATTAGAACCTAATAGTGGTATCAGAGCCATCTTGTGCCTTGTTAGATGTAGAATACATGACATGTGAAAACTTTTTTCATGGTTGTGGCAACTTCGGGTCTTGTAATGTTTTGTTCGAAATTAATTATACAAAAATGTTTTCACGATTTTCTTTCCCCAATCTATTGATAAGATGTATTTGAATGATTCAGTGTGATTTAAAATATTTTTAATGTGATTAAAATATTTAATTTCAACTTTACAAGAACATGCATGAAATTTGTCTTTCTGCTGGGCATGTGATGTCTATTGGCTAAACTGATGAGGTTACACATGATTTTTGTGGAACTTAATTCTTGAAAAATTATGAGAATATATTTGAGATGTGGTTATGCCTCTTTATTTTGTATAATTATTAAAAATATTTTAATAATTTTATCAAACAATTTTCCAGATTTGGACATTGTAGAATTTGTTTTGTTTGATGTTTTTGTATGTTTATATTTCGGTTCCAGAACCTTAAAAATATTTTTATGTGATAAAATTGGGTTAATTTTATTATTGATGCATGCATAAATGATTTTTCTCAAAATTTGATTTCTAGAAAATTTTAGAAGTCCTATTTGTCGTTTTTGGTGACTTATCAGCGTTGCGGTGATCATGATAATTTTTAGGTGATTCCTAAATTATTTTGATCATCATGAAATGACCTAGAGATGCTTGTAATGATGATTTGATGTTATGGAAATTTTTGGAAATTATAGAAATTAATTTTGAATTAATTTTAATAGAGCAATAGATTTTCTAGTAAGACTAGAAAAATTAGCATGTATGACAAAATTGAAGTTGTTTAATTTTAGACATCAAATAATTATTTTAAGGTAAATTAATTATGAATTAATTTATGAAATTAGGAATTCATGTTAATTAGATTAATATTAATTCCAATTGAAATAACATACATTAGTAATTTTAGCCAAGTTAGTAAAGGGAGATAGTAAATCTAAGTGTTGTATTGGGCTTAGATCCAAGTGTTGGATTGGGTTTCCATGATAGGATCCATAAGATGTCATAACCAGAATGATGTGTTTACATATATGCATTAAAGAATGCATGGTTAGGAGAATGTGTGGGCTTGCATGATGGATGGTTATAGGCTTAGGCCCAATTTGATTGGGTAGTCCATATCATGCCATGTAGTTATATATACATATAGTTACTATAACTTCATGCATAAGACCATCTGAGTTATATGTATAAGACCATCTAAGTTAGATGAGACCTTAGTCAAAACCCTCACTTGGAATATTAATACTAATTCCTTCCTTTAATGTGGCGAGAACCAAAGTCCTTTTAAAGTTAGGTTCATTGGGCAAACCTAAGCCTGCTCTACATGGATATGTTCAAACCATGGAAATACAATTTTCAGATTAATGGGTCGGTTTTAACTAGAGGTGTTGGTTTGTTAGGCAAACCCAAGATCAATGTGGACAGAGGCGAAGTTGGGTAGTGTACATTAGATGTACACGTGTATAGAGTTGATTGCCTAATGAATGTGCACACATCAACAGTTGATAGCACTAGATTCAATTGTTACATTAGAGATGCAATTGGTATGATTGATACCTACTGGTTAAGCTAAGGTGTCTTGTTAGGCAAATCCCAGATCATTCTTAGGGATATTGGATATCAACCCACTAGGAGAATTTCTCTACGAGTTCTCTCTGATTTATGTTAAGGGTTATGAATTTGTGAAAATTATGGGAGTCATAATGCGTGTTATTAAAGTCCTTACAGACATGCATTTAAGTACATTCTAATTTTTCTCTATTTGACGATAGCTTACTATTGCTCGAGTCAACACCATGAGTAATAGTGTGAATCTAAGATCATTGATGGAAGCTAATAAGTTGACTGGACTAAATGTTCTTGATTGGCTCAAGAACTTGAGAATAGTTCTCAAGTCTAATAATCTTAGTTATGTCTTGGAAGAACCACTTCCCAATCCCTATATTGCTGATGCTTCTGATGATGATCGGAGGGTATATAGGAAGCATCTCGATGATAGCGAGATGGCTAGTTGTATTATGCTAGCCACTATGACACCAGAGCTGTAAAAGCAGCACAAGGCTATAGATGCTCATACCATAGTCTATCATCTCAAGGAGCTCTTTGATGAGCAAGCAAGGTCTAAAGGGTTCGAGACTTTACGGTTGTTTTTTCGCTCCAAAATGGTTAAGGGGACATCTCCATTGCAGTATGCAATGAAGATGAATGGCTACATTGAGCAATTGGCCTCCTTGTATTTTCTTTTGTATTATGAATTAAGTATTGACTTAATTATTACAAGTTTAACCAATAGTTATGCACAATTTGTGCTTGATTATTGGATGAACAATATATCCACCACAATTCTCGAGTTGGTCAACATGCTCAAGGCAATTGAGTCATCTGTTCGCAAGGAAAAGGTTGTGATGTTGGTGGACTCTTCTAGTTCAAAGAAAAAGAGCTAAAAGAAGAAGAAGTCTGTAGGGCCTAAGGGACGTGTCAAGAAAGCAAAGAAGATTGCCTCGAAGGGAACTTGCTTCCACTTTGGAAAGGATGGCCACTAGAAGAGAAACTGTAAGGCCTATCTGGAGTCCTTGAAGCAAAAGAAGGCATCTGATGCCCTATCTACTTCAGGTATTTATGTTGTTGATATTCATAATGTTTCTGATAAGAACATATAGGTATTAGATACCGGTTGTGGCTTACAAATTTGTACTGACATGAAGGGCCTCAGGAATAGTAGACAACTCAATAAAGGAGAGTCAGACCTGCGAGTGGGCAATGGAGCAAGAGTTGCTGCATTAGCTGTAGGCACATATGTATTGACGCTTCCTAGAATTGGAAAATTGTTTTTATGTACTTGCTTTAACTAAAAATGTAATGTCTGTTTCTAGTCTTAGTAAAGCTGGATTCCATTTAAATTTCAATAACAATGGTTTTTCAGTTTATTTAAATGGAATGGTATATGCTTTAAGTACATTGTGCAATGGAATATACAAATTGAATATGTCTAATCCGGTTCTAAATATCAATAATAACAAAAGAATAAAACAAGATAATGTGAAATCATCTTACTGGCATTGTTGCCTTAGTCATATAAATGAGAGACACATGTCTAAACTACACAAGTGTGGTAGTTTAGGGTTATTTGATTATGAATCATATGACACATACGAATCTTACTTATTAGGTAAGATGACTATGTTACCTTTTAAGGGAAAAGTGAATGAACTAGTGGATTTTTGACCTAATACATACTAATGTATGTGGTCCGATGTCCATAAATGCCAAAGGTGGTTTCGTATACTTCATTATCTTTATCGATGATCATTCTTGGTATAGGTATGTGTATCTTATAAGATACAAATCTAAAGCCTTTGAAAGGTTCAAAGAATTCAGAAATGAAGTTAAGAAACAACTTAGGAGAAATATTAAATCACTTCGATTGGATCGAGGTGGTGAATACTTAAGCCAAGAGTTTATGGATTATATTAGGGATAATAGAATATTGTCCTAGTGGACTCCACCTTACACACCATAACATAATGGTGTGACTGAGAGGAGAAACCGAACCTTATTAGACATGGTGAGGTCTATGATGGGTTTAGCGAGTTTACCAAAATCCTTTTGGGGTTATGCATTTGAAACTTTAGTTTATGTATTAAACAAAGTCCGATCCAAGTCAGTTGATATTACTCTATATGAGATATGGACTAACAATAAACCCTATATTTCTCATATGAAAGTTTGTGGTTGTCTTGCTTATGTGAAGAAGATTCAGTCAGATAAGCTTGAAGCTAAATCTGACAAGTTTCTATTTATAGGATATCCAAAGAAAACTATAAGATATCAGTTCTACCATGTTTTGGAACAAAAGTTGTTTGTTTCAAAACGTGCTGTCTTTTTAGAGAAGAAGTTTCTTCTAAGAGAAGACAGTGGGAGCAAAATTGAACTTGTGGAAGTTCAAAATGCTCAAATAGACATAGATCAACTACCTAGACCCGAGACTATTGTTCATAAAGATGAAACAATAGTTCAACCTTTTGACACATAAGAAGTTTGTAGGTCAGGTAGGATACGTCATGTTCTCAAGAGATACAAATTTCTCATAAGTGAACTTAACGATGTATTGCTCATAAAAGATGATGAGTTGACTACCTACGAAGAGGTTCTGAAGAGTTTAGAATGTGATAAATGGCTTCAAGCTATGAAATTCGAAATGGATTCCACATATGAAAACTAAGTATGAAATTTGATTGACCCACCTGACGGGAAAAATCTATAGGGTTCAAATGGGTTTTCAAGAAGAAAAATGACACGGAGGGTAATGTAGTTACCCATAAAGTTAGGCTTATAGCTAACGATTATTGTCAAAGGCAAGGTGTTGACTATGATTAAATGTTTAGCCCAGTAGCTATGCTTAAATCCATTAGTATACTCCTAGCCATTGTTGCTCATTATGACTATGAGATATGGCAAATGGATGTGAAGACAAATTTTCTTAATGGAAACCTAACCGAGGATGTGTATATGACAACCTGATGGTTTTATATCCATTAAAAAGGTATGCAAGCTTCAAAAATCCATTTATGGATTGAAGCAAGCTTCCAGAAATTGGAATAGCTAATTTGATGAGACAATCAAAGAGTTTGGTTTCTCATAAAATCCGAATGAGCCGTGTATGTATAAGAACGTTAGTGGGAGTGTAATTGTGTTCCTTGAACTGTATGTAGATGAGATATTGCTAATAGGAAATGATGTCTCAGCTTTGCAATCAGTAAAAATTTGGTTAGCCAAGAACTTCTCTATGAAAGACCTTAGAGAAGCAACTTATATTTTGGGGATAAGGATCTATAGAGATAGATCGAAGAGGTTGCTTGGTCTTTCTCAGTCTACATACGTAGACAAGATGTTAAAGAGGTTTAGTATGAAGTAGTCCAATAGAGGTTATCTTCCCATAGTATATGGGCTTACACTCTCTAAATCTATATGTCCAAAAAAACACTAGATGAGAGGACTCACATAAGTTTGATTCCTTATGCTTCGACTATAAGATCAATCATGTACGTTATGTTATTTACTAGACTTGATGTATCGTATGCTCTAAGTGTTACGAGCAGATATCGGTCGAACCCTGGTAAGGGTCATTAGGTGGCTGTCAAGAATATCCTTAAGTACTTGAGAAGAACTAAAGATGTATTATTGGTATATAGAGAAGGTGATCTTGTGGTAAGCAAGTATACTGATGCCAGTTTCCAATCTGATAGGGATGACTCTAGATCCCAATCTAGATATGTATCACGTTGAATAGCGGTGCAGTCAGTTGGAAAAGTTCTAAATAAGAGACGACGGTTGATTCGATAATAGAGCCGGAGTACATTACAGCTTCAGAAGTGACAAAGGAAGTGGTTTGGACCAAGAAGTTCATCATGGAACTTGGTGTAGTTCTGATCGTTGACCCAGTATAGTTGTATTGTGACAACAACACGGTTATAGCACAGGCAAAAGAACCAAGATCTCATCAGAATTCCAAACATGTACTCAGGTGCTACCATTTGATTAAAGAGATCATTGGTAGAAATGATGTCAAGATAGAGAGAGTTCTAACTAATCATAATATAGCTGATCCATTGACTAAGCCTATTTCCCAAAAGAGTTTTGTGTCATATGTACACGACTATGGTATTAGATATCAAGGCGATTGGCTTTAGTGCAAGTGGGAGTTTGTTAGAGAAATGTTCTAAAGACAATAACCTTTAGCACTTATTGTACAAATCATTTTATGATTAATAAAGGCATTTTTAATTATTTTGATGTTCATACATTTATGGATTTGATGTTGATCTTAAGTTGATTTAATGAAGTCCTTGATACAAAACATAGCGTGGAGGAAATCATGATGAGATCATGATAGTAAGATTCCTATCATGCGTAATTATATTAATATCTAAACTTTTCCTAGTCATAGGATTAATGAGATGGGATATCATTAATCTGGATAGACTAGTGCATGTTATGCTCCTTGATTAGATCAAGCAGTAGATCTCATAAGCTATAGACATGAGTTGTTTAGAGTTAACATGTGGATGCTTACTAAGGGTAGTAAGTAGATTGGATTGACTTACTATGAGACAATCATATAGATATTCTATTCCAGTGTCAACGATAGTCTCATCATAGCAATGGTGCAATTATCCTTTGACTTAAGGTGTTTAAAAGATATCTCAGATACTGATCCTGTGTTTTGACTCCATTCATCTATGCCTTTCAGGAGTTACTCATAGGGTGGTGATTGGGTACAGCTTGAGGTATTCAGAGGTAATTGAGTAGCTAATTAAGGATTCACCACTCCTGATAGAAGGAGATGATACCCATGGCCTCTTATTGAGGTCATTACTCGGGAGTATCTAGTAAGAGTAGATATGTGTCATGAATAGAGTCTTCAATGATATATAGAGTAATGAGATCCTCAAGACAAGATCTAATATCATGTGCACTAAATGTGACGTAGTCAGTCTAGTGGGAGTTGACATTTTGACCATACTCTGAACCAAGTGGGGTATAGATGGTGAGAGGACAAATTGCATAGCAATATTGAGTGTGGAAGGGTTCATAGTCAAACCACTGACTTTTTGGTCAATTAGGGGTCATGACGTGTTTTTAGATACTGCTCTTGATTTACTTGAATTAAGTGTTAATTTGACCAACATAACTAGTAACCTAATGGGATACACTCATAGGAGATCAGAAAAATGAGTAAAATGGTCTTGAATGGTGATTCAAGTTATGAGAGAGTGTTTTAGGATTGTATTGCGATGTGATCGTGGTAGGAAACGTAACATGGAATGGATTAGAAACAAGTGTTGTTGGCTTCCATTAATGTAAGCTATTCATGGTCATTAACTTCCCATAACTTCAATTAATGCATACTATTTATGACCATTTACTTCCCATAACTTTCCATTAGTGATGGGGGTTATGATAGGCTAAATGGTGCAAAAAATTGAGATGATTTTTTTGCATCTTATTTAAGACACAAAATGAAAAAGATAGGTTCTTTTTTTTCTTACACACACTTTTTCTCTCTAACTCTCTCAAGAGTTCTTGTCTTTGCTAGCACAAAGAAAGAATTCTAGCCATCTCCTTGTGAGGTTTCATCCTTCTATCTTTGTGTGGAATTTCATAGAGATGGTCTACGTTGATCGTTGTGGTTTACGATAACCCAACGTGGAGAAGATTAAAGAACTAAGGAGATCGTCAGAAAGGTATGTAAACATCTTACATTTCATATTTTTTGTTTTTCTATATCTATATGCATGAGTAGATATGGTTTTTGAGGTTCCGTTTTATTTCTACTTCGTACATTTAATATATATTATGTATGAGATGCATGATCAGAACCTAACAAACAAGCTCTCAACTGTGAGAGATCGATGGAGGGGTAGATGTCTTGACACCAGTTTGGAGGTGCAATGGACACCAACGACCTAGTTAAGCATATCTTTCCTTGTTTGTTGTTCTTTCTCTTATAGATTGATTATGTTATTCTATGTTTAATGTTTGGGTCTTGTGTAAGAATTATTGAATACTCTATTTGATTATTTTTATGTAAGAACCCATTGCTAAAATCGAATACAATACGTAATTGTTGCTTTTCAGATTCATTTGTAGCGACTAATGGTTCGTAATCATTAGGGATAACATAACCTAAGTTAAATAATTCAAGCTTGTGTGATTATGTCTTAGATTGATCTGTTTTTCTCACTCATAAGGCGGTTGTCCAATTAAACTTAGCGAGCATCTATTAGGTTATCCGATAGCTAGGGTTAATTAATGAGCTCTTCTTAATTAACTATGACCTAAGGAAAAACTAGGATTAACAGAGCTTATTGTGAATTTATGACCAACAGTTCAAGAAGAGGTAAAAGAGCAACAAATAAATGAAATATTTTTTCATTAAGGTGTTTGTCGAGATTGAACCAAACAACTAGACTCCTAACGAATTCACCACTTTCATTATTTTTTGCATATTTTCTTTAATTTGTTTTCATTAGTTTATTTTAGTTTTATTTTCTTATTAAACAAACCCCCCCACCCCAAAAAAAACCTAAACATCAATTATTTTCATTTCATGAACTTTACACATACTCTCCGTGGGACTGACCTAGACTCACGACTTCTATAATAGTAGGTATAGTTTATTTTGTGTAGTATTATGACACACCATCACTTGACATCTTCCTATTTTAAGTGTCTTCATTAGCATAAAAGTTGAGTTCTTATTAGCTCTGAAAATTGTAGCAAGTCATCTACAAATGTTAGATGGTCAACTTTTTTAGCCTTGCATTTAATATAGTATCTAAATTTTCCAATCCTTGTGGAGATGTTGATCAACCAGATAAGAACCTTTATTGCTGGGGTGAATGAGTAGGGAGATAGAGTGTCACATAGCTCCTTTGATTATTCTTATTGACCCACCATTAATAAGAATACAATAAGATGCAGTGGTAATGCACCAATAATCCATTTAATGAAAACAATTAGGATTCTGAAGGCATTTAAAGCATTTAGTAGAAAGCTCCAATCCACTGTATCAAAACTTTTTGGAACTATAATTTGAATATATAGTTTTTACTTATTTTCTAACTATTATATCCTCAGAGGAATTCCTTTACTAATAGTACATTGTCTCCTATTGATTTACCCTTAATAAATGCATTATGTATATCATCTACCTTATGCTCAAACACTAACTTTAGCTTATTGTTTAGGATAATTGCAATGATCTTGTATACAACATTACAATAGGAGATAGGGTGATAATCTTTGATAGTATTAGGAGAACTCTCCTTAGGAATTAAGGAGACTACATCATGTTACACTCTTTCAGCATAGAAAGTAATTGTTAAATCTGAAGGGCATCTTCTTTTTACTTTATTGAGGATGTTCTAAACCATGATTGATATATGATCAAATAGAATGTTATTATTATATATTGCTTTCTCATACAAGATAACATTTTGGTGCCAAAAATGTTGGCTTTTAGCCCTTTATTGATAGCATAATCTAATCCCTCAATTCCTATCAAGTTATTGTTAAATCTGAAGGGCATCTTCTTTTTAGTTGATTGGGGATGTTCTGAGCCATAATTAATGTATGATTAAGTAGACTGTGATTACTATATATTGCTTTGCAATATGAAACATTTTGCATAGAGGGCTCACTAACCATAGCCTTATCTAGTTTTTTCGGGATTAGCCACTTCTTTTCTTACTTATTTATCTTTTTATTTTCTCACTCTTAAAGTATGAAATTTGAAAGTAATCCACACATTTCCTCAGCTTATCTATGGGATTTTTCAAGGCTATTATTTCCCTTTCCATTTAATAGGAGTTTAGAATATAGTTGAAGTCCTTAATTACCATATATGGGGTTCTAATATTATCTCCTAATCTATTTAGAGTGATCCAAAGGGAGTTCCTCTGGAATCTATGGTTAAAAGAATATATAAATGTGACTTGGTAACTCACTTGATGGTTCTTCCTCTTTAATTGTTAGTCCATTAGAATAGGCTTAATCTCCATCTCCCTAGAGTCATATGCAACCAAAATCCTACCATTATAGTGACATATTAAGTTAGTGATGTAATCCAATCCCTCCTTAGAAAAAGAAACATGGTTTCTTGGAATTATAATCCTTTATTCTAGTTTGCAAGAGGCCGAGAAAAATAGGTTTAGTTTCCCTTGTAGTTTGCAACCATTTGTTACTTACTTAGGCTATTGAGCCCTCTTGTATGCTAATATAAGATAGACATCAGGGGGGAAGGGAGAGGTCGTATCAATTTTTTCTTATTTTTTGTACTTCATATAATAACTCTTTGAAAATGTGTTCCATCTTTTCTGGTTCTTTTTTTCCATGGATGTTTTTTTTTTGTGGTTCCTTATTAATTTTATTATTCCACTATAAAGGGGAAGTTATATGTCCCCTTCCATTTGTGTTCAATTGTTGTTCTCGTTAGTGGAGTCAAAGTAGGTATTTCTCCTTCCATTTAGGTTTGGTTGTTGTTTTAAGCAGTGGAATTCACAGAGTGAGCAGGAGTTTATTGTGTTAGAGCTAGCTCCGCAGTGACAGTTCCATTATTTCCCCCTTTTCTTGAACTTCCCCTTGACTAGAACAACCTTGTTTCCAAGTTCATTTAGGTGTATTCCTCTTGCATCCTATATCCCTAGTCTTCTTCCAGTTGGTCACCATTCATGCTTAGGTTTAGGAGTTTTAGATTTTTAATTATTAATGACCAAAACATGGTCTTTAAAGAAGCAACCTACCTCATCCATTATTAAGATAGGAACAAAAATATGTAGCTTGTTACAACATCAACTATAATGTGAATCCTAACATTGTTAAACCTTTTCAGAGTAGTTGTATGTTCATATAGGCACAGAGGTCTACAAATGTAGCTACCCAGATGACTTAAGCCACAGAGAGTCCAATATTCTAACAGTATGTCTTGGTTATTAGCCTAAATGAGAATCATCTTTTACCTAATGGCTTACAGTTTCAATCCAAGTGTCTATGTTTGTAGAAAGAGAGGTTGAGAGTGGAAGAATCAGGGACTAGCTTCCAAGATTTTATTAGCTAATGAATTGGAACTAAATCTAAATAAAAAATGTTGTGATCATTCAATAATACCTCATATATGCCACAACTTTTTAATTGTTTTATAGCCCAAGTGCTCATAGATTGGAAGGATGGCCTTTTATCTATAAAGAATCCAAGAAGATTTACCTCCCATTTCCTTATACCCTCCCCAAGAGTGTCTACATCTAAGGCTACTATGGTCTTACCATCGTTCAATTTTGGTCGGTAGAAGTGAAGTTGAAGTGAGGGGCATGAATTATCCAACACATGTTTCTAGGTTCGCTTGGATTGGTTATTGCCTATTGGTTTTCTATGGGATGATCTTGAGGAATATTTGGCAGGTGGATAACTAGTATTAGTAGCTTCAAAGGAGGGGTTAATGGGTTCTTCAATTCTTTCACTATCTAGAGACTTTAATAAAGAAGAAAAGTTTGCAACCGCAAGTAGTATTGGGTCTAACATTATATAACAGCTAAAGTTTAATGGTTAATAACCCCTACTAAGGTAAAGTATGTTTGAATAAATTTGGTATTCAAAAAAGGAGGCTTGTTTGATTGTTGCAAATTCTTTATGGTGAAGGAGCTAATGAAGAAGAAAAGAAGGTTATGCTTAGTTGATGGCATGTTATCCAGTGTATAGTTGTTGGAGCATGTTGTGTTTAAATGGTAGTTATAGTCTTATGCTGAGAAGTAAAAATGGTGAAAGATCAATGGCTTCAATTAGTTGGACAAAGAAATAAGGGTCTTTAAAGCTTTAATGAAGAAAACTGGAATGGTTTGGGAAGAAGATGGGTTAGGAAACCGTGTACTACATAGGTACTAGAGCTTCTCTCTCAAGAATGAAACAATAACACTTCAAATGAAGGTAAAGAGTGCAACATGAGGACTTATCAGGAGGTCAACCATCATCGTGTTAGACCCAGTAAAACATATTTAATCTTGGAGTTTTGATGGGATCCAATGCATTAATGCTGGTATGATTGCATCCTATAAGGTTTTTACTAGTACTTTTTCTTTAAGAGTTCTACTACATTGCTATCTTGATGTATAAAACTCTACCCTTAACTTGGAAGTTTTAAACTTTTTTTAAGTCTCTTATTTTTCAAAAAATTTATGATTTTTAATGATTTAAGAATTTTTATTAATTTTCTTTTAACCAAAATTTTTTGGCATCTCTATCACCTGTATGATTCCTTCAATATCCAACATTTCTTATAATTTTTTTCAAAAATATCCATTTTCTTTATTTGAATCTTCATATGTATAGCAGTTATCTATGTTTATATGCAAGAATTGATCTGCCATTCGCTGTTCATGAGCTAAACCTTAGAGGGTTTTTCAATTCGAATTTCTATTTGTACCTATGCTAAAACAAAGTAAAGCAGCATTCGATACATTGGATCATGAGATCATTCATTAGTTACTCCGGAATTCTCAATGTCAGCATTAATTTTATATGAAAGATTGTGAAACATCATTTCTTGATCTTTATTGAGAATTATTGTTTGTTAGCTAGTTTAACCACTTTAATACCAATTGACACCAAAAAAAAAAAGGTTAACCCTCGATTATATTTTTAAGATTTGATAAAAAAAAGTTTCAAATGCTGAAATTTAAACTCAAAATTGAGAGAACAATTTGTAATAAAGTTAAGTGGCTCTAGGAAAGCAGAAACTATATATTTATATTACTAAACAATGAATTTAGTTGTGTTCTGCATTCCACATCAGCTAATGCTCTTCATGGTATTATGCGGTGCTTGAAAGCATAATCTATTGTAATTGTTACAGAATTGAACATATATAACTTTAAATAAGGTTCAAGTATACAGAATAATTACCTTTTCCGGTCAATAATAAACCATATAGATTACTGAACCTGTTAGCTTCCACTGGGAATACAAACAAGAATCAGTTAGCCACTTACATATATAACAAGTCACGGGAGGAACTAACATGATCCGACCGGATGCCTAGCCTAAATGGTCCGGATGGGCGGTTTGATAGATCTCTCTGAGGTTTAAGAAATAGAAACAAAACAAAAGCAAGTCACGGGCGTACGCAGGCCAACACCAGAAAGGTCTCTTGCACTGTCTATGCCTGTCCATGACGACAAAAAGGAATGCATGAGAGATGATGATGATGAGTATATAGCTTTAGATATTTCTTCTGGGACTCTTACTGTTCTTCTTGTTGGTTGTTTGGTGTCTGTAAGAGAGTTCCAAATGATAACATGTGAATGCACACGAAAGATGGCTTCCTTCGCTGTCATTTTAATTCTATCACATGGGTAGGGTTCACAATTTATGGTGAGATTTTGTGAAAGAATTGTGGCAATGTCATACGGCCAGTTTTCATAATATGTTAGTTTCTGCTGTTGTACTGGTTCTCTATAAGACTGAAAATTTTCCTTATTCTATACTATCATCACGTAACGGCCGTTTGGTTCTACTTCTATTTTTCTGTTGTAGTTTTAAGTTTTCGTTTTCAGTTTTTCGTTTCTGTTTTTCTTTCAAATAAAAACAAAAACCTGTTTGGTTGTCAATATTAATGTAGTTATATTTTGATCACTGA
>JAOTAY010000191.1:33241443-33259970 GCA_025629805.1 Erythroxylum baracoense | reverse complement strand
CGTAACTATTTTTGTATAACTTTTGTGGTATTCTTTTAACAATTGGAAAAGTTCTTAACAAGATATATTAAAGTTTTTGTATTCACGAAAAGAATACACAATTCAACCCCCTTATTGCTTATCTCATATATTGTACGTGAATTCTATATTAACGTGTGATTTACTTCATCTACTACATTCTTCTTCTTCTTTTTCTTCTTCTTCTTCTTTTTTGTCTTCTCTTCAATCACGAAAACAGTTCCTACTCTACCCTTTGAAGTGCATCAAACTGGTGGAGGAGGCGTTAACCCTGAGGTTAGATCTTGTTGTCCTGCTGCATCGTAGAAGGGTAATTTCTAGCTTAGGGTAGTGATTTTCACGATGCCTTGCATTTTAAATAAATTGTTCTGATTTATTTAGTTATTCTATTTTCGCTAACAATCTAAGTTGAAAAATTGCATTATTTTGCTGTTGTCAAAAATGGTGTTGTTCTGCTTGTTCTTTGTCGGGATATTTTATATTCTTTCTACTATTTTCGAAATTGCTAATGTGTTGGAAATTATTGCATTCTTGCTACTGCGTATTTATTTTAGTATAAGTCAAAATAATGTGCTACTATATGTTAGTTTTGGTATAATCTAGAATATTGTTCTGTTCTTGTTACTGCATTAGTCAAAACCCCAGTTGTTCTTGCTGTTGTTCTCTTCGTATTTTTTTATTATTTCATGTAAGGCATCTCTACTTTTGGATTTAATACGTCATCTGTGAATGAGACCAACGTAGCTTCAGCACTTACTATTTCCCACATAGGTCTTACCCCTCTCATCGTAGCCCATAGGATTATACCTAACCTAACTAGATTAGAGCCTCTAGATAGGATAAATTTTAAACGATGGTTTAAGAAAATTCTATTTTACTTTCAGCAATGCGAAATTGATTATGCTCTTTTTCAAGATATTCCTAGTGACAATACTGACCCTAAGACAACTAAGGATAACCATACTATTAAGGAAATTTTGCTAAACCATATGATCAACCTATTATTTGATATCTATTGCAAGTAAAAAACTACCAAGAAAATTTGGGATGTTTTAGAAGTTAAGTATTGAACTGATGATGCCGGTACGAAAAAATATACAGTTGTAAGGTGGTTAAAGTTTACTGTTTTGATGATAAGCCCATTATGGACCAATTACATGAGTATGAGAACCTACTTATTGAAATCCTTGCTGAGGGTATGAACATGTGTGAGTTGTTTCAAGCTAATGCCTTTATTAAGAAACTGCCTGCCTCATGAAATGAGTATAAAAACCAACTGAGATATAAGAAGAAGGACGTGAAGCTACAGGAATTGATCAGACATATAAAGATTGGGGATGCCAATTGTACAGAAGATAAGGCCAAATCACTCATCCCTATCCCTATTGTTAAGGCTAACATTATTCAACATAAAAATGCAAGGAACTCCAATAAGAATGGTGGATACAAAAGATCTTTCAATAACAACAAGTATGGTCTATTGAAGTGTAAAAGGATTGATGGTGACTGCTAGTGGTGCTACAAGCCTGGCCATCTTGCTACTCTTTGCCAAGCTAGAATCAATCATGAGAAGAAGGGTCAACGGCAAAAACCACGATAGTTTGGGAAAGGATACTAATGAGGTAACCAGAAGAACTTTGGTAAATCTCAAGTCAATGTGGTCGAAGCTGCTGGTGGTGATGACAAGGAGATCATCACTGCTGTTGTGTCTAAAGTTAACCTTGCTGGAAACTTGGTCGAGTGGATCGTTGACACAAGAGTCACATGCCACATCTGCACCAACAAGGACCTGTTCAAGCAATTGAATGATGTTATTAATGGCGAGTTCGTGTATATGGGCAACTTCAGCAGAGTTCTTGTCCAAGGAGTTAGGAAATTCACTCTCAAACTCACTTCTGGAAAAGTTTTAGCGTTAAAAATATTTTATTTATTCCTGATGTTCGTAGAAACTTGATTTCTGGAACATTACTGAACAAAGCTGGTGTTAAACTTACTTTTGATTATGATAAGCTAGTTCTTACTAAAAATGAGAACTTTGTTGGTAAAGGGTTTCGTAATAGGGGCTTATTTATATTTGACATTGAAATAAATGCATCTACTTCTTTTGCTTATATTGTTGAGTCTCTAGACCTATGGAACTCTACATTTGAGCATGAGAATGTGAGGTCAATTAAGAGGATGCAAAGCTTAAACTTGTTGCCTAAGATCACTAATGAAATGGAAATTATGAAATTTGTGTTAAGGCTAAACCTCTAAAAAAACTTTTAAGTCTGTACCCAAGAGAGAGTCACAATTATTGGACTTGGTGCATACAGATTTGGGTGACTTTAAGAATTGTGTAAGTAAAGGAGGCATGAGATATTATATCACTTTTGTGGATGATTATTCTAGATTTACTAAAGTTTACTTATTGAAAAATAAATCACTTTTGTGGATGATTATTCTAGATTTACTAAAGTTCACTTATTGAAAAATAAAAGTGATGTAAAGGAAATGTTTATGAAATACAAAGCTGAGGTTGAAAACCAATTGGAAAGGAAAATTAAGAGATTGAGGTTTGATCTAGGTGGTAAGTATAGTATTGATTTCCTTGCTGATTATTGTGGAAAAGTTGGGATTATTCATGAACTTTCATCCCCTTATACACCTTAAAAAAATGGAATAACCAATAGGAAATATAGAATACTTAAGGATATGATGAATGCAATGTTGGTTTTCTTGAGTTTACCTAATTTTATATGGGGGATCTATTCTTTTAGCTTATTATGTTCTAAACAGAGTCCCTCGTAAGAAACTAGATCAAACTCCTTATGAAATTTGGAAAGGTTATCCACCTAACTTACATTTTTTGAAAGTGTGGGGGTGTCTAGCTAAGGTTGCTCTGCTTGAACATAAGGGGAAAAAAATTGGGCCTAAGACCATTTATTCAATTTTTGTGGGATATGTCTCTAATAGTGTTGCCTATGGATTTATGGTTAATGAAGAGAGATCTAACACTTATGGACCAATTATGGAGTCAAGAGATGCAGTGCTCTTTGAGGATATATTTCCTATGAAAGTGAGTATACAAGTTCCTAGAGAATCTGTTCCTAGTTCTTTTATTAATGATGACATAGAGGAAGAGGAAATTGTTGAACTAAAGAGAAGCACAAGAGCTAGAGTACTCATCAATTTTGGTTCTGAATTTATTACTTCTTTTATGGTGAAAAAACCTTAGGAGATAGATGACAGTTTTTTGGAGACCTATATTATTGAGAAAGATCCCAAAACTTATGAGGAAGCAATGAGATCTGTGGAACCTATCTTTCAGAAGGAAGCCATAGATAGTGAATTAGAGTCAATCATGTCTAATAAAACTTTTTAGTTGATCTACCTCAAGGTTGTTAGCCTTTAGAGTGTAAGTGGATTTTCAAAAAGAAATTGAGACCTGAAGGAACCATTGAGAGGTTTAAGGATAAACTTATGATTAAAGGCTTTAAATAAAAGGAAGGATTGGACTTTTTTTATACTTACTCTCTTATTACTAAAATTGCATCTATAAGGATG
The DNA here is from genome assembly GCA_025629805.1 of Erythroxylum baracoense. Taxonomy (NCBI): domain Eukaryota; kingdom Viridiplantae; phylum Streptophyta; class Magnoliopsida; order Malpighiales; family Erythroxylaceae; genus Erythroxylum; species Erythroxylum baracoense. The sequence goes on along the minus strand of JAOTAY010000191.1, from coordinate 33,256,406 downwards.
TTGTTTGCTATTGCCTTTGTATTTAAGCTTCATGTGCACCAAATGGATGTTAAGACAACTTTCTTGAATGGTGATCTTGATGAGTAAATTTATATAGTCCATCCCGAAGGGTTTAGAGTGCCTGGTCAAGAATAAAAGGTATGTAATTTGGTTAAGTCTTTGTATGGACTTAAACAAGCTCCAAAACAGTGGCGTGAGAAATTTGAAAGTTATATTTTCAAACATGGTTTCACCATTTGTGATGTTGATTCTTGCATTTATATGAAATCTGATGTCAATGGTTATGTGATCATAAATCTTTATATGAATGATATGTTTATTTTTGGTATAGATTATCTATCATTGATACTGCCAAGAGTTTGCTAAAGTCTTCCTTTAATATAAAAGATCTTGGACCTGTGGACTTTATTTTGGGAACCAAAGTCGATAGGATTTACTCTAGTTTTAGGTTGAATTAAACTCATTATGTTGAGAAAATTTTGAAGAAGTTTGATTATTACGATGTTGAACTAGCCAAGACTCCCTATGATACTAGTGTTGCTTTAAAGAAAAATCTTGGCAACAATATAAACCAAGCTAAGTATGCTAAAATTATTGGTATTGTGATGTTCTTGATGAACTATTCTCGTCCTGATATTGCATACTGTGTAAGTAGACTTAGTAGGTACACGCTTAATCCTAATCAAGAGCATTAGAATGCATTGATTCGTTTATCGAGATATTTGAAAGGTACTATGCATTATGGATTATCTTTTGGTGGTCATCCTCCTATATTGGAGGAGTATTCTGATGTTAACTGGGTTACAGAGAGTGATGATATATACTCTACAAGTGGTTACATTTTTATGTTAGCAGGAGCCACTGTGTCTTGGAAATCATCTAAACAAACATGTATTTTGAGATCAACAATAGAGGTTGAGTTAATGGCTTTGGAGTTGGCAGGATAAGAAGCAAAGTGGCTAAGGAATCTCTTAGCAGATATCCCACTTTGGGAAAAACCAATTCCTTCTGTGTTTCTTCATTGTGATTCGCAAGCTGCCATTTATGTTACTAAGAGCAAGGCATATAATGGCAAAAGTAGACATATCAGATTGAGATATAAAGTTGTCTGTACTTTACTTATATATGATGTAATCTCTCTAAATTATGTCAAGTCAGAGAGAAACCTAGCAGATCCGTTTACAAAAGCTGTGAGTAGGAAAATAGTTTCGGAGCATGCTAAAGGGATAGGTTTGAACCCAGTTTTGTACCTCGTGATGGACACCCGTCTTAAGAAACCAAGTTCAATTGGTCAAATGAAGTTATGTGGTGACTACTTGTACATTGTCTGTGGAATAATGCTGAGATACATTCAGTTGTTGAATTGTGTCCCTAGCATGACTTTACTACGTTTGATGAAATTGGATGATTTAATCCTTAATGAGTTCCATAGCCTAGGTTTGAGTGGTGTAAACAGTACATACTTGATGGACTCACCTACGTAATTACGGGGGACTAGCCACCCTCCTACGAGAGCTTTTGGGGCTATCTCTCTAGAGCGAATATAAGACCAGGACATTTTGGGGCTATTTATTTCCCTAGCAGGTTCTGTCTCTGAAATTTCTTAGACACCAGGTTCAAGACTTAGTTCTCCTGGTTCTTCGCCTATCTTTCTCCTAAATTATTACGGTTTATATCTCAAGCTTTGGCCCAAGTGAGGGATTGTTGGTGTTGTTCCAAAACTTGGAACATTTGCTTGTTAATTACTATAACATTCATCCCTTTATTATTATTATCATAATATTTTACCTTTCATTATCAATAACGTTCGTAATGTTATTACCTCCATTATTATGCAAGTTCACCGTAACACGTTAATGTATTTTAATGACTTTATTACCAGTCAACATATGAAGCTTTCCTCTCCTCCTATATATACAATATACTCGTTTGTTTTTCTGGTTTTTCTTCTCTTCTCTAGCTGTTGTGCTTTTCATTTTCTCCATATACAACATCTTTCCCATCTCTTATGTTTTTCTTACTTCTCACATACACGCTTGTTTTGCTCCATACGACGCACATCTATCTGTTGCATTGTTCTTCTTCTGTTTTGTCTTTTTTTCAGTCACGGAGACAGTTCCTATTATACCCTTTAGAGTATACCGAAGCTGGTGGAGGAGGTATTAACCCCGGAGTCAAATCCCATTATCTTGCTGCATTGTAGAGGAAAAATGTTCAACTTAAAGCAGCGATTTTTATGACACCTTGTATTTTCGATAAGTCACTTTAATTTATTTATTTTTGCTATTTTTGCTAACAGAGGTATTAGTGCAGGTGGTGGAGTTGGTAAGCGTAATGGTATTGGCATTGGAGGTGATTTCTAGTTTAACGCATTTGTAATGATAAGGAATTGTTAAAAATAAGAAGAGAATGTATCACTCAGGGCTGGACCACAGCCGGTGCTAACATGATCTAATCATTTCCATCGAAAAATGAAGAATAGAATAGGGTACTGTTTTGAGCAAAAAGATGTATGATGTCTGTTAAATGTGTTGTTACATCCACATTAGCTTGGTGGCAAGTATAAATTATAAATAATCAAGTATACAAATAGGTGGACTGCCGACATGTTTATGAATGGAAGTTCTCTAGATTGGCTGAACACAGACAACTAATCTAAACACGATAACCATTCATTATTGAATAGTTACATGTTATAAAAGCTTATAACCAAGCTGGTAGCCACTGTTTGCCATCTATGAAATCAACGGACATGAACGGTTCAGCTTCTTTTTCAGTCAGTTGTTTCGACCAAGGTGCTCTCTTGTCTGTTTCAGCTCCTGGTCCATAACAATCGTACTCTGCTTGGAAAAGATTACTGTTCCAATTCCGAAAGATAAACAGGAGATTTTGTCAAGCGAAGCAAATCTCTTCAATAGTTACGGGACGGTGGTAAATGAAAATTACTTACTCCGTACTGCCAGCATAACTCCAATTCGTCCATCCTTCTGGAACTACTGTTTTGGAAAGATATGTCTTGGCAAAAATCACTCGGGAATAGGCACCTTTGGCTCTTCCCAGGTACACACCACCAACGCCATATACTTTGCCTTTGACAAAAACTAGTCCGCTATCATCGTCACTTTCCCTGTTATGTGCTGTGATGGAGCCTGATATCGAGACCCTCATGTCGTCAATAACAAATATCTCACAGTTCTGCAATTCAAATCCTGGTATCTCATTAGACATTAAACTTGAAGTGCCATCGAAACATGAAAGCTTTTTTATCACTTACATGAAAAATGGATCTCGCACGACCAAAGATGAAGTCAATTGAGCCCTGTATGTAGCATTTGTGGTAGTAATGTCTGCCTTTGTAGTCAAACAGAGTATTGTGGCTGCTGTAAAATGAACAGTGGTAAAATGCATTCATGTCTGCACCCACAAAAACTGCTACAGACTGGTTCTGTGAGGTAAAAGCAACCCCAGTTGGAGCCTCATTCTGCAATTGATGGCCACAAAAGAAAATGATTAATCCTTCATGTCGATCGCTCTGAGGATTTCAAGCTTAGAAAAATCGTAACATCGTCTGATTGAGTTCTCACAAGTATGATGTGATTCTCTGATATCGTCTATGCATTTATTAATTTAGACACATGAGAAATTGGATTAGTGTGGATGATTTAAACAACTCAATTGCTTTATATAATTAAGACGCAAAAGTAGATAATGACCAGAAGAGGATTTCCGAGATCATTCTGTTTTACACAAACTCATATAGGACAAACACTCGTTACCTTGAAGCTAATGCCAAAAGCAACGAAATGAGGTGCTTCCACGGTAAATGTTGCTGAGGCCTTATTATCAACGGAGCTCGTGGACCAGACAATGGCTGTCCGTCCTCTTCCATTCCCTCGCATAAAAATATATGGCTTGTTCTTTGGGATGTGTATTTTTTCTCTACAAACCATGATTTTAACACACTGTAATTACCTATACCATTACCTTAATAACAATAACCTGCGAATGTTTAATTTTGTTTAAGTACCTGTAAACTCCTTTCCTGATATGGATGATAACCCAATTAGAGTTTCCTTTAGGAACAGCATTTATGGCTTCTTGAACAGACGTAAATGCTCCATCACCATTAATGTCCACTATGAAGGTCGTGTTAGTGCTAACTTTTTTCGTCAATAATGGGGAGTCTATAACAGGTAGCTCGGTGAACGCAACAACATGGCTTGAAAAAGAGATGAAAGTAACTAAAAGAGTTGCGCAGACAAGGATTGGTTTGGGCAGCATAAGACCTGAAAAAGGTAACAAAACCATGTTTGAAACAGAGGATTGAATTCTGGGTTAGTGGGAAATGAATGGGAAAGGCTGAGGTTTATGATACAATTTTGTGGCGTTGGTGGAGTTTTTTTAGGGGAATTGGATTAAGCTTTATTTGGAGGGCCTAAAAAATATACATTCTTGTGTGGTTCATAAGCTTTTTGGTTTCTCTGGTTGTTTGGTTTATGAGGAGCAGAACCAAAAATTTACAACAAAAAGCAGTATATCCCACAAAGATAGAAAAGGGAATGTCTTTCTTTTCAACGGTTCCAACAGAAGCAAAAATTTGTTACATTCTAAGTGACTTAGAGTTGTCAGGATAAGCTAAGAACAACATATTTCAGTGGAAGCCAAGGAAGAAGGCAAACAACTTAGGTACTTGTTAATGACTATACAATCCTTAAACCATGCAAAATATGTAATTAATAAAAATAAGATAAATAATAAATGAATATTCTACTACAGAAAATTTTCTCTATAACTTCACCAATACTCCAACCTTACGAATACCGTTCCGTATCGGCCGGTACTGGCCGGATGGTACCATACCAGTCGGTAACCGAAACGATATCCTTACTTACAATACCGGTCGTGAGTATCAGTCAGTATCGGCTGTTTTCGGCTAGTACCAGTCGGTACTCACAGTATCGGAAAATATCGGGCTGGTACCGTAAAATGCCGAAACTTGGAGGACTAAATTGAAAAGAAAACGGTTAACCCTAAAAAATACTCCCTGGACTCCTCTCCTCTGCTAGCCACGTCTTCTCTTCTCATTTTGATTTTTTGCTACTTTCTCACTCCGTCGTCGATCTCCATTGTCCACTCTCCTCTCCTCTCATCGTCAGCGGTGGTCGGCAGTCGTTTTCTTCGTCGCCTATCGCGTACTCACGTGCCTCTCCGTCGCCTGTCGCCTCCTCTCCGTCACCTGTTGCCTGTCGCCTTCCTCTCCATCGCAACATCAACCGTCCTCCTCCCTCTCCGTCGCATGTTCCTCTCCTTTTCGTCACCTATCGCCCACTTGTCCCTCTCCGTCGTAACATCAACATTCGGATCTGGGAATAATACCCAGATCTCCTCGTCCAACATCTGACCCATCATTGATTGTGTTTCTGTTGGTTTGGCTTTAGCCTTTGGGTGTCTTTTTATTGAATTTCTGTTAGAATTGTTATGTTAATTGTTTGTGTTGTGAAGGATTGATTGTGTTGTGATAAATTTTTGGTAGATTATTTGTTGATGGCTAGAGAAAATGTTGGATTATCTATGGATTCTCTGTCGATGGAGTTGAAATGTTGGTTTGATTGGATTTGAAGGCTGTAATTTGTGGGTTGGTTTTTGGTTTAGGAATGAAAAATTGTTTAATCCATATGTTATATCGATGACTTGATTGTTTGTGGATGGTTTGGAAATTGAAAGTGGTTGGTTTGGAATTTTGGATTGTGAAATAATCGAATGAATTGATAATGAAATATGAAGTGAAAAGTGAAACTGAAAACCGTATTTGTTGGATTGGTTTATGAAAGGTATATTGCAATGTGGTTTATTTTAATGGTTTGGTATTCGTACTTTAGTTGGTTTGGTTCATTTATGTTTGAAGTTTGAAAATAAATTTGAAAATAAAAACATAATTAAACCATTCATTCATGGCTTAATTCGAAACTAAAAACATAATTAAACCATTCATTCATGGCTTAATTTGAAAATAAAAACATAATTAAAAATAAAAATATAAAATTAAGAATATCTAATCCATAATATTCATTCATAGCTCATGCTTTGCTAAATAGCATCATATTCATAAGAAGATCCATTCATGCTATGCTAAGTGGCATGTAGCTACTAAATGGCATATAGTTGTAGCCTATAAGTGCAATTACATTATCATTATTTGAAGAAAAGATAATTTGTCTAAATATATACAAAAAAAACCTAAATTGAAATTAGTCAAATGGCATAATATTCATATAGAAAAGCAACAACTCCAATTGATTACTTTAGATATACCTAAAGCTTGAGTTATTAAATTTTAGATTAAATTATTTTATTACTGTTTGTTTAAGAAGACATAATTAATTGCAATGTTTAAGATGTATACTAGTTTTTAAATTTTATCTTCATATTTTTATTACAAATAAATGGAAGGAAGTTCAACTACTCCTGATTAAACTTCGGGAGGAAAGAATAATCGTTATTTATAATCGTGCATTGGTGTTGATGAGACTATACCGAAAGCTAAAAAGGTGACAAAGTTCATTTATAATCATGCATGGGTGTTGAATTTGATAAGAAAAGAATTTACCAATGGTAGGAATTTGTGTCATCCTGCTGTGACAAGATTTGCAACAAATTTCTTATCACTTCAGTCTTTTGTTTCATTGAAGAAAGAGTTAAAATAAATGTTTACAAGTGATAAGTTGATTGTATCTCAGCATGTTAGGTCTAATGCTGAAGTGGAGATTTGTAATATTATACTGGAAGATAGAGAATTTTGGTCTCAATGTCAATTTGTTATCCGAGTTTGTGAGCCTTTGGTGAGGGTGCTTTGCTTGGTTGATAGGGAAGAAAAGCCAATAATGGGTTATATTTTTGATACCATGGATAGAGCGATGGAAGCAATCAAGGCCAATCTGAAACATAGGCCTTCTTTGTACACATCATATCTTTCAATCATTAATGGAAGAAGGGAAAGACAACTTTCTTCTCCGTTGTTTGTAGCTGGGGGCATTTTTTAATCTTAGTGTTTATTTTAGACTGGATCTTAGTAAGCAAGTTGAAGTGAATAGAGGAATGCTTTTAACTATTACAACAATAGTTAACACTGACGCGATGAAGATCTCTTAAGCTCACAAATGAAACATTATAAGTTGTCTCATGGGGATTTTAGAATGCCGATTGCTATTCGACAAAGAGTAAAACTTTCTCCAGGTATTTGTTATTTCCGTTTTCTTATTTGTTGAAAATGAATTATCACTCTATTTTGTGTATAACGCTACTTTTGTTAACTTATAACTTAAGTTTCTTGGTAGGATCAATTCAAAAATGGTGTTCCAGAATTAAAAAAGGTTTGCAATTCAAATTTTAAGTCAATGTGTGAGTGCAACAGGATGTGAACAAAATTGGAGCACATTTGAATTTATCCACTCCAAAACAAGGAATAGATTAGAGCATAAGAGGTTGAATGACTTGGTTTTTGTTCGATACAATTTAAAGCTTCAGGAAAGGTATATTATTATCATTATTAATTTCGATATAATTTTATAATAATTAAATTATATCCCTTTTTGTGACTGTTGGAAATATGAATTGTTGGAATTGAAAATTTGGAAATGTGAATTGTTGGAAATTGTTATAATTGGAAATTATTTTATGAATGTTTTGTGATTGTTAGAAATGTGAATTGTTGGGAATTGGAAATTGTTTTATGAATATTTTGTGATTGTTGAAAATGAGAATTGTTGGGAATTGTTGGGATTGGAAATTGTTTTATGAATGATTTGTGATTGTTGGAAATGAGAATTGTTATAATTGGAAATTATTTTATGAATGTTTTGTGATTGCTAGAAATGTGAATTGTTGAGAATTGCTGAAATTGGGAATTGTTTTATGAATGTTTTGTAATTGTTGGAAATAAATGAATGTTTTGTAATTGTTGGAAATAAGAATTGCTGGAAATTGTAGGAATTGGAAATTGTTTTATTCATGTTTTGTGATTATTAGAAATGTGAATTGTTGGGAATTGTTGTAATTGGAAATTATTTTATGAATGTTTTGTGAGTGTTGGACATGTGAATTGTTGGGAATTGAAAATTATTTTATGAATGTTTTGTGATTGTTAGAAATGAGAATTGTTGGGAATTATTGGAATTGGAAATTGTTTTATTCATGTTTTGTTATTGATGGAAATGTGAATTGTTGGGAATTTTTGGAATTGAAAATTATTTTATGAATGTTTTGTGATTGTTGGAAATGAGAATTGTTGGGAATTGTTGGAATTGAAAATTGTTTTATTCATGTTTTGTCATTGTTGGAAATGTGAATTGTTGGGAATTGTTGGAATTGGAAATTATTTTATGCATGTTTTGTGATTGTTGGAAATGTGAATTGTTAGGAATTGTTGGAATTGAAAATTGTTTTATGCATGTTTTGTGATTGTTGGAAATGTGAATTGTTAGGAATTGTTGGCATTGAAAATTATTTTATGAATATTTTGTGATTGTTGGAAATGTGAATTGTTGGAATTTGAAATTGTTTTATGCATGTTTGGAAATGTGAATTGTTGGCAATTGTTTGGAATTGAAAATTATTTTATGAATATTTTGCGATTGCTGGAAATGAGAATTGTTGGGAATTGTTGGAATTGGAAATTATTTTATGAATATTTTGTGATTGTTGGAAATGTAAATTGTTAGGAATTGTTGTAATTTGAAATTGTTTTATGTATGTTTTGTTATTGTTAGAAATGTGAATTTTGGGAATTGTTAAAATGGGAAATTGTTTTATGCATGTTTTGTGATTATTGGAAATGTGAATTGTTGGGAATTCTCGGGAAAGATATGTTATTATCATTACTATTTTCGATATAATTTTTTATAATTTTCTAATAATTAAAATTTATTGTTTACTAAGAGTCTTAATAGTACAAGTAGTTTAACTAATCCAATTTTCATTGATAACATCAATTTTTTGGCAGATTGAGTTTTTGAAGAACCGCATTTGGTAGATGTCAATAACTTGGATGATAATCTTGGATGGGAATGCATTGACATGTCATTTTGTGCATTAAATTTGAATGATCATAATAATGAAACTCCTCTCAATGATGAGGATATTGTACCAAATGATAACTGGGGTCAGTGTAGTTATATCGGATATCCTCCCGTTGACGATTGAATTTCGTTCTAGGTTATTTTTTTCTCTTCTTTTAATTTTACTTATATTTGATGTTTATCAGTTTATGTTAAATTCTACATATGTGATGTAATTGTAAATGTTTTTTTTTCAGGTTTAACATCAACTTTATTATTTCCTCATCATGATGAAATTGTAATAGTTAAGAACATTTATTGTTCTGATTATTGGATGTTTTGATGTAATTATTATTTATTAAAATGATGAAATTGTAATTGTATTATTGTAATATTTTAAATAATTTGTGTGATTCTTATTTTTATATTTGTATTATGATGATTGTCTTTTTTCAATATTAATTATAATTATTATTTATTTTGGAAATATTTAAAAATTATTGTTATTTCATATTAAATTATTAATTGTGATTATTATTTATTATTATGAATTTTAGAAACAAGTTTGATGTAAACTTGTAAAGTATACAGTATATAACTGTATAATATACCACTGAACTATTTTGCAAAATTTATAAAATTTTAAGGACTATTTCATAAATTTTAAAAATTATCCGAAACGGTATCTGATATTGACCGGTACCGGTACAGTACTATATCAGAAACTAATCCGATTTCAAGTCCTATATGGTATTTGCAACTTTAGCTCTAAGTGAACTCTCGGTGGTTATTGACCCAACCTCTTACGCCTCGACCAGCTTGTAGCTTTCGACATGGCAAACGACTTGAACTTGATTATGGCTCAAAACCATTACTAGTGAATTTTCGATGAAAGATCTGTGAATTGTGAACGACGAATAATCACGTTCAAGTCGTGTGCTGGATCAGAGTAACACTAATAATTGACAAAGCATGTAAGGGAGCAAGCTCACAAATGAGGGATATGATTGTGTATTTATATTTTAGGATATGATTGTGTAGAAGAAAATAATGAAATATGTGACACTCGTATTTGAAGAGTATGCACGAACAAACAGTGGGCCTGCGTGCTAGCTTTTATTAATTATAATTATAAATTAAATTAACAAATAAAAAGGAGCTATCAAGAAACTCCGGTTCAAGATATGACCTTTAACTTAAGCAGGCAAAAGGAAAAAGCAAAGAATCTGAATACTTTCTTTACCTGACAAAAATTTGCTAAATTATTCTCGTACCATGAGATTGAAGAGTTATGATGTTATTTTTCACCATATAAAATTGCTGTTTTCAATGATTGATTGTAAAGAAAAGGGAAACACGTTTCGAGGGATACAATTAAATAATAATCTTTATGAGATAATCAATTATGATTTTCTTTTATCAAACTTTGGGATGATAGAGATAGACAAGGATCTGATTGCAATGGCATTGATCAATTAGAAAAGATATAAGATATTTGGGCCTACACATGGCTAGTGGTTGAGAAGATATAAAGCACGATGGTGGCTAACTTTTAGGGAACACCTTAAGTCATAAATCCACTCATACGCCGATTCATTATTCAACAAGCATTGAATTGCCCTTGAATTTTTTGTTTCCTCAGACTTCCATTATTCAAAGTAGACTTACGGTAAGAAGATCTTAAACAAGTTGACCAAACTTATATTATTATTAAAATCTTAAATTTGGTTTAATCCCGATAAACTGACGTAATAAGAGATATCGTTCGGTGCATTGAATAGAGGCTCACTGGTGCACCTTGGGAAATTGTTGGGCCCAAGTCCAAACAAACTATGGTGTTGTTTATTACATGTTACTTCCGATTGAGCTAGAAACGCAGGATAAAAGATGTAGATTTCAATTTTCGCAGGTCATTTATGCCTTCTGGTACAATAGAACAAATTAATAAATAAAGAAGTTGAACCTTAAAAAAAAAAATAATAAAGAAGTTGGAGAAACATTATCAAAAGTGAAGTTGATTTGGTATTTGTATGTACCCAGATGAGTTCCCATCTTGAAAGATCAATTCTTATGTGTATACACTTGCACTTTGTAATTTCTAATACACAGAGGAGAGAAGAAGCAAAAGTTAGCGAGGCCGAGAAACTCCCACGAAATGACATAGAATATGTTCTTAATATTGAAGCATGCTAGAAGAGTGTAATGAAATTATGTTTAGGTGATTAAGGAGTCACAGAAAACATTGTGGGATCCGCCATTACATATTTCGATATGCTTTCTAATACTTCCTTATCAATCAGAGAATGATAATTAAATGGAAAGGAAAATATTTGATTATTGAGAGCTCATATTCAGTCATGAAAGATCAATGGATCTATCTTATGGCGTGCTATTCTGTGAACTTCCCTATTTGGTTGCATCATTGAAGCAACAGAAGGGAAACCCTGCTCTATTTATTAACTTTAGAATCAGATAGAAAACCACAAGAAGGTCACGGACAATTATTATCACAAACCAAAGAGTAACAGTTTCCACAATCTTCGTATCTTCAGGAATACGAGACCAGTTAACGTCTCCCTCCGGAAATCTTTTGTTTCCTTGTCATTTACCGGGCAACCCAACAAGTTTATTTTGACTGAAGATTATTCTGACGTCCAACATTCAAGGAAAAAGCAGTATCCTATACTTCTTTCAAATCCCTTCTGGGTAAAGACATTTGATGCCACTCATTGGCTGTTAGAAAAAAGGTCACTAGAGGATCATCCGAGTAACAAGAAGGTTTGTCAATGTAAACTTTTTAAAGATCTAGATGGCTTCCTTGATAGGGAATCGACTGCTCTAATTTTCTGGACGAATTGTTGTTCCCTTCTTGCACAAGAAACCATCGAAAAGAGCTACACCATGATAAATCAAAGTCTAGAAAAAGGCCAAGCCTCTTAACGGTTTCATGAAGATAGAGGTAGAGAGCATCGGTGGATAGTGTCCTTCTAGGTACAACTGACTATATATTGTTTTCTAAAATACCATGAGAAGGGTGGTTTTTATCACTCATTGAGACGATTGAATTAGGAAACTTGATTTTGTTATACAACTCCAAAGCGGCAGATCCAAGATAAGGTCTGAGTGTTGAATACATGCCTATACCCTTCTGATGTCCTATCCAACAAAACTCCCACACGCCCTATCAATCTGCGATTGTCTGTAATGCTTAAGGGAAGTTTCAACTCCTCACAAGTTGAAGAAACAGCAATAGAAAGAGGATTCCTGATGTTCCCTTTAAATTGGATTTTGGTCTTCAACAAGGTTAATGATCTCATCAGCTAAAAGTTGAAGAGATCTCCTCTGAAGCCTATGAACAGGATCTCGGCAATCCTCTAGAAGCTCACAGCTTCGCGAACGTGATATCATGTCAACTTGTTCATTAATAGACAACCTTCTGTTAGCATCTAGCTAGCTTAATGAACATAATAAACTGAGTTAGACTACTGAAAGTTCTGGTCTCTCCAGTGATGACTTTTGCGGATCATACATGGATGTCCATTCTTATACCATGGTCCAGAGACGTGGAGTTCATGCCTTACTAGCAGAAAACATGGAAAAGATAAAAGAAGTGCCAGACAAGAAATACAAACTTTTTCCCTTCAATCGATGATTGTTCCGTCACAGTTTGCCCTTCTTGTTGATCTTGTGCTTTACATATTGTGAAAATTGGAAATGGTGAAAGAGATGACTCTACTTTTTCGGTTCACGAACTGTCGGTATCGCACTCTTGGCAAACAAGATCTTTTGTTAGTGATTCTTGTAGCCAGCACAGTCGTTGGAGTTCATGGACCTGTACACGTATCGTTTTAATATTGTTAAACATGAATTTAGGAGATTAGCTGATGACTCATAACACTCACATAACAGATTCTTTTATCTGTTATGTGAAATTCTGAAGGGGGTTAATTATTTTGTAAACTTTTCGTAAATTTATTTGGCACCAACAAAATAAAAACAAGCAACAGCGAAATGATAAAAACATTAAAAATTTGATAACGAAGTTTGACACTCCTTGCCTACGTCTGCGGGACCCTCACCTAGATTAAATCTTTCACTTGAAAACAATAGAATTACTCAAGATTCAAGAGAGCCTAACTACTCACCCTTGATACTATCTCTCGATCTCACAACCCGTGAAAGTTTTTCACACCCAATAACACGACAGATTTGTGTTAACCTCGTCAGACGATTTTTCTAATTACTTTCACTCAAATAACAATCAATAAAAATAACTCAAGTATTTAATCAACTAAGAATTTAACAATAATATACTTGAGATAAAAAAAAGTTCCCTACGATTTTATCTTCTTGAAATAATCCTGCTGAAGCTCTTCACCATAGCTAATTCTTTCTTCACAGAATAAAACAACTCACGGTGTTCTTTCAATTAATAGCCAATACCCACTTCACAGAAGATGATCTTTACTGTATCATCAAATAAAAAATGTGTGCAGTGCTTTACCCATAAATCAACATCACCATGGCTCACCCAAAAGACACGTTAATCACTGTATCAATAAAATCACTGAGTCTCAACCAAAATTATTTCACACACGCACACTACCTTTACCCTGAGTCAAAAACATAAAATATGATGTTCAACTTGAATCATGATGTGTGCAGCCAGCAATCTGTTTTTCATAGACACATGACCCACTTTACTTCAGTAACGCACAGCTTCACTAGGTTTTTTACTCTAACGTGTTTTAATAGACTTCTATTAAAACACCAACTGTGGAGATTCATTAAAACACCAACTGTGGCATGTGACCAAGTCAAAAGAGTCCATGTTGACCACGCAATTGCAATATCCCAATTCCATAACTCAGCATCCAATTAATGCACATCTTCATCAATCCATATAATAATTTCAATTTTCTTATATGTCCAATTTAAAATACCAAAACTAAATAAGATATATACAAAATATATCCTAACAATCTCCCATTTTTTGGCATTTTTGTCTCAACTCAAGAACTACATATAGAAATGAGAAATATAGAATAAATTCTTGTTGCTCCCCCTTAATACAATATTCAAGTACTTAAGCATAAGCCAAGTCCATTCAACAAAAGATAAAGGGAAGAAATACAAGCTTATCTTTGTTCTCCCCCTTTGAGACAATAGATGTCAAAAAACCAAAAATCAATGAGCTCCTGGAAAACAAAGAACTCGTTGCTTCAAGTTACGAACGACTGTAGTAGCGACTTGAAGAACACCTTCAATTTGCTCAATCTCAGAAAATAAGGCTGCATGGGGATTAACATTGGAGGTCCTCGTGGCATCCGAAGGATCCGAAGCAACATGTGGCAAGTCCACCACCCAAGGTTTCCAAAAAATCCGTGGAGAAATAGTCATCAATGGTACGGACGTCAAGATGCTTGATTGAATCCTAAAAACCTCATTAGAATACAAAAATTGTGAGATTAAACACGAAAAGTATAAGAGAGTGAGGCTTACTCTCAATGGCCAGCATCACGTCGATAATAAGACGCCTAAGATTGAAATTAACTCCTGTACCTATTGCATATAGCAGCTTGGCCTGGGCTAGATAAACAGTCACGACATGGGTACTTGGCATCCAATTAGTCACAAGCAACTTAAAAAGCACAAAATACTTCTGGGTCAACATTGATGACCGAAGAACAGAATTAGATGGCCATGCAGTGAGTTTGCCACCAGTTAAAATTGTGGCAATCAGATCTGTCGAGATAGCCCACTCATCATCATAGAGTAGATTGAAGTAAATCACACGTTAGTATAGAATTTACGTGCAAGAAACTCGATACATAAGAAGGGGGGTTGAATGGTATATCCTTTTTGTGAATATAAAATCTTGCTAAGAACTTCTCTTTCTTGTTAAAAAGA
>JAOTAY010000191.1:33218299-33231813 GCA_025629805.1 Erythroxylum baracoense | reverse complement strand
CCTACTCTACACGGATATGTTCGAACCATGGAAATAGGATTTTTAGATTAATGGCTAGATTTTAACTAGAAGTGTTGGTTTATTAGGCAAACCCAATATCAATTTGGACAAAGGTGAAGATGGGTAGTGTACATTAGATGTACACTTGTCAAGAGTTGATAGCTCAATGAGTATGCACAAATCAACTATTGATAGCACTAGATTTGTTATTTGCATTAGAGAAGCAATTGGTATGATCGATACTTACAGGTTGAACTAAGGTGGCTTGTTAGGCAAATCCAAGTTCATTCTTAGGGATGTTGGATATCAACCCACTAGGAGAATTTCTCCACAAGTTCTCTCGAATTTATATTGAGGATTATGATTTTGTGAAAATAGTGGGAACCATAATGCATGTTATTAAAGTCTTTATAGACATGCATTTAAATACATTCTAATTTTTCTCTTTTTGATGATAGGTTGCTATTGCCCGAGTCAACACCATAAGTACTAGTGTGAATCAAAGATCATTGATGGAAGCTAACAAGTTGACTAGACCAAACTTCCTTGACTGGCTCAAGAACTTAAGAGTAGTTCTCAAATCCGAGAAGCTTGGTTAAAGAACCACTTCCCGATCCCCTTACTGCTAATGCTTCTGATGATGATTGGAGGGAATATAGGATGCATCTCGATGATAGCAAGATGGGTCGTTGTATTATGCTAGTCACCATGTCACCGGAGCTGCAAAAGCAGCACTAGGCTATGGAAGCTCATACCATAGTCTAACATCTTAGGGAGCTCTTTGATGAGCAAGCAAGGTCCAAAAGGTTCGAGACTTTACAATTGCTTTTCCACTCTAAGATGGTTGAGAGGACATCTCCAGTGCAGTATGCACTGAAGATGAATGGCTACATCAAGCGATTAGACTCCTTGGGTTTTCTTTTGCATCATGAATTAAGTATTGACTTAATTTTGATGGGTTTAACCAATAGTTACACACAATTTGTGCTTAATTATCAGATGAACAACATATCCAGCTTAATTCCCAAGCTGGTCAACATGCTCAAGGTAGTTGAGTCATCTGTCTGCAAGGACAAGTTTGTGATGCTGGTGGACTCTTCTGGTTCGAAGAAAAAGAGCCAAAAGAAGAAGAAGTCTACAAGGCCTAAGGAAGGTGTCAAGAAAGTAAAGAAGATTGCCTCAAAGGGAACTTGTTAGACCCCATTTCTAGAGTTTAACTCATTCTCTGATACCAAACCTGTTGGACCCCATTTTCGGAGTCAAACTCGAGAATCATAAAACATGAGCGCAGCACTCTGTAGGGCTCTTATAACATCCTAACATCCATAATTATGTTCATATCCTCAAACTTCACCCTAAAATATCACTCAATTTATCTCTTATTTTCATAACAAACTAAGTACATTTCAAGCTCCATTCAAGCCTAAATGTATCATAGATAAGCAACGATAAGCCCACAACTTATAAAATGTACATGATTCAAGACAAAAAGCATAACTTTCGCTAGGGATGTCAGATTAATACCATTCAAGTACAATTTGGAAGAGGACTTTGAGTTTTACAACTTCCATACAGACCCCGAAGAGAGATTTTGCCATCTAGACTGTCAAAATTTTCACATTTTCATAACTATCATGAGAATGTCTGCTTAGCGGACGTATGTCCCTCCAAACGGACATGAACTGAGCTAAAATGCTGGAATACCGGAGAAGGTCCGCCCTACGAACCTTTACAGGTCAAATTCTAGATTTCTAACTCCTACAAGTTACCTATGACCCCTCTTATGCATATTTATCATTTCTAAATTATTTTCCTCATCATTTTCACCTCCATTCTAATTCCACCCATTTTGAGACACCAAAGTACTCTTTTTCTATTAACTCAAGTAAAGAAAAAGTCTATAAAAATGTCCATTATTCACCCTGTGCAGCAACACTAACTTGAAAAGAGAATAACTCTCAACTCTGATATTCAAAAATTTCATACCTTATATCGTTGAAAAGTTAGAAAGATAACCTAAAACTTTCATGAAGACCACTATGGCTAATTCTACCAAAATCAATACAAATTTTCCTTTAATTTCAGAACATGATTTCTACACCTGTGAAAGCTTGCAAAATGCAATATCTCTTCAAATCTATTCAACTGCTAAGTACTTTTGTTAAACTCTTAAATCTCACCTCAAAATATTAATCCCATACGACCTTTTTAATCTTTAACATGTTATTCCAAAAGAAACAACAATTTATTGTCTCAACAAAGAAGAATGTGCCCATACCCATTCCACTTCCACAACCATCATACTCAACCTATAAAATAACATCATCATACACAACAAAAATCCTCAAATTCAAATTCTCATTGCTAAGTAAAGTAAATATTGGAACAAGCTTTACTTACATATCAACATACACATCACTAACTTAAAACAAAAAAAGCCAAGGATGCTCATGTTTGATATGCCCATAAAGCTATCCAAAATGTTCACTAACTTAGTATAAAAGTCTCTCACTATCGTGGAGTTTTCGATGCTTTGCAAGGATTGCTAACCGTCTCGTTCTGCACCTGAGAAGTGGGAAAAAGGATGGGTTGAGCTACAAGGCTCAGTGGCAAATACATTTATGGCCATCGACAATCGACCCTAATTCAAGCATATGCACATGTATAGGTACCAATTCAAGCATTAATCAATTTAGCACAAAACTCATAACACAATATATAGATTTTAGCCATTAAACACAACACTCAAATGCATCATACTTCACAATTCACAGATGCAATGCATAAGCAAATGGCTCAAGAGTTCCGTAGAACGAAACGGATAAACTGAAGTTTACCTCGTGAACAAAATAAGTCCGATTTTTTAGGATCTTGTGGCCTCAAGCCGGCAGTCGAGAGAAGACTATAGGTCAACATGCATGTGACTAATTAAACGGGTTACTCTCTTACCCAATCATAAACAAATTTTATGCTCAATACAGTCAATCACAAATCCATAATCTCATGCCTTTTTTTCTTTTTCTTCTTTCCTTTTTATACAAATATCACAACCTTTTTCAAGGCATAACATAATCATAATTCATCATGCATTTTCAAACATTCACAATGATTTCAATTTCAAGCAATTCAAATGCAAGCAAATCAACATACACACACATAGGCAAGAATTTGCCCAATTACACAATAACTATGAATACATTACCCACCTAAATCCTTTGCAAAAATCCAACTCAAGGCTGTCTTTCCTCTTGTTCTTGGGTAGGATTCTCTTGGTTTCCTAAAACAATCAAGGTTCCATTCAAAACAACATTCTAATAAAATTTATAAACTTCAATAATCACAAAATACTGCAATAAACACAAATTAAGCTCAAACCTAGCCTACCTATAGTTCATCTAGGTTAGAAAACCCAAAACCTAGTTTAGAAACCCTAGGAATCAAATAGGTTCCTTCTTCCTCTTCTTCCAACACAACACCCACTCTCTCTAATCCCTTCATTCTCTACGCAACCCATTTCTTTAATAAAGCAAGAAGAAAAGATAATTAACTTACCTTAACAAGCTTGATTTCTCTTCTTCCCACGTTTTCTTCTTTTTCTCTAACTTCTCTCTTTTCTCTTGTCTTCTACGAGTGTCTCTTCTCTTCTTCTAAATTTTAAGACAAACTTTTTATCCTTGGTCTCCCAATTATGCCCTTATCATTTAATACAATATCCATTTACCCCTTCTTTTGTCTTTATCTACTAACTCCTCAAGCTAACTCAATTCTAACATTCTCATATTAATTCTAACTTAATTCTAATATTAATTCTAACTTAATTCTAATCTTTCCATCTAATTTTAATCTCTATTCATGCTTACTAAATTTAATGACCCAATTCTAAGATAAATAAATAATCAAATAAATCGTAATTAAATAATCAAATAAATAAATCGATAATAATTAAAAAAATTTCGAAGTCCAATAATTAATAAATATTTTAGAAATATAGAACATTTCTTTTCCTTCTAAAGAGACATGCACCTACTTTCTTCTTGAACGATGCTAAGGGTTTGTAATTTGTTATCGGGCTTAGGAAAACATCCGATACAATCTTCTCAAGAATGGAAGTAAGTCGGGTCTAATTGAAATTATAGCTTGAACCTAATTTGGAGTTCGATCTAGATTGTTTTAAAAAGACATTGTTTTGTAGTGTGAGTTTGGGCCATTCGAGTTAAATTAACCTATAATTAATCCTTTAACTTTATATCCGATCAATCTACACCAAACTCCAATTGCTAAATCTAGCCTAGCATAAATAAATGCTTTCATATGCCTAGATTTTTTTTTTTCCCTCTTAAGTAGGCTGGAAGAGAATAACAATATTTTGGACTCCTTCACTCGCTCAGCATGTAAAGAAGAAGTTTCACACTCGGCTAAAAGCTCGGCCTCTGTGTTCAAATTCAAATGTTCTGTATTTGCAAAGATAAATTTATTTAACTTTTAATTAAAATTTTACAATAATTTTTAAAAATACATAAATTACAAAATTTTATTTGAATAAGTTTTGATTCTATGAGTTACTACGAAATGTCAGCAGTTGAATTTTGTTTTCAAAAAATAATTAAGATTTTTAGTAAAAAAAATAATTAAGTTTAGTTAAATTTTATTAAGAATATAAAATTATAAATAAAATTATTTTAAGTTAAATTCGATATTAAATTTATATCATATTAACACCTAGTGTTTGCATTAAAGTTTTACCAGCAAAAAAGGTCCAAGGGACAAAAAAAAAGCAATAATTGATTTATTTCTAAAACGGAACCAACCGCTGAAAATTGATAGCCTCAAAAGACCGGTCTATTGCCAAAGCTCGGTTACTGACGTCCTTTATCGGATGGTCATACCCACCACACCACTATTCACCAATCTATCCATGTCACCGGCAATCCCTGCACTCACCTCCCGCAACGTAGCGGTGATCGGCGCTGGAGCTGCCGGCCTGATTGCTGCGCGCGAACTTCGACAAGAGGGCCATAAAGTCGTAGTCTTTGAGCGAGACAACCAAGTTGGCGGCACCTGGGTCTACGATCTCCGAGTTGAACCAGATCCCTTAGGCTTGGACCCGTTCCGACCCATAATCCACTCGAGCCTCTACAGGTCTCTGCGCACCAACCTTCCTAGAGAGATCATGGGATTCAAAGACTTTCCCTTTATAGCCAAAAACGACAAAGAAAGAGACCCCAGAAGGTTTCCAGGTCACAGAGAGGTGTTGCTGTATCTGCAAGAGTTTGCAGAGGAGTTGAGGATTGAAGAGATGGTGAGGTTCGAGACGCAGGTGGTTAAAGTTTGGTTCTTGGAGGAGAGAAAGAAGTGGAAAGTCAAGTCTCAAAACAAGAGAGGTGGTAAAGATGTTGGCTTTGATTTTGACGAGGAAACGTATGATGCCGTTGTTGTTTGTAACGGTCACTTCACCGAGCCGCGTGTCGCCGATATACCTGGTATGTCATGGTTGTTGCCACGAGTTTTGTGTTGTTTAGTACGGCTTTGGTCATTTATATCGAGTAGAGGTTTGTTTTACGAGGAAAATGTGGTGAGCTTGGTTTGGTTGCTGAAAAGTTTTCGTCGTTACCTTTTATTCTGCCTTTCTGACCTTGAGTAGTGAATGACTATTATACTAATCAGAATACATAAATAAATATAAGTAAATGATTACGAAATACCTGTCGGTTTAGTATTTTATTTTCTTTTTTTTTTCTTCCAAAAAAGGTAGATAAACGTCTATTTTGATCGTTGAGTTCAAATCAAAATAGCAAGAGGCAAACGTTAGAAATAGGAGATCTTTTTGTTCACTGCAGTGGATTCTGTTGAGTTAATTCAGTTTTTCGTGTCATACATTTAGAATTAGAGCCCAGTTCGCAGTTGATGACACTACAAAATGAATGTGACGGCGTTTTAAATGCATTGTTTTTTCCTTTCTATTATCACATTTATCTTTTTACAGGCATTAGTGCATGGCCGGGAAAGCAAATCCATAGCCATAATTATCGTGTTCCAGAGCCTTTTCAAGATCAAGTACGTGCTGGTCTTTTGCTTCTTATAATATTTTTATGTTGCACTGGATGTCAATGCTTCGACAATACTTCTAGACTTCTGCAGTTTTCTGCACATGTTATGGCAAGTGATTTTCGTGAAAATTTTCTATAATGGTAGAAAAAGAGGTTTCGTAGAAATGATGTTGTCTTGGATTCTTGGTTATGTCTAGATGCTTTGTGACATGTAAATATTTCCATAGGGTAACCCTTTTCCTCTCTTTGTGAAGTAAGTAAGAGATCTACTTGGTATAGGTGAATTTATGTATCAAAAGCTGAATTATAACTCTGGAAACAACACATGAGATTCGCATCTAGAAAAGCGGAGAGAAGAAAAGATATAAAAATCTGTTCCTGAAGCTATAGGACTTCTGTGGCAAGGACAAGGAGTCTGCTGCATATGAGTGTTACCCTCCTTAGAGTATAGCATGTGTTTTAGTGTAGGTAACTCTAAACTAAAACAAGAAGGATAGTGCTTTAACACATAGAATATGCAGTTGGGTGACTTAAAGACTGGCACAAATACTCTCAAGATACTGGGTTGTGCGGTAGATATGTAATCAACAGAGCTTGTTGTTGGTATTAATGTTTTGGAGGAACTTGGTTGATCCATTCTTTCTGTAAGTCCATTACAAACTTTTGCATAGTCTGACAATATCTTGCAAGAATATTAATCATTGTAAGATACTAGTTGTTCTAATTGTAGTACTGTATGAACAGAATAATCTTCAAAACAATATGTTAGAAGAAACATGGTGAGTTTGTAAATCTTCAAAACAATATGTTAGAAGAAACATGGTGAGTTTATAAACCTATAATACTAAAATTTCTTGGCAGTTGCATTTCCCCTCTTACTGCTATCTGTTTTGATCCATTAGTTCCAAAAAATGTTTACATCATTTCTTGGATTTGCCAATGGTAAAGTCAACCACCATTCAGTCAAATATCCTTAGGTTTATGATCTTCATCTAATTTTATTCTTGCCACTTGCACTAATGCTGAACCATTTTTTTTGTTTGTCTGGTAGCTGGATAGTGTGCAATCAAATTAAACCTAACTGCTTTGGTAAGCTTCCCATTTTTTTCTGGTTAATTAATTTCTCCCTCTTCTTACTCATTGTTCATATGTGGACAGGTGGTAATTTTGATTGGAAGTTCATCAAGCGCTGCTGATTTATCAAGGGAAATTGCTGGTTTCGCCAAGGAGGTCCATGTTGTTTCCAGATCAGTTCCAGATGACACATATGAATTGCAGCATGGATATGATAATATGTGGCTTCATTCCATGGTACAAACTCATAAGTGACTTACCCCGGTTATATTTGATGCTTGAGGTAATTTGACTTTATTTCCGTGAGGACTTGTCTAAATTTGTTTAATACTAAAATAATGCAGATTGAAAGTGCCCGTGAAGATGGTTCTGTCGTTTTTCGAAATGGGAGGACCTTTGTTGCCAACATCATTCTACATTGCACTGGGTACTCCTGATTTTTCTCTTTACGGAACAACTTCCCTTATGCTTAAATGATAAAACATATCAGATCTGTTTCAATGAACAATGAGGGACTAAGTGTTTGGTGGCAATTGTTCAAGGTTCAAGTATCACTTTCCTTTTCTCCAAACCAATGGCATTGTAACTGTGGATGACAATCGTGTGGGACCACTATACAAGGATGTTTTTCCACCCATCTTCTCCCCGTCACTTTCATTTGTTGGAATTCCTTGGAAGGTTTAAAACTCTCTCACATACTTCGCTTTGATTGGGTGTCCAGTTATCAATGCAAAAGTACTATCTTTTGTGGCATTAGGTTGTTCCTTTCCCCATGTTTGAATTTCAAAGCAAGTGGATTGCTGGTGTTTTATCGGGTCGAATTTTGCTTCCTTCTCAAGAGAAGATGATGGAAGATGTTGAAGCATTCTACGTGTCGCTTGAGGCATCTAACATTCCCAAACGATATACTCATAACATGGGTGATACTCAGGTAACCCTTCCATATGAGGACGCCCTGTCCATTGTTGTGGTTCTAGTTATTACCTTTGCAGAGTAAGTTAGTCAAACTTGATTCAGTATCAGTTGGTTTATCGAAGGTGTTGCATTTAAAATAAATGAATGATAAGTCTAGAAAGCAAGCTAATGCAGTTCTTGGTAATGGACATTTTTCTGACAGTATACTTGATAGGTTATTAAATGTGAACTAGAAACCCTGTTTAATGCGCGCAGTTTTCTATCCTTCTTGAATCCTCTATTCACCGTAAATTGTTCTTGTTAGATAACTGGTTACCATCAGCATGCTTAAACTTTTGCCTCTTGAGATAATTAAACAGGAAACCAGAAGTAAAAAAGAAACTTTGATTGTCTCAGTATCTGTTTGTTGTGTGTGCAAAAGAGATTTTGGACTAAGATTTATGTCCAAAAGTGGGATTGATAGAACTTAATCCAACGAATATAGGATATAAGTTTTCAGAATTAATTTGAAATTATGCAAAAATGCTTAGTGTGGTCTGATTTGGGTGGCAAACTTTGATGTTCCAATCTTGCTTTAACCATTGGGAAATAAGGTAGTTGGCGGCATACGCTTTTCTTTTTCGTTGACAAATTTTCACGTACGTGGATCATACTGGAGTCAGAGCTACTACTTTGAAGTTCTTTTATTAACGAGATATGAGATAAAACCACTGTCGAGAAATTCCGGGGGTTGAGAAGAAGCCTTCGAGCTCATATTTGGTCATGTTCTCGTGGGTGTACAGCGAGAATTCAACTGTGTGAAACTTAGTTGGTGTTAGTCGTTCAGCGCTCTCATCCTTTAATTAGAGGTCTCGAATTTGAGTCCTAAAAATGGAGAGACTTATTTGGCCAGTACTTTATCCCTTACGAGTTAACCCGGTGCGAGCGGAGATTAGTCTGAATGTGGATAGCTTAAAAGCTTCTTCTTATAATTGGGAACTTCCTAGGACATCTCGTGAACTAACCAAAAAATTAAACAAAAAATTAACTCTATGATACCAATCTCCCTCCGCTCTTTATTTTTATCTTGCTTACCCTCTTTCTACTCATGTCGTAAAGGACATCCAGGTTTTTTACTTTCATGGATTCTCTCTTCCTGATTGTGTTTTCCCAATTGTTTTGGTGGACATATACTATATGCTTCGTCTATTATTACTTGAAGAAACTGTGTTGGTGAACAATTCCTTTGAGATGTTGGAAATAAGTTATTGGATGTCATTTTGCAGTTTGAATACAACTGCTGGCTCGCTGCGCAGTGTGGGTGTCCTGGCTTTGAAGAATGGAGAAAGAAAATGTACCAAGCAGTGAGTGAGAGGAGGCACAACTCGCCTCAAACTTACCGTGATGAATGGGACGATCACCACCTGATCCTGGAGGCGTACCAGGACTTTACTCCATACATTTCAGAAGAATTAGGTAGTTGCTATACACCTCTCCGTGAAGCACTGAACAAGTCACATCTTTAGGTCAGGGTCTCACCTTTGAGTTGTCAGGTGGCAGACTGCTAGTCAGGTCAAGTTCAGAGGTTGAGGTAAAAGGCACAAGTCTCTAAATCTCCTGGCAATTGTAGCATAAAGAACTCATAAAGAAACCATGATTTGATTTGATAACTTAACTGCAAATTGAAGAACAACGATAAGCCTCTCCTTGTATATGCGCATCGAGTGGATGAAAGAAAAAAAAGGTCTCTTTTCTCAATTAATTCATTTCCTGGTTTTAAGCTATAAAATGAGCTCGCTACCTGCGACATTCAACTAATGAGTAATGACTTGAAGTTTTACTTTCTGTTCAATGTTAAGTTTTCACTGGAAGCAGTCGTCTCTAGTGTCAAAACAAGCACGTCACAAATCTAGGGATCAGCAGTGAACATATGCAACTGAAAAAAAAAAAAGTAATGTAGAACAATTTAATGAAACTTTCCTTTTCCTATAGCGAGCAAGCACTTTAAGCATTGTACCATAACGTCTTGCAATAACTTTCGGAACGAAACAGAAACTGCAGGGCTTCACTTGAATATTTGTTGGTCACTTGAAGGGGATGGATGTTATATTGGTCACTTAATTACTCCCTATGGTTTATATCATATTTAATAATTATCCAAATATTCTAAATAATATCTAGTTACTTTAAAATATAGTAATTCCTGTATAAAATATAATGATCATTTGTATAATTATCATGGATGTTTTTTATAAACAATAACAATACCCAATCTGAATCCCACTGATATGCAGGGTAAAGTTCAGTAGTTCACAGCTTTATCCCTAACTACTAAAGGAAAGAGAGAGCAAATTTTTTATATAGAATTATTATAAAAAAGTTAATTTAGTGAATTTATTCTCTAAAAATTATTCACACATTTATTTAAGTATATCCATACTTTAGTTTATGAACTATACTCCTTTTATAAAAAAGAAATACAACGTGAGTTAGTTTTTTTATTTATTAATCTACAATTTTAATAAAATAAAAATTAAGAATAATTTAAAAAATAATAGATGAATACAATATAAAATTCAAAAATATAATCTCATTATAATTTTATTTAGAATGTGTATTTTATCCTATAGAATTTATCTTATGAATTAATTAATTAAACAAAAAGTATACGATAAGAAACATTTTTTATTAAATAAATATAATAAATATATAATTGTAGGATACAAAATGTTGGGATATTTTGACTGTGGAACATTCATGATGAGTTGCACAAAATTTAATTTTGAATTAAATGATATCTCATAAAAAGTGAGGGGAATGGAAAAGGCAATTCATTAAAACGTGAGAGACATATATATAATCAATATGTTGATTAAATGAGATAGAGTAGTTGACCACATTTGAAAGATCCACAGGAGAAAACATACATCACAGAGAAAGATACAAAAGTCTTAGAGAAATAAAAAAACTTTTCATATATTGTTTCAAAGAGGTTTACACAGAAGTCTTAGAGAGAGAGAGAGAGAGAGAGAAAATATCATATATTGTTTCAAAGGAGATTTTAATATGTGGATGATTTGCAAGTATTTCTATATTATGCTTGATTAGTTATATATAACTATAATATATTTTGGGTATCATGATTTCTTATTGGTTGTATCAAATTTTATCGTACATGAATTTTCTTCTACACGTTACTTTATTTTATTTTACTTTTCTTAACATTGAT
The DNA here is from genome assembly GCA_025629805.1 of Erythroxylum baracoense. Classification (NCBI taxonomy): domain Eukaryota; kingdom Viridiplantae; phylum Streptophyta; class Magnoliopsida; order Malpighiales; family Erythroxylaceae; genus Erythroxylum; species Erythroxylum baracoense. The sequence goes on along the minus strand of JAOTAY010000191.1, from coordinate 33,220,569 downwards.
ATTAGAGTGAACGGTGCATATTATGATCTTTCTCCTAAATATAAGCATTTACTTTCTTTATTTTGTTTAGGAGAAAGAATATTTTACATATTATTATGTATAAATTTTCTTAGCATCCCACTATTTGTTAAAGACTATTAAAATTGTTTGTGCAAAATTTGAAAACATCAACTTCTTTTTCAATCACTAGAAGGATGTGTTTTTTTAATTAGTTTAATTATTAAAGCATTAAGCCTTTGTATTTTAGTTGATCTTCAGTAGGTTAGGGGATCAAACTAAATTCTATGGGTTTTAAAGGGTCATATGGGCCCATTTAGTTAGGATACTTGTCCAGGTGGGTTAAATAGGTCTAAGTCAAGAGTGTTTGGTCTAGGCTGCGTGGACAAGATATACGAGTCTATTTGGGGCCTAATAAAAAAGTCAAGGTCTTGGATCATATTCACCTTAAGAGAAGAATGAGGGGTGGTAGCGGTGAACCCATTAACCATTTGTTTAAACATGCTTATTTGTTATCTATTTGATGGTACCTTTCTATTAATTTTCATTCTACTTTTACTTGTTTATAATACACTTCTCATCAAATGATAGTTTATTTAATTTATTCTCCTTCTTTATTATTTCTTTATTTGTTTATCAATTATTTATTTATTTAAACAAATATGTGTGTATTGACTCTAAAGGAATTAAACCTTTTATGTTCTTGCAGGTGTTAAGCTTAGAGGATTGTGTTCATATTATGTGATGCATTTTAACTTATTCAAGGTGTTAAACAATATTTTCTCTTGAATCAATTTATTAAAAAAAATGGTAAAGAACCTGATTGCAATTTTTGACACTAACATAAACCAAAATCGAGTATATTTTAGGAACAATTGGATTAGTATTAAATAATGCCTACAATAGACTTGAAATTGCATATTATTTTGGTGAATAACATGATTTAAGGTTATATTTTGTTTATGAGGGTTTTCTACTCCTGTGAGCAAATATGAAGCACTTTGCATAATACTCTTGCCTTTAGATAAAGATTTGTTGATCAAGATGTGTAATACTCCATTGGATCATATCCACGAATATAAATGAGTGGTACAAACTTTATTAAAAGAGTATAGGAGAAGAAAATTGTCCAAAGATCTTTATTTTAGTGAATTGCCAATGAATATTGTAAGTATAATAGTTGATATGGTCTTTGATAAATTGTTTTAAAATTAATGAACTCAACTCACTACAGGATTTATCGAATTTTATAAAACTAGTTAAAGATTGTTTGTGATTTTAGTACATTTTTTGAGTGATAGCTAATAAGCACTAAATTTTTAGCATATTTGGTAGTTCTTTAATATAATAGTTAATTTATAGATAACATTTATTCAATTCAATGAAATTGCAATTACAATTCTTTATTGTTTTATATGTGTGTTATATATTACATTTGTGGTATTTGAAATGAATATGTTTAAATAGAATAGTTAGTTGTTGGCTAATAATTAAGTGAATGATCATTGAAAATCTAATGATTGCAATTCTATAAGTAATTAAGAAAATAATTAAGGTTTCTATTTAGAAAATTACATCAAATTAATCAGATATGACAATATTATGATAACAGACGTCTCATTATGAAAACTATGTGTTTAAGAAAAATGATTACTATTTCAAAGAATATTATCACAAGCTTAGTAAAGGTGAAGAATTGAATGGATACAATTATGATATTTGAATTATGAAAATACAATATATATTAGAACATCAAAAGGCTCCTACATTTTAGAATAAAACAATGGAAGTTTATGACTTAGCATAAGAAAAATTGTGAGGCCTATGACATGAAAAATGGAGAACAACTCCAATCACATTACATTGCTAGGTAGAATTGATGATGACATCATGGAAGAGTTTATAAGCTATGAAAATGTCAAAGATATATGGTCTGCACTAGCAACATGCTTTACTAAGACCTCAATAACTAAGTTGAGGATAATCACTATTAAGTTTGACAGTTAAAAGAAAAGATCAAATCATTTAATATGGAGGCATTTGAAGCTAACGTCAAATATGGTTAGTGAGCTAAAGGATATTATTCATATCTTATCAAACGAGTTAAAAGTGCAAGCAATTATATGATATTTTCTCAAAGTTAAGATCATATGAAAATACAAATTACCCATAATGAGAATATCAACCTAAGCATGCATGTAACATCCCGTTTCCAGAGAACGGGTCGGACCAAAGAAACGGGTCCAGGTGTGGTAAATTACCACATCTCATGC
>JAOTAY010000191.1:33199921-33212547 GCA_025629805.1 Erythroxylum baracoense | reverse complement strand
AAAATATTTTATTTTTATTTATTCTTATAAAATTTTCATCTTATTTATTATATTCCGGTTTTATAGCGATTCACTACCAGTTGAACCTCTAAACCTTAAATATTTCCTTCGACCGGTTCGATGTTCGGTTCGATTTTTAAAACATTGGGTATAACCACCAATCTTTTCTTTGATGCCAAATAATCATAGTCATTATAACCCCTTTATCCTATTGTTGTAACTTGTAACTACCAACTCCTACTTTAGCACATCACTTGTCTATACGTAATTCTGTCCTTATAGTTTGAATTACTAGTGTTTGTAATTGGAACTTTTAATTCTTGTATCTTTGGGCCTTTAATGAAATTCATTTATATTTTTCAAAAAAAGTTAATAAAAGAACATATCTTCCACAAATTATTTACTACTTTTTATAATATATGATTTAAAATAAAGGTTTGATAAATCTCCTTGTTTAGGATCACTAATTCAAATAAAAGGAATAATTAAATTTGTCAACTGAAAAATATACTATTTATTACTTCCATAATTTTATTTTTAAGTCAAGGATGGAAATGTATTCTTAAGATTTTCTTTTGAAAACTCAATTAGACTTTTAGCGTTTTGATGTTCATAAATTAATCTTTAACGTTAGCATTAGTTTTAAAAACTTTTATTTATACAAATTTAATTACAACATTAAAAATTAAAAATTAATTTTTAATGTTGTAACCATAAGAGCTTACATATTATAACTAATTTACAAATATTTAATAGTAAGATCTCATAAGTTATTGTTTGAAGGTTAAAAAATTATTTGTTGAAAATTAAAAATGTGAAAAACTTATACATACTTTTTACTTTTTTCCAATGTCGAAAGCAGCAGGGGTAATTCTTTATTTATAAAATAGTTAGACAAATAAACATGATATTATTATTATTATTATTGTATAATTATGCTTTTGAATGCATAAGAAGCTAAAGGATTGATCAATGGTATCTTCCCCTGATTTCGATACGTCCGAAGTTGCCGTACAAAAACAGGCGAACAATAAACAGCCGAGAGAGTTGTTGGGTGCAATTTAAGGCATCTTTTTCTTTGTCCTTTGTTGGACCACGACGATTATCATACTCTTTAATACTGCTAACTGCGATTTGTGTAGTTAATAAACAATTGCACAAATTACTGGCAGCTTCGTATCGAATCTGTGGTTTAATTTTGTGTATGATTTTATAGAAATTACTCGTACATTTTAAGTGATAATTAACACTTCGGTTAGTCTTATCTATCTTTTGTATTTGCTCGCCTGCGAACCGACCACATTCCTAACTAATACAATGACCAACCCCCATCTTAATAATGTTTCGCTAAAACAAACATATAGACAACAGTTGGTCCCATGAAAAGAAAAAATAAAACACAAGCAGAATAAAAGTTAATCGCCTACAACTTGGATTTGACGAAAAGGTTAATTAGGGATGCTAAAAAGTTTCGATATAATTTCTTTTTCAATAAAAAATATTAATTATTCGAAGATGTTCTAATTTTGCACCAAATAGTTAAGTTTGTTGGGAATTTTTACATTTAAAATAAATGCGTTTCTTTTGGCAAATCGTTAGAGAATTGGGTTTGTGGATAACCAAACCAAACAAGAAATTTTGGTTGATGAAGCATGTAGCTCAAAAGGAATAGCAAAATAGAATAGAAAGGAACAATAAACCAGGCTATGGATTAACTTTATGTTGTTGGGTGAGGAAAGAGTTTGGATTGAAAACATGCAATTGAAGCTAACCATAGGCAACGTGGAGCAAGAAGAGTAAAACCGAGGAGCTGCCATTTACATACCACCCCACGCTAAAACTTCCACTATTCATTCAGTGAATTCCTGCCACGTAGCCCAATTACACACTTGTTGTCAAAAACTACTGTGCGAACGCCAATAGTTTATAGGTGGAACCCAACAATCACACTGCTTCGTTAGTATCACCAAAAATCAAATCTTGGAAATTGGGGTCTTGTCATGGCTGAGCTCAAAGGAGAGAGCCAGTTTTGTAGAGAGGAGCAGTGTGGAAGCATAGGATTTTCCTCAAATTGGGTTGGCATAATCGCCTTCTTTTTCATCACATCCTCTGACTATCCAAAGTTACTAAGGATCTAATCTTTTTAGTTTTTGTTTGTGTCTTTGTCTCCGTAGTGTCCGTTAATCTTAAATGTTTGCTGTTTTCTATGTATTCTTTCTTTTTCTTTAAATTTAATCGTCCCTAGGTGTCTAACCACTTCGCTTATCGTTCATACTCTCTTATGTATGAGCTAATACTTCGAAAGATCCCTCCTTTTTAGCTCTCGGAACCGCAAAGCTCATTTTAATTATATTGTTGTCCAGTTGTAAGAGTGTTCCGTAGATGGCAAATGCATCTGGGTTCTTTAGTCCTTCAGTTCCAAGTCCAAGGAATAGGATTAAGCCTTCAGTAGGCTTTCCTGGATCTGGGTTTTGTTCCATTGATGGAATCTCCAAGAGGGTGTTGTGCTGCAGCACGGTCGAAGGCGCAGATAAGCTTTCCCCTTCCCAGTCGCGAGCACCTAGGTTAGTGTTTTAGCGATTTAATCATTTTTGATCGTGCTCAATGCAAATAGTCATTTTAAGGGTGTTCATGTTTGATCGAGACAGGGAAACCTTCAACAATAGCTGTAGAAAGAGGAGAAGTTTGTGTTATATGGATTAAGAGTTTGCATGATGACATCGACTTTGTTGCTTTTAGAGTTAAAGTTGATTAAAAGTTGAATTTAACATTCTCTGGGGAGGGTATCGGTTCAATCGTATCTTAAATTTACGGGTGGGTACTGTTGATCTGATTAGGCTAAAGAGAGCTAAAATGAGAAACTAATCCAGACTTTTAGATTATCGATGATCGATGGAGCTAAAGATCTGCAAGAGTGTGCATAAACATCTCTCTCTCTCTCTCTCTCTATATATATATATATATATATGTATATATATACACATATATCTATATTCTTTCAGCTGATCCTGAAGTGAGTGAAACTTATTATATGAATTAGGAACATTGAAATTAATTTGGGGGATGCAAAAAGTAAAGTTTGTCTGGAAGATTTGATTTTCAAGCCGTTTTTAAATTTCTTAATGAACAATGATTTGAAAATTTGATGCAGCAATCCTAAGCTATATTAGTTGCACTGGATGTCAGATGGGGTTCTCTTATGTTAGCGATGAAGGAGAATAAGCATTGGTGGTGGTGATAATAAAAAATTATTAAAATAGCTGAATGGTAATCTTACTGCAAAATGTTACAAAAGGACAGGTTATAGGAATAAGCTTTCATGATTGTATCACTTTATAGCTCTTGTGTCTTGTTTGCTTGGTAGTAACAATTTTAACCTTTTTATTGCTCTCCCCCGTTGTGTTATTCTTGGATACCTGAGCTCTTACTGATTTTCCAGGAGAAATGCTCTTGTTGATTTTCTAGGAGAAGAATATACTGTTGTGAAATAAATTTGTTCCAAATTTTCTGCTTTTTATGTCATTTATGCAGGAAGTTAGTACTTCAATTGATAATTGTGTTTAGGTCTTGATTATCATTTTCGTTTGCTTATGGGGTTGGGAAAGAGGTGGTGATTTAGCCAAAATATCAATAGCGAAGGATGATCTTCATTTAAGGCTATATATTGGTTTGAAAAATGGTTGAGATTTGTCCTTTCAGATACTTGTTTTTATGTCCAAGTTTATGGAATTGAATTTTTGAACACTTAAAGGTTTGAGACAAAAGTTTCTACTTATTGGGATGGTAAAAAAAATGTTAGAAATTGTATAGTTGTTTAACATTATTGCTTGTAAATCTTACGTTCTTATTTCAACAGTCTTGTTAGTAAAGGGTGCAAATTAGTTGGTTGTGGCTCAGCTGTGCCAACTCTTCAGATTTCAAATGATGATCTGGCAAAATTTGTTGATACTTCCGATGAATGGATATCTGTTCGTACTGGGATTCGAAATCGAAGAGTACTTACAGGTCATTTACCTTCTTTTGGTTGCATCTCTGTTTTGTATATTGAAAATTTGGAATCTGGATGTCTTTAATTGCTTGGAGTTGCTAATGAAATTACTTTATGGTGACTTCAAGTTAATTGAGTTGATGCTTCCCCTTTTAAAATATTGATTTAATTGGTGATTATTTATTTTGAGTTATCTTTTGAATAATAGTACAAACCTTTACTGCCAGAATACTTTCTTTTGTTATTATTCAAAGAGCAATCAATCTTATGTCTGCTTGGTCCTAATATCTATATAGCCTTTGTCTTTTCATTGCCTGTCTCTACAACCTATAGAGGTTTAACGATCAGTTTCTTTTATGGAGAGGGAGAATTAAAGGTTTTTTTTTTTTTGTGGAGATCCTTATATTTCTAACAGTTACAAACTTGGTTCCATTGATGACGTTTCAGGAAAAGAAAGCTTAGTTTCTTTAGCAACAGAAGCATCAAGGAGAGCTCTTCAGATGGCAGAGATTGAACCTGATGATGTAGACATGGTGTTGTTCTGCTCATCTACGCCAGAAGATCTTTTTGGTAGTGCTCCCCAGGTATAACTTGATGTTTTATGGTTCTTCTATTTTCTTAATGTTGCTAACAACAAGAAATTGAGTTATGAATGGTTGAATGAAAACGCAAAAAGTTGTGTGATTCATGAGACAGTATGAATACTGTTTAAATTCATATTTATTTACTCTTTGCTGCATCTACTATCCACCATCTATGTGTAGATAGAATCGTTTTCTTGTCTACCCTCTTAATTTATGCCACAAGTTAATAATATGCTAAAGTGCAACTTGATTTGCATAGCTTCTTCTAAATTCATCTTGTCTATTAGTTTAATCCATGCTGCAATATGCATTTCTTACCACACTCCTTGAACTCATGTTGTTGATGAAATTTTCACTACAACTGAATTTAGGTGGAAGCTCTTTTCATTTTCCATTGTATTTTAAAAGTTAAGGGATTAGAATTAATAAAGTTATTTGAATAGATTGAATTTTCTTGTTCGATGCATGATCAATTTATTAGATTTAGACGTGGATAAATGGCACTTTCATTAAGTGTCTTGTTGAAGAATTTGTAATTTCTTGATATTTAGTAATGGCCGATTTTGAGTTGTGCAATGCACCATTGACAGCTAAAGTTCAAGAATCAACTAAGCTAAATTGGTTCTTGATCCTCCTTGATCTAAGTTTGTCAAAACTGAAGATTTTGAAGCTGAACTTAAGGGTTGACTTGATAACTTGGGTCTGAACTCTTTAAGTAGTAATTGATACTCTTTATTTCTCATAACTAGATGATTTTCTTATAACTTTACTAAAATATAATTTCCTGAAGTTAGCCTAATGGGTAATGAACTGAAATTTGACGGACATACATCGAAAAATGTTTTTCTTATGTTCTCCAAAGTGTTTCTTGCTTGCAGACCTCCCGAGGAACATTTCATATGATATTTTGTGTCCTAAATGATCCCCTTTTGGTAGTTTACACATTCTGGACAGAAGCACAGTTAGCAAAGTACTTTTATGTTTGTTTGGCATGGTGGACAGAAGAATTTATTTTATGACCCATTGATATTCAAGTATCGAGGAAGACAAATTAGTATCTTATAGAACATGTGCAGTTTTGGTGGAAAATTGGAAATATGTACTATTGCTAAGGTCAACTGTGCTACACAATGCAAACAAAGATTATTACTTGCATTTCCTCCCAGCTTTCCTGTCCTGTTATCTTTCCATCATTTCTTATGGTATTGATCTGCTCTAGGTGTCATTCATTTATCCTGTCTTCGGCCTAAAACCTGCCCCTAGTTTCTTTGAATTTTTCTGGTGGTGATTTAAACTTTGACTGTGGTTGGATTTTAAATTGCTAATAAAATCTGTGTGTTTCAGATACTTCAGAATTCTCCTCTACATTTCTTTTTAATGCTTTTCTCTTTCACTTGGCTTTTAATTTGAACCTAAGATTCAAAAGGCACTGGGCTGCAAAAGAAATCCTTTGGCTTATGATATTACAGCAGCATGCAGTGGATTTATGCTGGGTCTAGTTTCGGCTGCTTGTCATATAAGAGGTAATAAAGCTTTTCAGTTGTGCAACTATACTTAAGAGGTTGAAAGATATTTTACCTTCCTGCGGTAACTACAGGAGGTCCATTTCAAAATATATTAGTAATTGGTGCTGATGCTCTTTCTCGGTTTGTTGACTGGACGGATAGAACTACCTGTATTCTCTTTGGTGATGCAGCTGGTGCTGTGCTAGTGCAGGTAATAGTCCTTGCTATTCTATGATTTTTGGTTTATACATCTGAAGAGGATTCTTTTCCTACTAAAACATTGTCCTTTTGATATCTGATGATTAATATGTTGATCAACATTTGATGATTTTTCATTTTTTTGGTACTCGAGCATGTGATTAGAGTTTGTAGCATTTTTTAAGTTAACAGATGTCAGTGAAGGGTTGGTATTATTTGATGTGAAGAGAAAGCATCAAGCTGACAGCAGTCCGTAGTGCTTTGTAAACTTATACCCAAAGGAATAAAAGAAGAGAACCAAAATAATTCTTGATTTAGGCCTAGTTATACTTGTTATCTGTAAGCTAAATTTGAAATAACCCCAGTTAAAACTGCAAAAATATTAGTATTTTGAATCTTTCTCTGAAATTTCCATATTGGAACCAGTTTTTTGTAATTAATGATTTGATTTTAAAAATTTTGTTGAGGGCATTGCCAATAGTAGTCCTGTTTGTCCCATTCCATCTCTTTCTTGTTTAATAATTATTTGCAACTGATTTGATGGTAGCTGACAAAATTGTATTGATGCTTCTATGTTTCTGTTCCAATCTACAATGACTTTGCAGGCTTGTGACAGCGAACATGATGGTTTCTTCAGTTTTGACTTACATAGTGATGGTGATGGCCAAAGGTATAATGCTTATATCTCTTGGAAAGAAACGATATGGTAATTTCTGCTAAAGAAGAAAATGAATACCTTATGTGCAGGCATTTAAATGCTGTAATGAAAGAAAATGAAGTAGATCATACACTGGATTCTAATGGTGCGGTTTTAGGCTTCCCTCCGCAACATGTTTCATATTCAAACATTCAAATGAACGGGAAGGAGGTTTTTCGATTTGCCGTGCGATGTGTCCCTCAATCCATAGAGTCTGCTCTTGAAAAGGCTGGTATCAGTGGATCTAACATCGATTGGCTACTTCTTCACCAGGTATGCATATTACTTAAAACACTCGTCTTAAGCACAGTTGACTTCAGCAAAAGTCTCCAGCATGCGCCAATTTCTCTTCTTTCTTCATCCTTGTCATCCACTGATTCTCTACTAGATGCCTTCTTTTCCTTGGGCAGACAAGTAAAGACTTTTTTGACCAGATGCATTTGAAGGATAATTGTGGAGTTACTAAAACAGAAATTTATGGTTGCATTGCATAATTTTTACAAATATACAACGGGGGAAAGGTCTAGTGGAAAGTTTACTAGTATTACATGAAAGTTGTACGTTTCATATATTGATCATTGAAAGACGTTGTGAGTTTTAGTTTCTTAATAAGCATCTGTGCTGTGGAATTACATGGTTCTTGCAAGGCTGCGTTTTGAGAGCCGATTTACCAATTTTGTGCTGCTTGCCAAATGCCTAGTCATTGTACTTGTTTATGGAGTTACGACAAAGATGAATTATCTGCAGGCAAATCAAAGGATCATTGATGCAGTTGCAACACGATTGGAAGTCCCCCCGGAAAGAGTTATTGCAAACCTTTCAAATTATGGCAATACAAGCGCTGCTTCCATTCCACTGGCATTGGATGAAGCCGTTCGAAGTGGTAAGGTGAAGTCCGGGCACCTCATAGCAGCTGCAGGTTTTGGAGCTGGTCTAACATGGGGTTCAGCAATTGTTAGATGGAGGTGAAACATTGTTTGGAGATGAATGACGGTTTTTCTAAAAAAACGAAAGAGAAGATATTGAAAAATGAAGAAAGGAAATAAACAGGAAGTCCTTGTACCATGCACTTGTCGAGCGTTTTTTTGGCTACCCCACACAACTGTTTATGTAATGCACCTAACTGCAGATCATGTGGCTGCAAAAACCAACAAGAGCTCACTTTGTTTCCTGCTCCAGTTTTCTCCTGTTTTTTATTTGTTAAAATTTCGGATGTTGAATAAGTATTTCATATCTTTTCGTTTGAGTCAAGCAATTAATCTTATGCATTCTTCTGCGGCTTCTTTTGTAAAATTCTGCACACATTGAGAAAGTTGCCCAAAGTATGTATTTCAGAAACATAATCTCACAAGTATGAGTACAGCTGATCATCGTAGAAGTAGGAGACATTAATACAACAATATGTAATAGTTACAGTGCCCAGAAACAACTCGTCTATCCGAAAAATCCACCTTTAAGCCTATAATTGATCCTCTGCAATGCACCTTCTATGGCAATATCAACAGCATCCTTTTTCGATCTTAAACCTAACGGGCTCCCATGTTTTCTATACACAACTCGTGGCATCAATTCTACGACTTTTTCCCTCATCCTTCTGACTCGACCTCTTGGAATGCCCATCAATACATCCAAAATTTTCAACCCTTTAAACACAACATCCTCTTTCGGTATCAATACAGCGAATTGATGATACGTCCCCAATGGCAAGTGCCAATCATATTGCGATGTTGCTGTCTGTTCTTCAAAGAAAACAGGTATACACCCTGCAATAATCGCATCAAAAGTGGACCTCCGAGTTGGTGTGTCGCCAGGAGGTTGCAAACAGAACGTGGCTTGTAACATTGGCCTCATGTACCTTATTGGGTCATGCTCACATATCCCATTAGAACAATCCACAATGTCACACACCTTGCTGTATTGATAACCTCGATTAGTTACCAAACCACCATTATCGTTAGTACTGTTTTCACACTCGTTTCTAATGCTTCTCCTGATGTTCGGTTGAGCAGCAATTCCACCACCACCGGCAAAAAGCATTAACGTTGTCCTACGAGAAGCTTTGACACGTTTAATCCAAGATTCGAGCAGCGCTAAACTTGGAGGGTGAAATGAGGTCAAGTAAGGCACAGCCTGTTCTTGCCAAGGCCAAGGTCTTGACTCCACAACCAATGCAGTGATATTGTAGAACTCTGGCAATTCAAGGAACGAAGTGCCCCATATTGGAGGATCAGCATCAGGAGACTGGGAGAAGTCCCAAGCTGGACGTGCCATAACTAAGAAATGATCAATCCCACCACGCTTATTCCATATCCATGCTTCATTTTCACGAAGATATTCATACAACTCCAAACCATGTTCCATGCTGTTGTTCACATCAGGGCCATACAAGTATCTCAATGCGTCGATCGCTGCGTAGTATGGTAAATAGATAGCATTGGCAAGGCTGGGATCTGAAGTAAGACATGGGTATTCAAGCATTCTCCGATGGAATGCTAACTCCAGCAAAAGGGGGTCTGTACGGTACCACGATTGAGAGCGATTGTGAGTTTTCGGACCAAGGCCATGGTTTGGAAGATAAGGACAGAAGCTGTCGACAAGAGGGTATTGAGAGCAGTTTGTGAGGAGATCAAGATTGAATCTTGATGGCAGCCGTCTGATGTGGATCCAGCGGTCGGTGCAGACTACTGATTCTGTGTCTGCTTCAAGGGCTCTGTTTGAATTGATGCAGTTGCAGAAGAAGCAGAGGATAAGGAAAGATCTCAAGTTGGAAGCCATTGAGACATAATTAATCAGAGGCAGAGAAGAAGACAGCAACTTTGATTTAAGACGAGGAGGAAAGCAAAGTTCACAAAAGTTAACTACTTTAAATTTATATTTAGTTAATTTTTTTTAAATGTAAAAAAAAAAGAGTTGCAATTTCTTCGGCTGAGCAAGCAAATGGCTGACTCTGCCTTTCGTTAGTTTTATTTATCTTGTATGGGGCAGAGAACGAAAAAATTTATTTGTTTGGATTTAATTATTTTCCCACGATTAATTATGGTTGGCTCTTGTCTTACTGTTAGTTTACTGTACTTGGGTGGATTGACCCACAATTGTCGGTGGAAGAGAACCGTGTTTAAAGTGGAGCACTCATTTCCTATGGATGCGGACGGAGCGATCTTAGCTTTGATTTTCAATGTCAGTCCACAAAGGACTGGTGACTTTCTTGTAAAGCTCCTTTTACGTTCCATTATCATTTTCATTCAACATTATTCTTTATTTTAAATGGCTTTGTTCACTGGCTAATGATTAGAATTATTTTTAGTTCAGAACGTTTTAATGGAGTCTTTTCAGAAAAATTTAGATCTTGAGTATTTATATGAACTTTTATCAGATACCTGGAGAAGAATGCATAAAATTGGGTAAGCCTAAACCTTCCCCTACAAGCCAAGATTCAAGATTCCACATTCGCTGTCACCCGTTGCTTTCTCCTTGTTCTCTCCAAGAACAAACCTGTGCAACTTCAACCTGTTCCCTTACACCTTCTTCAAGATGCCAACTACCTAGTTTCTATGTTCTTTCAAAGAGCAAAGAGCTTTAGAAGGGAATGGGACTGGCACAACTCCAGCGTTATAGGGAGAATGGCACCAATTTTGCTGGTAAACAGGGTTACTTTAGCAGCTAGTGCAGGCAGTGTAGGTGCAGTTTATTCACAGGGCCACAAATCATATGAACCTTGACATGACCATTTTCTATAACCTTTCTTGTTTACCTAAGCTTTTGACCATTTTCTCGCCAGATGCAACTACAAATCAATGTTACACACAGAGGAAGTGGAGACTTAGCTACCAAATTTGTGCTGAAAGGTGTTTCGTTTGTTCCCTCTTTCACTTTTAATTTGCTTACAGTTAGCAAATTAATAAAATATAACTCTGTTTTCTGTCCTCATTTATGCTTTTTCAGGACCTTGAAACGAAGGAAGTTTGGGAAAGAAGAATAGGGGCTGTGCAGAGTTACTGAAGCGAGCTTTACACAGATGTACATAAACCCCGTACAAACCAATACCATATTAGACCAAATATTCATTTTGATTTATACTTACCTACAAATAATGTGGAGAAAACAATACGGAATAAAATTAATGGTTTACAGTCAGTCTAAGGTGGAACATTGTTCTCCTAGTTTAAATGCAAATTTAGTTGTGTCGCATTCTAGATTAGGACATGCATAATGTAAGCGGGACCATGGACCATCGAGCAGGACCAGGCAGAGAGCTAGCCATGCCATAAGGGCCCATGACCAAAGCTATGACCAAGAGACTTAAAGAGGCTAATTATACGTATGTGGGCTTTTATCTTGAGAGGATGGCCAGCTCCAAGCCTATTGGAGGAGAGTTTAATGGAATTGAGCCAAAACTAATCCATTTAACTCAAATCCTTGGACCAGATACACTTGGAGCTTAAAAACAAGAAGATTTGGGCTATTTTAATGCTTCATCACTTAAGCCCAAAAGCATATGGATCCAGTAGTGGCGCAACACATCATACCTATTTATTTAGTTTTTGGACTTTGTTTCTTTGGGCTTCCATATATTTTAGCCCAACCTTTTATTATTTAACCTAGGTATAAATATATGTTTTTAGGTCAAAATTTTCAGAACTTTTTAGATTATAATTGTTGAAAAGCCGTCAGCTTCAATAGGGAGAAACATTATTCTCTTGTTCTTGTTACCCTTCGAACCATCTTTCACTTATCAATTGCTTCCCCAATTGTGGCGTGTCGATTGTTCGTTTCTCTAAGTTTTATTTTGATCATCGGGATTGTTTGGAGCAAGTTTCCAAGAGGTGTCACAGAAATCAAACCTTGCATATCCTTATTTTTCTTGTTTGTTGAATTCAAAATTTTCATTCTTCTTAATTCCTCAAGGTCAAAAATACACCAAAACAAAACACCCATCGAAAACTCCATCAAATCGTCATCAATCCTTCCGGGGTGCACATTATTTGATATCAGAGCTAGTTTGGAGGAGAATTCTTATTCAACTCCATCAAAATTCAAGAAACCACCGCCATCACTGTCCAGTTATCGTCGTATCATCAATTCAAGTGTGAATTAACTTTTGACCTAGGATTTCAATCTTTCTTCTTATTTTTATTTTAGTTAGGGTTTTCAACTATTTGTTGAAAGCTTTCAACTTATAGCCAAAAAAAGTTGAAAAAAGTTTGAAAAAACAAAAAAAAGTATGAAAAATGAAAAAAAAATCCGAAAAAAGTCTGCAAAAAAAGAGTCAAAAAAGAAAGGAACCCAAAAAAAGTCAAAAAAGTCAAAAAATATGAAAAAGATATGGGAAAAAACTGAAAAAAATCGAAAATTTTTTTTTGAAAGTTTTCAAATTTGCTAGCTTATTATTAGTTTTGGTTGCTTGTTACTTGTTATTTGAGCTACATTTGGGAATATTGATTTGTTGAAGTTGAGGTTCTAATTGTAACTTGGATTTTAGAGACTATTGAGTGGTAAAAGGCAAGAGTGTGTGAGCTTATTTGAGAGAGTCATTGCTGTGACTTAAACACGAGGGGAGTGACCAATTCTTGAGTGAAACAAGTGAGGGAGTGTGTGAGGCTATTTATCACAAACCTTGTTGTGCAGGTATATCATTTTATTTACAATGTGACAGG
>JAOTAY010000191.1:33178679-33199821 GCA_025629805.1 Erythroxylum baracoense | reverse complement strand
TATTCTTCTAATAGGAAAGAAAAGTTTTCTTTTCAAGACTTTATATTCAAAAAGGAGGATACACCATTCAACCCCCCCTTCTTATGTATCTAGTTTCTTGAACTTAAAGTCTTTACTAACGTGTGATTTACTTCATTAAGGTTTTTCTTATTCAATCAAACTTCTATAACTTCTTCGATTCTTTTCAATCTTTACCACCAATTACTTGTTTAATTAGTTCTCACTGAAAATTTCAATCTAATTGTTTGTTCCTTTTCTTAATTCTTGTATTACTTATTGATTCCATTTTTTCTGTTAGTAATTTCACAATATGTATAGATAGGGTTTTAGGCTTTTGATAGCTAGAACAACTTCATTTTTATGCACATAATTGTCAACTAAAGAAAGTAATTATCTTTTTTGGCGAATTTAGAGGATAAGAAGCTACAGATGTTTCAATCGTAATTTTAAAAATTTCTTAGAGGTTCTTGACCCTTAACATTAGCTTACTCATCCTGTTATTATGCATATATCCACTTTTGATCTTTCTTTTTTAAAAACTTTTTCTCTTACTACTGTTTACTTTTATCAGATTTCAACTTGTTTAACTTTAACTGGGCCAATATTTTCAGTTTCATGAAAATGTTAAAGAATTTATAAGTGGTAAAGGATAACTATCCAAATGACTAGTTTTTTGGTAAAGTTTTCCATATTTGCTAAACATGAAAATGTTAAAGGATTTATAAATGGTAAAGGATAACTATCTAAATGACTAATTCTAGTCATTTTGACAATAATTGACCCAAGCTTAATTCTTATTAGTAGACTCTACACTATGTTCGTATTAAAAATTTTACTATGGTATTAGAACAAGTTTGATCTGGATTATTAATTTCTCGGTTGTTCATCTGGATGTCCAATCTCAACAATCTGGTCTGGTTACCACTGTATTTATTTCAAGTGACAACTAAATGTTCAGTCCTAGTTGTACTTGAAGAGGGGTGTTAGAGTATCTCATATTAACTAAAAAATGAAAATATTAATGGGTTTGTAAGTGATAAGGGTCAACTATCCAAACGACTAGTTATAATCATTTTAACAATAATTGACCTAAGTCTAATTCTTATTAGTAAACTCTAAATTTTTCCGATATTAAAAATTCTAATACGTTTACCACGAACAAGTGTTCTCTTCCACGTAATATGTCAGAGGGTTCGTTTTTTTCATTTTCTTTCAATTAAGAAAAGTAGAAAAGTTGTATTGCCTAATCTTTTTTATCCTATCATATTTTTCCTTACTATACCAAACCACTGTCATTACATTTCCATTAATAACTTTTTAGTGGCAACCAAGTTGCAGTAAGTTGATCTTTTTCAATCATCTTATTGTATAGATTCCAAAGAAATTAAAGGACTTTACGTTGTTGTTGAATTTTTCATTGAGCAATAATAAGCTTTTAGGTTGCATTCTTAATGCAATTGGGCTTAATTTGGTTGAAAATCATCTGAGTGACTCAATCTTCGAACAATTAGGATAATATAGTAAGCTCTTTCATTTAAACTTATGCAAGAATGAATTTAGAGAAGAGATTCCATCTATGTTTGGTGTTTTGATCTCCTTATAAAGTTTTGATCTTAGACAAAACATGCTGACGTGACAAATACCTTATATACATGGTGGTTTGAGAAACTTAAGAGGCATCGAACCTTTATAGCAATAAGTTAATAGGTTTATTCCATCAATTTTCAAGTTACTGTGGAGCTTGATGACTGTTGACATATCCTATAACTAATTAGAAAGTTTCATCGCTAACCTTAAAACCTTTTATGAGGCTCCATTTTTTGGCTCTAAGCAATAAAAAGATTTATATGTAAATGCTACTGACTTTAAGACATGTCCTTGATCAACAAGCCACAATATTAATAAAAGAGTAGTAAAAAGTTATCTCATTTGGTTTTTAGATTATGCATATTGTTTCTAGTATTTTTAAGTTATTCTTTGCCAGTGAACAATTGGTATTTCTTTCTTTGCTCTTTGCTTTATTAATTAAACTTTGACTATATTTTCTTTCTCTAGTCATATCTCAATTCATTTTATTTTCACTAGTTTAAGACTATTATGAGATTCTAAAGAAAAGTAAAAATCATTTAAATAAAAGATACGAGGAGTTAATACAAGTTTCTTATAGTCCCTGTTTATTATTAAATATCAGTTGAACTTTTAAACATTAAACCTCTTCCTTTACTGATTTAATGTTAATATAATATTTTACATTAAAAAATTTGTGTTTGCACTCCATAATAAAAAGGAAAACTAGAGAGAAAGTATAGGGACTTTTAAATATGACAAGGGCTTTAATGTTTAAGTCAAAATACCAAAACATATTAGTCAAAAAGTCTATTAACTGCTACTTATATTTTAAGTAGACTACCTACAAAGGCTTTATCATGAAAAACATTTTTTTAGTTTTTAATAGAAAATTTTGATTTTGAATATATAAAATTATTTAGGTTTTTATTATGTGATACAAATCAAATACAATTTTGTAATAATTTTAGTCATGTTACTATTATAATCTTTATTGAGATAAAATCACTATCTTAAAAAAATTATGTCTATTAAAATAATTATGAGACTTAAATAGTGACTCAAGCTACATGGATTTCTAATAAGGAGAAGCATAAAGAGGGGCTTAGATGATTTGTGAAATTTTTAAGTAAAAAGAAGCTATAGATTATGGTTACTGAACTTAACTAAAGTTAGACTTAGAAGCAAATCGATGTTGGCCTTTTGCTAGGTTTTATATATTGGAGTTCTAAAAGCTAATTGATCTTGGACTTTAGCATGTAATAAACACTTTAAAAGCAAATCAATGTTGGTCTTTTGCTAGGCTTTTTAAACTGGAGTTCTATAAGCTAATTGATGTTGTACTTTAACATGTAACGGACACAAAAATAGTATTTACTTCACACAGACTTCGACCTAAATTTCAGAATTTTCCTACATTCAACCTGTGTGAAAATATTTCAAGGAAACTTACCTTTCCTCTTTAATTATCTCAGTAAAGATGTATAGCAAAACATTTTTGTTATGTCATTTATCAATTCTCGCATTCATAGTCATTTCCAGTATCTGACAACAAATAAATTCGTAAAACTTTTCCTTATATTACTACCAAACACATACATCAGGCAATAATTTACTCTCAGCACAAATATACATATGTCTCGAAAATTAGTATGCATAAATACAACATACCAAGCTACATATATTAGTTGCAAAGTTATTAATACATTATATACAACGTAACAATGTGTCGTGATATGCAGATGCAAAACTATTACTAGACTTTGCAGATTCAGTTGATCAGATCTTTGAGCTATGACTTCCAAAACATAGGAGTTATACTCCAACTAACTTTTGATTGATCAAACAGATGAGGGTAATGTTGTCTCATGTTTTTCTCAGTCTCCCAAGTAGCTTTTTCTCTCGAATGATTTCTCCAAATAACTTTTACTAGGGGAATTATTCGATTCCTTAACTGCTTAGTCTAATATTTGACTATTTTTATCGGTTCCTCCACATAACTCAAATTATTTACAATCTCAACCTCTTAAGCTGGTAACACATGCGGCGGATCTGATCTGTACTTTCTAAGCATACTGACACGAAATACATTATGAATCCGAGCCATTTCTAATGGTAGTGCCAATTTGTAAGTCAATGGACCTCCTTTCTCAGTAATCTCATAAGGACCAAGATACTTAGGGCTCAACTTACCCTTTTTTCCAAACCTCAGCACTCCTCTCCATGGCGAAACTTTCAAAAATACTTTATCTCCCACTTGGTACTCTATATTACTCCGGCGCTGATCTACATAACTCTTCCGTCAGTCCTGGGCTGCCTTAATCCTGTTACTGATTAGTTTCACCTTATCCACCGTATCCTGAATCAAATTTAGGCCTTCAACAATCCTAAGGCTTCTTCATCCCAATACAAAGGTGTTCGAAACCTTCTGCCATACAATGCCTCACATGTACCAATGCTACTATGATAATTATTATTGTATGCAAACTCAATGAGGGCTACATACTCATCTCATGCTCCTTGAAATTCCAAAACATAAGCCCTAAGCATGTCTTCAACAATCGGAATGGTCCTTTTACTCTGCCCATCTGTTTGAGGATAAAATGTTGTACTAAAATTCAACTTCATACTCGGTGCTCTCTGTAGGCAGCCCCAAAATCTAGAAGTAAACATAGGATCTCAATTTGATACAATAGATATTGGAACTCCATATACCCTCACTATTTCACTATCATATCTTCGAGCTAGTGTGTTACTCTCTCTAATAAGACAAAAATGGGCTGATTTTGTCAACTTGTCAACAATTACCCGTATAGCATCATTTTGCGTTGAAGTTCTCAGTAAACGCACAATGAAATCCATTGTAATCCTCTCTCATTTTCACTCTGAAATGGGTAATAAATGTAGTTTCCCAGCTAGTGCCTGATGTTCTTCCTTAACCTGCTAGCATGTCAGACATCTAGAAACATACTCTACCATTTATTTCTTCATCCCTGACCACCACAAGTGTTATTTAAGAGTGTTATACATCTTGGTGGTTCCAGGATGCATAACATAAACTGTTGTGTGTGCTTCCTCCAAAATCTCTTTCGTCAAACCATTAACATTTGGTACACACAATCTCGGTCTCAATCGCAAAATGTTGTTTCTCACCTCAAACTAGGAACTCAAATTCTGCTTCAACTTCTCGATAATTCTCACCAACTCTGGATCCTTGCTTTGAGCTTCCCGAATCCTATCATGTAATACTAGTTTGAGTTTAAATGTAGTTATTAATGTCCTGAATTTGTGCTACATTGTTATTGGATTTTCTGCTCAGTGCATTAGCTACTACATTAGCCTTACCTGGATGATACTCTATTGTGTAATCATAGTCCTTAAGTAACTTAAGCCACCTCCTTTGTCTCATATTAAGTTCCTTTTGACTCAATAAACACCTCAAACTCAGATGGTTTGAGAATATGGAATGTTTCCCCATATAGATTATGTCTCCAGATCTTTAGAGCAAATACTACTACAGCGAGCTCCAAATCATGAACTGGATAATTTAACTCATGAGGTCTTAGTTGTCTTGAAGCAGAAGCAATTACCCTACCATGCTGCATCAAAACACACCCTAACCCTTAGTGTGAAGCATCACTATATACATCATACCACCCTCCAGATCTAAATGGGATAGTCAATACTGGTGCTATAATTAATTGATGTTTTAACTCCTCAAAACTCTTTTGACATTCATTAGTCTCTGAAAGGTATGTTCTTCCTTAGAAGTTTTGTCAAAGGGGTTGAGATCAATAAAAAACTCTCGACTAACCTCCTGTAGTAACCAGCTAGTCCGAGAAAACTTCGAACCCCATAAACATTTCTAGGTGCTTCCCACTTCAACACTACCTTAATTTTTTTCAGGTCTACCTATATGCCTTGTACATATATTATATGACCCAAGAATACCACCTAATCAAGCCAGAATTCACACTTACTATACTTGGTGTACAACTGTTTTTCCCTTATGATTTGTAAAATTTAACCTTAAATGCTCGTAATGTTTTTCTTTGCTCCTCGAATACAAGAAGATATCATCTATAAATACAATAACAAAATGATCCAAATAGGGCTAAAACACTTTATTCATTAATTCCATAAATGCAGCCGGAGCATTTGTTAATCCAATAGACATCACCAAAAACTCGAAAAGCCCATATCTGGGTTTAAACGGTACATCAACTTCTGCTATTCTCAATTGATAGTACCCTAACCTCAAATCCAATTTAGTAAATACTTGAGCTCTTTGTAGCTAATCAAGTAAATCCTCTATTCTTGGTAGTGGATACTTGTTCTTTAAGATCACCTAATTTAGTTGTCTATAATCAATGCACAACCTTAGAGTTCCATCCTTCTTTTTCAAAAATAAAATTGGAGCTCCCTAAGATGACACACTAGGTCTGATAAAACCCTTGTCTAACAGCTCTTACAACTGAGTCTTAAGTTCTTTAAGTTCTACAGGTGCCATCCTATAAGTAGGAATAGATATAGGAGCAGTATCTAAAACTAGTTCAGTGGTGAACTTCTTCCCTCTTTTTGGTGGTAATCCTAGTAATTCATTGGGAAATACATCTGGGAAATCCCTGATAATAAGAATATCATGTAATGTCTGATCAACTCTAGTATTCATCACTGAGGCTAGAAAGGCCTCACTTCCACCTTTAATCAGTCTAAATGTACATACGGCTGAAATTAGTTGAGCTGGCACCACTTGACTAACACCTCGAAATATAGCTCTCGGTTGATTAGGAGATTCAATAACAACCTCTTTGGTGTAATAATTCATCACAGCCCTGTGAGCAGTAAGCCAATCCATACCTAAAATAAGGTCTAACTCCTTTAACTGTAGTACTATCAAATTGGCTTTCAGTTTAGCTTGGTCAACCCAAATAATACATCCTCTACGTACCTCTCCAGTCACTGTATTGCTACCAACTGGAGTAGTCACCTCTAACTCGAACTTCAATGTCTCTCTCTCACAATGTAGTTGAGATGCTAGGTGTAGGGGAAATAAATGAATGAGTAGATCCTGAATCTAACAATGCAAATGCCTCAAGATTGAAGATATGTAATGTACCTGCAACAACATTCGGAGAACTCTGTGCCTCCTATCTGGTGATAACAAAAATCTTGGCTTGAGACTGTGGTTGATTACTTTACACCTCGGTCTTGGGTACACTAGGGCTTACTGAGGCTATCTTATCTCTACCTCTGCCTCTCTATCTAGCTCCACTAACTCTAACAGGTTGGGCAGTCGTCTCAGACACTGGTCCTTCTCTAACTTCAGACTGGGCTCTTAAAGCTGCTGAGAAGTCTCTGATCTGATGGTTAAGGGAGCCACAATGATAATAAACTCCTGACACCCTTCAACATACTCCACCATGACGTTTTCCACAATGCCCATAATTAGGTATATGTTGTGTCTGTCCTCTATAACATTGGCTTCCAAATGCTTGGCCTCCACCAATACTAGACTGAGCAGTACCTCCTCTAGATCTAAATCCCATCTGCCTCAATCTAAATTGTGATCATGGTGGTCTAATATCGTGTTTACTGAATCTCTTACCAGAATCAGCTCAAAAATCACCAGTCCTCTTAAGCCTAAGCTCTTATCTATACACCCCTCGTTCATCTATCAATAATTGCTCGATCCAAATAGAAGCTACTCTAAACTCAAATTCAAATTGGTAATGGAAAATCTTGTCCTAATTTCCATAATTAGGCCATACTTAAACCTCATCCATTTATCCTCCTCTGTAGGAATTAGAGTAGTAGCATACCCTAATAATTCATTAAACTGTATCTCATACTCAACTACTGTAAGACTTCCTTGATTGAGATCAAAAAATTCTTTCATCTTCTAATCCAAATATACTTTTGGCATATAATTAGCTCTGAATGCCTTCAAGAAGTCCTCCTAGGCCAATCTGCAAGGTCGGGTGGAACTACCTGGGATCGTCTTCCACCATCGATAGGCTGGGCCTTGAAGTAAGGAGACTACATAATCAAACCTTTCATCTTACTCGCAACCTATCTGATCAAACACTCTCTCTATCCTCTCCAGCCAACCCAGACTCTGCAGGGTATGTGTTTCCATAGAAGTTCATGGCTCCTTATTTCCTAAGTTTATCATATCTCCTTTCTCTCTTCTCTGGGACTCTCTATAGTGTATACTCATATTGTGGTGTAGGAGACTCTCTATTAGCCCTATCGACTCAAGATCAGTTAATTCTACAACATGGTCACCTATAGCAAATGACCTTTAACGGACAATGATTCTGATTACTATATGTATTGCTTATGCTATGTCATGCTAAAATGTTAAATTATGTCCCTATGAATGTCAAACCTTGCTCTGATACCAAAAATGTAACATACCACACCTATAGGACATATTCCCAAAAGCATTAGAGAATATTTGGGATATACTTTACGGATATGATATGTTAGCAAACAATTCAAAAAGGTTTTTCCACCTTACACATAATATCATATAGCACAGAAGAATTTTAATTAACAAATTGCCAGAGTTTGACCTAAATTTTATAACTTTCCCACATTTAACCATTGTGAAAATATTTCGAGGAAGCTTACATTTCATCGTTAATGATCTCAGTAAATATGTATAGTAAAACATTTCTACTATGCCATTTATCAATTCTCACATTCATAGTCATTTCCAGTATTTGATAACAAATAAATTTATAAAACTTTTCTTTATATTACTACCAAACACGTTCATCAGGCAATAATTTACTCTTAGCACAGATATACATATATCTCGAAAATTAGTATACAGAAATACATCATACCAGGCTACATATATTAGTTACAAAGTTATTAACACACTATATACAACATAGCAACGTGATGTGATATGCAGATGCACAAATACTACTAGACTCTTCAGATTTAGCTAATCAGACCTTTGAGCCATGACTTTTAAAATGTAGGAGTTATACTCCAACAAACTCTAAACATCTCCTGAACCTGTAAAAAAAACGTTGCAATTTTGATGATTTTTGTGAACTCAATTAGTAAACCATCATTGATGCACTCAGCAAACCATATCACACAGGACAGATCAAATCAACATATCACATAACCATTAATATCACGTTACTTTTCAATAATACATATCAACTTAGGCAGAACTCAGG
Source organism: Erythroxylum baracoense (assembly GCA_025629805.1). Taxonomy (NCBI): domain Eukaryota; kingdom Viridiplantae; phylum Streptophyta; class Magnoliopsida; order Malpighiales; family Erythroxylaceae; genus Erythroxylum; species Erythroxylum baracoense. The sequence goes on along the minus strand of JAOTAY010000191.1, from coordinate 33,191,053 downwards.
AAAATCATATCACAACTAAAAAAATCAAATTGTATTTCAAAATCACAATTCAATTTAATCAAACTTGTATATGAAAATGCAAATATGCTTTTATTCTTATTTTGTTATGTTGTGATCAAATATACCAATTCATGTCTCGAGTTTCAAACAAATTTCTACTGGCCAGCTTAATGAACATTATAGCCTGATCACATTACGAGCATTAAGCCCTGACTCTTTTTAAGAGCCATAGGCTCTTATTATGAGCTTCTGGCCCTGAATGTTTGCGTGTTGGTAATTTTGATCACAAATCCCATTATCTCATCATGAATTCCAAATGCAATTATATGAATCATCTCATATATCATTTTCTTCTATAAGTAACTGATTGTCCAAGATTCACAATCAATTCAATTTAAATAAGCATTTCACAATTAGTCACGTAGTCAGCAATTGACAATAAAATAAAATACACTTCCATATATAGTCCTGAATATCAAACTCCTTGGACCAACAATGTCCAGAATTGTAACAATCATGTAAGCAATAATTTAATAACTAACATTTAACCAAACGTAAATAAACCATAATGAGAAACATTGAGGCTAACTAATAGAACACTCCAACGAGCTATTGCCTCAACGTCCAGAAAATATCTGGGTATTGACAATCACTCTGAGAGCCTATTAGACATGCATATGAACATGAGTCACTGATAACGAATAGAGAGAATATGTATGCAATCCTTAAGTGTAATGTTTATATCCTTTTCTTCCTAATGTTCCTATATGAACAAGTTGCCTTCTTTTAATCATGACTCTCTCTACAAAAATCCAAATACCATGATTCTTATGCCCCCTAAAACTAAACTTCATTAGTCTTAATATATCAAAACTTACATGAAAAAAATCTCCTTTTGGAATACAACCCCCATCCAAATTCTGTCCTGTTTCTAGTAAGACAAAGGCCAGAAACCAATGCTCAAACAACAATAAATCATTATCATGACATCTTCTACCTAAACCTTTTTACATAAGCATTAATAAAACATCAATAATCATTTTTCATGTTTTATACTTTAACTAATTTGGGCTCTAAAGCCCTAAAAAATCATGATATAATACAAGGTTCCTGCATAGGGGTCTGTCACGGGCAGTATTAGGGAAACAAGCATAACTCAAACTATAGTCACTATTTTATCAAGTACCTTGAGCAGAGGTCAAGATAAGATCTATATCTACAAATTTTATTTTTTGAATTTCTAAAAATTCATGCTCTAAAGGCATGTAAAATAGATCAAAAGGGGGAATATGAAATTGAAACCAAGATTTCGACTTACCTTGGTGACTTCTTTCCTTCTCCTCTTCTCTTCCCCTTTTGTCATTCCTTCTCTCTTGCGTTTTTTTTTCACCCTCTTCTAATCTCATTGCAGACCTTCACTCTCCCTTATGTTTCCTTTTACAAGAAAGTTCAAAGAAATTCAAACTAATCCATATGTCACCATTTCATTGGTTTATGTGTCACCATTCTATTGGTCCATGTATTATTCTTCTATTGGTCCATATATTACTACCCTTAGGATCCATATGTCACTCATTTAAGCCTCCATATTTCACTACTTGTAAGGCTACGTATGTCACCAATTGTAGGGCTCAATATGTCACCATTTGTAAAGCTACACATGTGACCATTCCAAAGTTCCACATGTCACAAGTCTAAAGTGTCATTTTTCACAAAATTAAAGGGCCACTTGTCACAAATATGAAGTGCCACTTGTCTCTGATCTTACCATTTAGGAATTCTACTAAGTCAATTTATACATTGACTCCTCAAACTTTTGATTTTTAACAATTAAATCCAAATTACTAACTTAAATCCATCAATTTCTAATTTAATTCTAATTCATCAAAATCATATCCAAGCATCTCTAAATATGTCAATTAAGTTCGCATAAAACATTTATTGCTTATTTTTCATATTTATAAATAATAATCTATGTATGTGTATGCTAATCTCATGCATGAATATAGAATAATCTATGTATGAGATGCTAATCTCATATCCTAATGCACCAATTAATCATATAGTGATATAACTTATTTTATTGAATGTAATATGCATGAGCTTAATCTTCTAAGCCTTCTAACCCTCAACAATTTAGGAGACGGGATATTACATTACAAGTTAATTGAAAAAAATGTTTATTAGTTATCTTATTTTCCATTATTACTTAATTTATTCTTATTGAGTCTTATTCTTTTTTTCTACTCGATCTAATTGGGCTCGACCAAACTCATTTTTTTGTTTTAGATTTTTTGTGTTCATTGGTCTCTAGTATCATTTCTTTATTTGCTTCTTATCTAAATTTGGTTCTTTTGGAGTATTTGGTAAAAGGGGAGATTTAAACTAGCTTTTTTGATTTAGATTGTTTAGTTTGCAAAGAACCTTTAATTAAGAGTTGAGGTTATAAGTTCAATGAATCTTTAAGTGAAACATGTGAGGGAGTACTTTTATTACTAACTTTTCACACAGGTATAATATGACTCAAACGAGAAATAGAACCATGTCCAAAGACAAGGAAGTAAGTGGAGAGAAAAGAGTAGAAGTAGATTAGGAGTCTTTTATGAACAGCATCCAAGGAAAATACAAACAACTTCTTCGATGATTCAATAAAGTTAAAGACAAGTTAGAGAAATATGAAGTTGCTATAGCTAGCCTATAACATAATCCACATCCAATTACTAGGATAGGTGACTTTAAGGCGAACGATAAGTTTGAGGATACTACCAACTACCTAGGAGGGTTTGACCTAAAGTGTGGTAGAGGGGGGAGAGAAGGAGTATGTGGGGGATAAAGAGGAGGCAGGTATAAAGTAAGGTATAAAAGGGTGCATGAAGAAAGGATATAATAACATGGAAAGTATCAAGATGACAATATCACCTTTTATAGAAAAGATAGATCCATACACCTCCTTGGAGTAGAAAAATATGTGAAATTAATTTTTGATTTCTATAATTTTTCAAACGAGAAAATAGTTAAATTAATTGCTGTAGATTTTGGTGACTACACTATGGATTAATAAGATCAAAACATTCTTATTAAAAGGAGGAATCAAAAGATTTGGATTAAAAATTTAGAGGAGATGAAGAAGGTGATGAGAAAGTGATTTGTGTTAAGCTCTTATAGGGATCTCTCCATTAAAGGCTGCAAACATCAATTCAAGGTTTCAAGAGTGTAGAATGGTATTATAAGGAGATGGAGGTTTCCTTAACTACGATAAACATAGAGGAAGATGAGGAACTGATAATAGTTTAATTTATTTGTAGGTTGAATCCAAAAATTTCTAATAACTTGGAGTTACACCATTATATAAAGTTGAAAGATTTAATCCATATGAACACAAAGGTAGATAGACAATTCAAAAGGAGGCCTACTAATTTTTTTAGTGTTTCTAATGCAAGTTTTTCATCATAGAGAAAACCTTAGAGTAAAAAAGAGGACAAACTCTCCAAAACATAAGTATGAAGTAAATAAACTAAAAGCACAAGCACTAAGTGAGGAGAAAGTTAACATTAATTTAACTTCCATGTTAGAAATTAAGATATCAAGTGTTTCAAGTGTTTGAGAAGAGGATGTATAACATCTCAATGTCCTAATAAGAGAGTTATGATGAAAAGAGTGGACAAAGAATTTATGTTTGAAAGTGAAAAAGAGGAAAAGGATGAGGTGCCAATTTTAAAATATGTTAGAGATGAGGATTGCACTGAGAGACATGAGGTTAGAAGCATACTATTCATTAGGAGGTAATTGAACATGCATATAGGAGAAGATGATATGAATGAACAAAGAAAAAAATACTTTTTATACTATATGTATCATCAAGGATCAAATATGTAACATCATTATAGCTGAGAGAAGTTGTGCTAATATAACTAGTATGGAATTGTTTAATAAGTTAGGACTGCAACTGTAAGACACTGTAAACTATATAACCTACAATGATTGAATGAGAGTAAGAAGATTAAGGTAACAAAACATGTATTGGTTTCTTTTTAATCGTGAGGTATAAGGATGAGGTACTGTGTGATGTAGTTCCTATACAAGAAAAACATATTCCTTTGAGTGTATGTGACAATTTTATAAGAATTCCATACATGATCGGTGTATTCTTTTTTTCGTAAATGACAAATTGCCAATACTCCATTGTCACAAAAAAAGGTTTATGAAGATTAACTTAAACTTAATGAGAGTGAGTATGAGAAAGAAATGGGAAAGAAATGTGAGTGAACACTTTGGGATAATTCAAGTCTTTTTAAGAGAGTAAAGAAAAGTTATAACTATAAGGGAAAAAGAGTGAGTTTTGTAGCAAGAGTGTAAGATATAAGAGTTACGTTGCTTAGTTAAGTGCCAAGTGCCATTTATTTTTGTAAATAAAGGTGATGATTTGAAGATAAATTATTTTGAAAAGAGGGGAAATGATGAGACTTAAGCTATATGGATGTCTACCTAAGATAGGCATAAAGAGGAGGTTGAACAACTTATAAGAGGTTTAAGTTAAACATTAAAAAGAGTTAGAGATTGTGACTACAAAATGTAATCGAAGCTAAACTTAAAAGAAAAATGATGTTAGTCTTTTATTGAGTTTTACAAATTGGAGTTCTAAAAACTTGACACTACATTTTGATATATTACCAGAACTAGATTCGTGTTTGATTCATGCACTAAAAGCTCCAGAAAAAAACTGGTGCCACTGTTGATTAAGATAGGTGTCAAACATTTATTTTAATTAGTTAAGGTTTTGTTATTTCAAGTTGTTATTTCTTTCTAGGACTTTGTTTTAGTTTTTCATGACTATAAGGCTATATGATGGATGAAATTGATAGTTTATAATTATTATTATTGAATAAAAATATTTTGAAGAGTTTTCCTCTTTTTTCTTAAAGAAACTTTTAATTTAAGTTTTGTATTAAATATAGATCTTATCTAACTTGTTAGTGGCAATCAACCCTAGAATCTTATCACTCCCAATCCCTTTCCTTTTTAGAATATGACGATTCATATACTTCATTTTATGTAGTTTTATATTCAATTTCTTGTAATAGACGTAATCTTTATAGAATAGTCCCAAGTCTTATCATATTGATATCAAATCTCATCAATCCTATTAGTGAAGGTCGTATCAAGTAGTATAAAAAAGAAATCAAAAACTAAAAAAATATGAAAATTTTTCATAAATTTCATAAAATTAAATCTTTTATTTAGAATTTAGTTGAAGTATTAAAGCATGCCGAATATAACCTAATTTTTCTTTGATCGTTCTTTCTATTCTAGAAATTTATGATTTTTTTGTTTTACATAAACATAAAATTGTTAATAATATCATTTGATGTTGTGAAAAATATATGTCTATGGGTTAATTCCACTCATCTATCATTTATATTCACAATTTGACTTATCAATTAGCATTACTATAAATCATCTCTCTATTAAATATAATAATCATGATAAGTCATGTTTCAAGAAGGGGCATCTGTTTCATTGATGTTAACATAATATGATAGCAATAATCACATAAACCTATCTTGATAGATTAATAAGGACTTCCCAAAATGGTTGTTGCAAATGTATTTATTGGGAAACAAAATGAGGTTGCATATTTCCATTACCACAATTTCGATTTTTAACCTCCAACCAACAATTTTTTTAGTGTCATAACTAAAACAAGACAAATTAAAGAACAATGATTCAATTGTGTGTTAATTTCCTTTTTAATTGAATCATTGTGGTTGAAGACAGTATATCAAATTTAGTAGGATTGTATGGATATTAAAATTCCTTTTAGGATATTACAATTTTAGGATATTACATTGACATTAATTTTCCTCATAGTTATGATACGTGATTTACTTGAAGTCAAATTAAATTCAAGAGATATAAATTTAACTATAGTAGCTCAAAAGTCAAATAATCAAAAATCATTTTATAGCATCTCAGTTGCAAATTAGAGATTCAAAATGACTTTTATCCTCTATCAATTTTACCATAAAGAGATTGTTTATTATAAAGATGGTATAAGATTGTATGGTGAAAACACAAGTGCCCCAAAGTTACTCATACACTATAGAATGCTTTTAAATTCAAACTTCCCACCCTATATATACTTAGTAAACACCTATGCATATCAAATTATTGCACACTTTTTAGGAGAGACTCAGAATCCTATAATCATCTATTATTTCAATGTAGCTTCTCCAACAAATTATAAAAAGCTATTATGGTTGCATATAGAGTGGCAAACCCCTCCCCCCCCCTTCAAAATGGATTAACATCATAAATGGTGCGTTGGAATTGCAAACAGAACAGAAGGTGAAAAATGGACCATATACATTGCTCTATCCTATCTTGTCATATGTATATAGACTAAAAGAAATAATAAGGTGTACATAAAGTTAGTTCACTCAGAGGCTAAGTTATCTAATCTTATATATGAACAAAGCAAATTGCATTTAAGCCTATACAATCACAAACATAAAATTAGTCGAGAAATCAACACCACCTGGAGAATCAACTAACCTATTTTTTAATTAGACAGATAATAACTTGTAGGTTCTATCATTTGGATATCAAGCCCATATAGTATTTTGATGTAATTGCTTCCAACATTGTATTTCTTTGATGTAATCCTTTTTTCTCTTGAAAAGTTTTATATAATCCCTTTTCATTCAATGAAAACATTATTATTCTTAAGAAAATGCCCTTTAAAGGAAGATTTATCATTTAACATAACTTGAATAAGACAAGCCTCTCGTCGAACATGATATTTACAAAGAGTGCACAAATGTTGTATTAATTGTCACTTTATCTAAGTGACACAAAAAGATTAAGACAAATGTTCACATGAAGCCTCTATCTGCACTCATCTTATCCACGATATCTGTCTTTATAATGAAGTTCTCCTAAAAAAGTTCGATTATTCCATTAAGCAACTTCATATGAAGTTAGAATCTATTTGTTTCCTATACTAAAATTTCTTTTTGACATGATCACTAAGATAAAGTATCACTACCCCGGGTTTTCAATCGTCGAAATTGCTATCTCTAATGCCAAAACAATTAGATTCTTTAAAGAATGGCATGCAACCTCTGTTAGTTATAATTCCAATCATGTTACAATCCATCAAAGAGAGGTGCCACTAACATGCTTCTTCTATCAATATTATCTAACTTTGCAACCTTCTGTGGAGTAATGCTCTCAAACACTCACTAATATTATGAAAAATAATGTTGGAAAACAAAGAGCATAATGCTTTTTAAATTTTCATTACATTAAACCAGTATATGCAAAAGATGGAGTCTAATACAGGTTAAATATAAATCATAATCTAAAAACATCCCAGAAATTATAGACGAAAAAATATAAAAAATATAAAAGAACAATATAGTGAATTAATATGTCAAAATAATACAAATAACTCAACTAATATCGTATTTGAATCATCATAACATAAAAAATAAACATGTCTATGCCCGTGTTAATTTTTAAAAATATATATGTAGTATATGACTTAGAACACAAATGTGTTTATATCCATAATCTTTTCTTTACTTATCAAAAAAATAAGTTGAATTGAAATTGAAGGTTTTTCATAAAAGTATATTAATGCTTAAGTTTTACTTACCCTCCTTTTTAGATTCTCTAATAGTATAAAACTTGACTTTAATATGATTGTTTCTCTTAATTTTAATGGAATTATTTTTCAATCATTGTAACTAACCTGTTATCAACATAAATAGTAGTACCATCATTTTGTTTAAAGTGGAAGACTAATAGGACCAACTAGGTTCCAAAATAGATATAAATTTTAGTAATAACCACTATGAAATAATGTTTTAAAGGGGAAACTGAAATACTTTATGTCCCTCATATGACAAAAATTAAATAGATTCGATCAACTTGAAAAATGTAATCTATGCCCATTCATAACTTAGAGATGCAAATGAGGCAACTAGCTAAGATGGTGAATAAAAGAGGACAAGGAAAGCTTTTGAGTAACACTGAGGTAAAACCTAAACATAAAGTGTGTGCCATTAAATTAAGGAATGAAACAACACTTGATTATAATGTTAAAGTTGAGAAAAGTTCAAGAATAACTTAAGAAATAAGGAAACAGTAGCAAATCAATATTGTTATCATATTCATTTGGCATTAGTGTTGATATGGAGAATCAAACAGAAGGGAACAGAATAAAACTAGCACTAGCTCCATCTTTAATTGGTGCCATTTATGAAAAGAGATTTAAACCCTATTTAAAACCCTATGAGTCACCAATCTTATGCCCTAAAAAGCTAAAAACAAAGATGAATGAGGATAATTTCAATAAATTTTTAGATGTCTTAAAACAAACTCAACATCAACATACCTTTGACTAAGTATTAGCTTAAAAGTCTAATTATGTAAAGTTTTTGAATGAGATTATCTCCTACAAAAGCAAATTAGTTAAGCATGCTACAATGTCCTTAATAGAGGAGTATAACACTATGATAGACAATAAGTTACTTCCAAAGTTGAAGGATCTAGGGAATTTTACTATTTTTTACAAACCTGGTGACCTTAAAGTTCTTAAGCTTTTATATGATTTAGGTACTAGTATTAATTTAATGCCCTTATCCATTTTTTAGAAGCTAGGAATATGTGAGCTCAAGTCTACGAATGTGTTAGTTTGGCCAGTGGATTGTTCCATTAAGGATATAATTTGGGTTATGGAAAACCTATTTGTGAAAGTAAGAAAATTTTTCTTTCCAACTAATTTTCTTATGATGGATATAGAGTATGATGCAGTGATCTCCATCATTCTTGTTAGACCATTCTTAACAACTATAGGAGCGATTATTAATGTTATTGAGGGTAAGCTTAAATATAAAGTGGTAAGAGAAAGTCAAATTTCTCGTCTATAGAACCTTATAAAGACATGTTGCCTTTCATGAGGGTTGCTTTAGGAAGAAATTAAAAGCCCTTAATGTGTAGGAAGCCCCTAAGGCTTTTAAAGATAATTCAAGGAAAACATGTAAAATCTTAAGGGAAAAGAATAGGAACATAACATTAATGGTGTTGCTAGGAAAAAATGGAGATGAAACCCTTAACATCTCCCAAAGAGGCATCTGATTTGGAGCTTGAGACCTTGCCTCCTTATTGGTGGCATGCACATAAAGCCTACTAATTCCATTTCTCCTTTCTATTCTATGTAGGAAGGAAATCATGCAAATCCTAATATAGATTCAAGATGTGTAAAGAGCTAAAAGGGGAGTCCAATTAAAAAACTTATAGAAAAGCATTTATTGGGAGGCGTAATCTAATGATTCTAACCTTTATTTTCTTTTATTTTATTTTCTTTGATACTGTTTGTTTTATTTTATAAGTAACTTTTTTAGGATTTCTTAAAGTTTTAATTCACTAAATGTGCATAGACTTATAGGAAAACTTTTACCGTAATTGTTTTATTCAATTGATTTTAATATCTTATTTATTTTTCATTAAGGGTAATGTCATTCTTAAGTGTGAGGGCAAAAATTTCTAAGATTTCTCATTAGTTTTTATTCTTTAACCAACATAGTTTCTTTATTAAGTTTTTTATTTAATATGTTTAAATTATTATTTTTGCTTTTTTGTGTTATTACATACCTCCATGTCATATTTCAAAAGGAAAAGACCATGAGGGATGTGACTTAGTATAAAGAAAATAGAAAATTTCAAGTTCAAGCTTAAATTATGCGGTTATAATGGGTAAATGATATCAGTTGTGGAAGGGAGATATGCATTAATATTGAAACAACTTAGGAGTGTCTAGAGATAGAACCATACCGATGCCTGTATGAAAAGTGTCTATGATGATGATTTTATAAGCACAAAAATTTTTAAAAGTTATAAAACAAAACTAAGTTGATTGTAAAGTGTGTCTAACGTTGGTCTCATCCTAACAACCACTAATATAAGTAGAAAACTTGTCATTTCCCTATCTCAAAACCCTAAATTCTCATCCTTCTCTCCTCTTAACTTAAAATTTTAACCTAATCTCAAATTTATCCACCTATTTTGTCCTTCCAAACACCGTATCTTTCTTTCAAACACAAAGCGCGTACCTAAAAACATTAATTCTTTACCCATTACATAGAATTTTTCCACCAAAGAGTCTTATATTAGGGATTTTGATTTTAAGGTGTGTTGGAGCCATTCAAGCATAGATTTTGAGTTCAACAGTGTCCAAGTAAGTTATTTTTATCATTCATAACAATAACACACTAAATTTGGAATTTAAGCTTGATTGAGAAGAACTTGGATTACGTGTACTGCTATTATGGGTATAGAGAGCTCCTGGCTTGGCATTGTGATGTTTGTAGTATAATTATCCTTCTCTGTGGTTGTATATTTGTCAAAACTATGAAGAAGTGTTGTGGATTTATGTGGCAAAGCTCTGACGTTATGAATTTAGGAGAATTGTTATCCTGTTATTTAGTTGTGTTAAATAATTCCTCTGAGATATAAGAGAAAGACTATAAGAAGTGAGGTACCTTCAAATTCTTCTTCATCCATGTTATCTCCTTCGAAAGATATTTGAAGTTCCAAAGCTTAGAGAAAAAGGAATGATTCAATAAGAGGAACAACAACTATATGATCATTGAGAATACCATCATCACAAATATTGATCATGTCTTCAAGGTTCAAAATGTGCATTGAGCTTTACAATGGGAGCACTTGTTGACTTTTTGAGGTGAATACTACTTAGGGGAGATGAAAGAAATTTTATGTTAACATCAAGGATAAAGTTAAAAGCAAACCTATAGGTTTTTGCTCCTATGTTTAAGTTAATGAAACAGTGATTTTGGAGGAGATAATTGAAGAACACCTAACATTGTAATTAAAAGGGACGCATTAGATTTTTCACAATTGGCGATAAATAAGGCACTATAAGTAAAGTCATAAGAATTCTTTACATAGGTCCAAACTAGGGATCATATACTCAACTGGGAAGATGCATTTATTATGTAAGTACTTTGCCATCCAGCCCTAGCTAATGGCTTACACCTTGAGCCATAATTTTCAACCCCAGTCCACCAAGTTAGATCATATTTGAACCACCAATTTATACCTTATGAACTTGCACTTTACAGGTTTATGAGACACTCCACCAATATGGTTATTATATTTGATGTTACAATTCGTCATCTGTGTATTTCAACATAAGTCACTAAATGAAAATTTTGTATTTCTTATATTAATAAGTTAGCTACTAGTAAAGAAGGGATGGACCTTTTTTATTTTGAGATTATAAAGACCGAGGAGGCTAACTACGTCAATAATCACTACAATAGAAGCCACATTTGGCTACGAAAAAATCATTGCTAAAAGTCCCAAAATCGTCGCTAATAGTAATTAGCAACGATTTATATTTGTCACAAAAAATGTCGCCAAGTTCCATAACTAAAAATTATAGGCAACGTTTTTAGCTAATAGTCGCTAATAGTTTTTTTCCTACACTTTATGTTCGTAGCAAAAAAATGTTAGCGATGTATTGAGAAATCATCGCCAATAATTTTTAACAATGCTTAGTTTTCGTAGCTAAATACTACGTTTCCATAAATGTAGCCAAAGATTCTTAGCTACGTTTTTAAAAATGTAGTCAAATGTTTTTAGCTACATTCTATAAAATGTAGTCATATTTTTAATATATATTTTAATGAAATCATATAACATGTTGAATTATAATTATTTTTGACATTTTTAATCCATATTACTGTATATAATATTTATATTTTTATCGTTAATTTATTATAAAAATTATATAAAATTGATAATTTGAAGCATTGTATATAAAAAATATAATATCATTAAATTTGTTCATGGTACAAGATTTTAATTATAACTTAAAAAATACTTATATACAAAATAATAAATACAGAGATTGGTTTAATCACTCAGCCTCATTTTCATCTTCACTGCTTACATATTACAGGCTAAGTAATGTTTTTAGGTAATTTTCATGCTTTGCTAACTTTTTTTAAAGTGACTTGATTTCCTCTTCAAGACATTGAATGTATGTCGGTTTTGATGAGCATGAAGCAGTTGACTTAGGGCTAAATCCAAGACCTTTGATATATCCAGATCATGTACCTAGCACCTTTTTGTGAATGCCTTCTACATTTACCTCATTAATGTTTGTAGCAACTCTTGCATTTTATTCTAAAATTTAAAAATATAATCACTGCAAATATTATTAATTAGTACTACAAAAATAATTAAACTTACTATAAGCAAGGTCAAGGGATGTCTGAAGAAGTGCAAAATAACTATGTAAGTATAAAATTTTGTTAAATTTTATACTTACATAGTTATTTTGCACT
>JAOTAY010000191.1:33145788-33156555 GCA_025629805.1 Erythroxylum baracoense | reverse complement strand
ACTCATTGAGTTCGCAAAACTCACCCAAAATTTGCAATTATTTTTCAGGATCAGAAGAATACCCCGTTAGGCCAACGAGAGTATACCTACAACATACAAGTGAAGGATAGAGGTCGGGTTCAGTTCGCGTCTGCATTGCATTTCCTTAATTTGTATTGAATTGTTTATTTCGCAACTTTTTGTATAAAAATTGTATTCTGAAACAACTAAAGTGTTTTGTATTTTTGAAAAGGGCCCAAATGACTATTGAACTTATTTTTTATTTTATTACTATGATTGAAAGTGTTTATGAGTGAGAGTGGGCCATATGTGATGCTTTAACTTCCGCATAGTATGTGTGATTGTGATTTTCAAAGAAAACAAAGAAAAAAAAGTTTTTATACCGATTTCTGAATGAGTGAGTGTCTTAGCACGCCACCCTCACAGGGCACAAGCTGGGACACACCCATCGATGTCGGGTTCGGGTCTTGCGGGAGTGGGGTGCTATAATAATCATCTTAAAAAATTAAAATCATCTTTTGATCCTTATCCAAATAGTCATTTAGAGCCTTAATAGGTCGTTGACTTTTTGGTTAAACAAATTTATATGTTGTTCTTGATCTGTTCTCTTTTATATCTTCAGCATATATAGTTTTGGTGTCAAATGTAATTTATTTGTGAGAGATCTCAACGTACATCGACTCTCCATCTTCTTTCATATCTTACATAGGGCTTAAATCTTTATAATGTGGTATATGACCTTACTTCCTAAACATAATTGAATGGCTTCAACTGCTAGTGCATGCAATTCCTTTCAGTTGAGCTCATTTATGTCTTTCGAATTATTCTCCTATATCCTGTAACAGCCCTAGACCACCCACCCATAGATATTGTCTGCTTTGGGCCTTGGCCTATCCAAGCCCTCACGGTTTTGCTTTTCCCATCCCTGAGAAAATGCATCTATAAGGGAGAGGTATCCATACCCTTATAAGACGTACTTCGTTCCCCTCTCCAATCGATATGAGATCTCACATATCCCTTGTAGCAAGCCTTAATACACTAACAATTCATTCACTCTTCGTCACCACAATCTAAAATTTTGAGTTCCATCAAACTTCCCTACTTCAAACCTTACAATTGAAGTCATTATTGCCTTCACTATACTATGATGCCACATGTTGAGAATTGGGTGTATCTAATAAGGATATATTTTTATGAAAGAGAGAAACAAATAAGAAAACAAGAATATTTTTAACAAGTTCAGCCAATTAGGTGTACCTATGTCTTTGATAGCTAATAGTGGTTGATTCATTATATTAATCAATCACTCATTTAAATGAGAATTACAAATTTCTTATATATAGTCTATTAATTAAGTTTAAGCTAGTATAGTCTTATATAACTTCTCTCTCTACTAAACCTAAGATAACTTAAATAGGAGTCTAATAGATCTTAGAATCCTTATAGAGTTTAAAATCCACCAAAAACACATTTTTAGGTAAGATTATCTGATGCGGAAAGAATGTAGATCTCATTGTTACTTTCCATACTATAACATGGGCTCTAATACATTAGTTTCCCATATTGTAGACCTTTTTGCTTCTTTGCATATATAGATGCAACCTAAGATAAAGTCGTGTCCTAAACCTTATCACACTAATATGCTTATGTTTTTAGTTTGTACCTTTACCTCTAGTTTTAGAAGAGAAAATGCCCTAGGCCACATTTGTTCCCTATGCTGTTTTCAACCAAAAGGCATAAAATAAATGCTTGTTTCCTTCCTAAAACTCCAAGATTGCATGCTTATACATGAACTCTATAGGTGGTGTAAAGAGGGGTAAGTTAAAAATGCTAGCTCATGCAAAACCTACTCCTATTTATAACAAGGCTTGAATATTTTAGTAATTTAATTGAATTATTAAAATTTTATTATAGTTATAACTAATCCTAATTAAATACCAATTTGGTTCAAATAAGATATAATATCTAATATTGGTCTTTATTTATCAAGTATCTTATATTTGACTTTAAAGTTTGTCAAATTTTATAATCAAGTCCAACTTAATTAAATTAGCTTTTTTTCTTCAATTTTTCTTCATATATGACCCATTAGATTCCTAAATATTTTGGTGATAGTTATAAATTATAATATTAAATTGTACTTTAGATTAGATAAATTAAACTTACTTAATTTATCTTTAATTTTTAACTAAATAATTTATATTCTTATATCAAGATTAGCATTTAGCAAAACATTGTCACTACTCAAATATTAAAAATGCCAAAATGGTTTTAGTCACTACTCAAATATTAAAAATGCCAAAATGGTTTTAACTTATATCTCTGTGCATAAGTTTTCTTTTGTATAATTCAATTCTTTCATCATACAATATTTTGATTAGATAGAAATTATGAAATTAATGTCTATTATATTTTTTTCCAATCATATTAGTTCTTCATCACTATTAGTTGATTCCTTTATTGACATTCCACCTTAATTAAGGATTTCTTAAATTAATACTAATTGAGAATAATATAATATTCTCCTTAATTACTTTATGGTGATGAATGCTATGTTGATCATTCAACTACCTCCATACAGTTTATGTTATATTCAATGACTATGAATCAAGTTATCTTTAATTAGGAGAGGTCCTAAGTAATATCAAAACAGAACAATTTCTGTATAAGATACTTTAGAGATCTTAAGTCAAAAGATCACTTATACAATTATCATAATAAACATTTTTATAAACGCATAAGTAATGTTCTATATGAAATTCATATATTGAGTCAATTTAATATCGACTTAATAAATTTGTTCTCTAACAAGCACTTGTATGTTTGCTTAAGTATCCTCATTCTTTAGTTTATGAGATCAACTACATCTTTTATAACAAAGAAACAAAGCATATGTCAATCTTTCCATTTTGTTAATATCCAGATTTAGGAGAGCAACAACTATGAATAATTTAGAGAAAACTGAAATACAATATGAATCTCATAATTATCTTTCAAGAAAAAATATGAATCTCCAAATTATGATATTATCATAATTCTACTTAAAAAGTATATCTCTCCCATGGACTTAGTTTAATACATGAGTTAATTAAATAAATATATAATAAAGAATATATTTAATTAATTATGTCACAAATATATAACTAATTAATTGACTATATATCATAAACCAATAACTAGTATTTTAATAAGGAATTAAATAATACATGAAAGATTGAGTTTAATATAAAGGTAAAGTGATCAACTGTGCAAACCAACTCAAGTTGAGTATCAAGGAACACAATGTATAAAGTGGAGTTCATATATGGCTAGAGTCACCTTTAAAACAATAGAAGTGAAATTGAAGTCAATAAGAAAAAAATTAAACATTTCACTAGTAATTAAATAATTCTAAATTGCTTGTAACCCTTGAATTACTTGTTTTAATAGTCTAGGAGCTTAATCATTGCATGATTATTTACATTTAGAGAGTAATACATATACTTTATCATAATCAAGAAAATTTCGAAAAGATTTTTAAGAAAACCCTATTGACCACAACACACTTTTATAAAAAAACTTTTGAAATAGTTTTGAATAAAGTTTTTGTCAAATAAGTGTGTTCAATCTTTGAAAAGACCTAAGAGTTAAATATTTCAACTCATTTTCTGTATGACATTAGGTAGTTAAAGGGTTTATTCTAGCCAACTAATGGGATGTTTAAAAGTGGATTGAATATAAAGTTTTCTAATTAGGGATATTAGCTAAAGGTTTGACTAACCGATATGCCAATAGATTGGGCATTAATTACTTGAAGATTTGGTTTGGTTAATTTGTAGTATTTTTAAATTTGGATAAAATAGGAGTTTGTCAAAGATGGATGTTCAACTAGGGGTATCAATTAGCCTAACACATGATTAGTTTTAGTGATTAATAACTACTTGAACGAGTTTTAGATATAAATATATCACATATGAGCTGTGAGGAAAAAATTATGAGTGTTACAAAGTTGATTATATTCTTTCAAAATGTTAAAAAGTGTTAAATGAATTTATTAATTGCACAAACTAATATGAACTCTAGTTCATTAGTTTAAGTAATAAGGAGATTTTTTTTAGTTATATATGATTATACTAGTGTAACAATTAGAGATAATTACTAGGGTGCATATTATGACAATTCTTCTTGATATTAAATGAGAGTTATAAATGTTTTTTCTTCACATGTGACAATAAAAATGTTATATTAAGAGTTCTTCACTCATTAAAGGAAGACGACAATAAATTTTAAATGAAGGTTGGGTTGTTGATATAAGCTAAAGATTATTTAGTTGAACCATTATTGTAAATCAATTTGTCTCTTTTTAACTTATTCTCTTTTATTATTGTTATAATTATTTTATGATTGTCTCATATGAATTTTTCATAACCATATACCTTATAATATGAGTGAATTTTTGATAATAAAATATCCACTCCAAATAAAATGTAGGGTTTAACTTTAATTGATTATATTTAAAAATTTTGCATCAAATTCATATGCACAAAATATTTTTAAAACATCATAGAACTCTGGCATAAAATGAATATTTTAGTAACATTTTGAATATATTATGGAATACTTTGTTTTACAAAAAAAATTAGAGAAAAAAGATTCTGATAACCACCTCTACAAAATTTTGAAGAACACACTTCAAGACTACAATTGTTTAATACTTCACAAAAACCTAACAAATTTATGCTTTCCTTCTTCAATTTGGGATTAGGAATGGCAATGGGTCGTGCCCAACCTAAACTGACTCACCAACTCGTGGTCCGGTCATCAGCTGTCCAACTCATGGCCAACACGACTCGCCTACACATTTTTCTTAAAAATTTTGACAAAACAAAATCGTTTTGCACTTTTCGATCAAGCCACAGGTCAGGCTGAATAGGCATAGCCCCGACCTATGACCCTACCATCCTGGGCCAAAATAGGGCCGAGGTCTGCAGGCCGGGCCAAGACTGCTATCCCTATTTGGGATCACTCAACTCTCCCTTTTCTTTTCTCTGTTTTTCAAATCCTACCCATTATATTTATATTTTTCTAAATCTGTTGTCAATTGTCTGGCCGACGGTAACACTGTCTCTTGATAAGAGTGAGTAAGGAGAGAGCCCAACAGTTATGGAAACACTACCAAATGACCCTGTTCATCTATTTCAACTTTGACTATATCTAGTCTACCTTCTAGTGTTAAGCGTGTTTTGTCTAATCTTATTGAAAATCTAGTTGAAATTACCCATGTTCCTATAGAAATTTATGAGTCTTCTTTACCTTTGTTGAGTCCTTACAGTATCTATTCTCATGATCGTTCTTAGACAAAAAGTATAAGTACTATTTTTTCTACACCTAGACCAAAAGTCAAAGAAATAATCCAGAGTTCCAAATTGGAACAGTGTGGTCTTAGATCTACTACAGTAGAACAATACGAAAGCTTGAGATACCAAATAAGTTGATCTCTCTATGGAGAGAACACAACCATACACATCTACATATAGGAGCTATACGCCTTGTTCTCACACTTTATGGACGAAAGGGGATACCTGCTATAGTTAAAATATCAGTTCTAGACACTACCTGAAGTAAATCACACGTTAGTATAGACTTTACGTTCAAGAAACTAGATACACAAGAAGCGGGGGTTGAATGGTGTATCCTGCTTTTTTTGAATATAAAATCTTGAAAAGAACTTCTCTTGCTTATTAAAAGAATATCAGAAGGTTTATGTGAAAATTATTACTTAGTTAAATCGCAAATTACTTCTATATGATTATTAACAACAAAGTAAACTGAAGTAAAGAGTAAAGAATAGACACTGCGATTTTTATACTTGTTCACCCCAAACCGTGGGCTAAGTCCAGTCCTCAGAGTTCGTCTAAGTGTTTCTTCCCTTCCAAAGCCTCTTCAGGTCTATTACAAAGTATTCTTTCACTATCCTAGCCTCTCCAGGCTATCAACCTTTTCTTTTTCTCACTAAAAAATGATTGTGAGCTTTCGTTACAGTAATGTTAGCTCTATTCTAAGTAAGCACTGTAAGAATTTTCTCTTAGATTGTCTAGCTTTCTAACTTGTCTCCGAATTTTCTAAAATTTTTCTAAGCTTTTAGCATCTTCGACTGCGACTAATATTTATAGCCTTCGTCTCTAACTGCTTCTTGATTCTTGATAATCGCTTCTTAGTTAACCGCTTCTTTAGTTAACCGTCATTTAGTTGAGTTCTGTAACTAACTCTGACTAAATAACTGTTCTAACGTGCTAATATATGTGCGTTTGCGTCTATCTTTACGTCTGCGTTTATATTAACTTGCGTCTGCGTCTGTGTCTATGTTAACTATGCGTCTGCGTATGCGTCTATGTTAACTTTGGGTCTGTGTTTCCTTCTGCGTCTATGTCTATGTTTGCATCTGTGTTTCCTTCTGCGTCTATGTCTATGTTTGCATCTGTGTTTCCTTCTGCGTCTGTGTTTTGTACTTTGTCTGCACACTTAACATACTTGTTAAAAACGTTCATTTGTTTCTAATAGTTATTATTATTTGATTGTCATCAAAATTAATCATCGTAAAGTCCTCTTGACTTAACATATGTCATCCTATCTTTAAGGTTGTAATCAACTCCTTCTAATTACGGTAGATCTATTCATACTAGGATTTCTCAATCTCTACGTATGAAATCAGATTATGATCTAATATCTCAAGTTATTAGAACATAAATAATGCATAGTCAAATTGATATGTGCTTAATTGATTGTTTAATTATTTCATAACACTTAGCGATTAAGGGCATGAAATTGCTTAAAATACTCACCTTGACTCATATATGATTTTAGGCATAATTTGGAAGCAAAAAAGTTAAAGTGAGTCAAAAGCATGATATTTGGTCCATTTTTCGAAGATTAATAATCACTTGTCCTCATGGAGCAAGAAGAAGAAAATTAGAAGACAAGAGGAAGACAAGAAAATGGAATAAAAAGAAGAAGAATCATAGAAAGCATGCAGCACGTGCATGTTTTGCCATGCAAAAACATCAATTTAATGGTGCAGCAAAATGGTAACAATCTATGAAGAAAATGCCAGCATTTGGATAAGCAAGGAAAATGATATGCAGCGTAGAAGCCAAACAAGAGCAGAAAATGACGACAGAACATCCAAGGCAGAGAGTACCAAAATGACAATGCAGGAAGACAACAGATGAATGAAACACATTTGTGTTTCACGCAAATCTTTTGCGTTTAACACAGATGTTGTGTTCATGCATGATGCATTTTAACAAAAATGAACAGTATGAGGGGGATGTAAAAACACTGTAGATGGACCAATAAATAAATCATAAAATGAGATAGAACAGTAGCAGTAGGTTACTCGGAAAGGAGTAAAATAGAACAGTAGCAGCATAAGAGTGCTAAAGGTGGTCTTCAGTTGGGACAATTTTTATGGGGGCTGAAGCATTGTCTTAAGAGAACCATGGAAGGTTAGACATCCCGATGCTAGTTCGGAGGTGACATCGATGCCGACAACTCCGGTTAAGCATTCCTTTCATATTTTTGTTGTTTCTTTCTCTCTTATTGAATTAATTATGTTATAGTGTATGAATGATCGTATTATCGTTATTATTCAATTATTTGTGTATAAACCCATGGGGAATTGTGAAAAGATGATTTTAATGTGTTCATTAAATCGTTTATTTGCAAACTCATTGCTAGAATTTTGATATAATCTGTAATTGTTATGTTGAAATTCATGCATAGCGACTAATGGTTTGTAATCATTAAGGATAATGTACCCTTTGTTAAATGATGCATCATATATGGTTGTTGCCTTGATTAATTGATTTTCCTAATTCATAATGCTACTACCTAATTAAATCTAGAGATCGTATCCTAGGTTATTCAGTGGTTAGGTTTAATTAATGATCGTATCTTGATTAAATACTATTTATGGAAAACTCAGGTTAATTATTAACCCATAATTAATAGTTGCTAGGAGAGGTTAGAGAACAGAAAATTAATGAAATATGTTTAATTAGGGTTTAGGCTGAGGTTGAACCAAAAAACTGGGTCCTTACTGAATTCCCTACTTTTATCATTTTTCGTATGTTTTCTTTAATTTGTTTTTATTATTCTAGTTTCATTTTATTTTCTTCTTTCCAAATTCAAAAACCCCCTTAACCTAAACACTGATTAATTTCATATCAGCAACTTTACACACACTCTTTGTGGGATCGACCTAGACTCACCACTACTACAGTAATAGTCTAGTTTTTATTTTGACTAGCATTACAACGCGCTGTCACAGATCACAATATATCAAACAACCAATCACATTAATAAAATAATCAAATATTGTCAAAATATTTACATAAGGTTCATTTAACCTGAATGCTAATCGAAAATTTAGTTACACATAATTGAACACAAAATCAAACAAACATTGAAAAAAATAAATAGAAAACAATGGAATCATAATTCTAAGTCCCCTTGATTATTTTTTATCAAACGTCCTTGCAATGCAAAGGCTTGATCTTGTATTCCGATGGATCTTTCAATGAAATCTTCGTGTTTCAACTTATCTGGACCAAAAAAGTCCTTTTTGGACATTCTCCACAACTGAAAATCACCTCCCTAGTCTCCTCCTTTGACATGCCTACGAAGCATCACTTTTATATGAAAATATCGGTCTTTTGGTTTGCACTGTCATGTGCACGATCGTGCATAGGAATGTGCATAATTGGAAATTGTTGGATATCATGAAAGTTTACAGATATGCAAAAGTGCACAGTCATGCATTCGTTCCAGATTGCTAATTTTTTGTTTTGTGTCGTATTTTCGTTTGAATTCCTCCATTTTAAGTCTATGAAGGAAATTATCACCTGTAACCACACTTGGAGCAAATTAAGTACCAAGTATATGATAAAGGTATAAAATATCAAGCCAAATACATCAAATATAGGTGGTATAATATAGGCAAATATCTATCTATCAATTTCTATGTGTAAATAATGGTAGTATTCTATATGTAAATGTTGAGCCAACCTTACTAACATATCTCTCATCTAATATATGTATCTCATTATGTATGTTAAGATGTGCAAGTGTGAAGCTGTTTAGGTGATATTAATATTATCGTTTGCTCCTCAACCCTAGTTTCGTCTCCTTATGCCTAAGCCTCCTTTATTACTCCTAACGGGGTGTTAAAAAATGTGAAGCACTAACCAAAAGCATTAAAATAAATCTCCTCCATGCTCATAGCCAACATAATATCTATAATAAGTGAAATGGGAGTGTCAAACACTATCAAATCATGCTTATCGTTAAAGCACTCCAATATCCATGCTAACTATGTGATAATTGAGTTGCCACTCAGTTCATTGAAGTTAAATTGAAGTAGGTAACCTCAAAAATCTGAATGATCATATGCCCAAAGTGTGTGACATCTCAAATGATTTATAACATAGTAAAAAAGAGATTCTAATGAGTGACAACACCTATGCTCTCATGCTAGCCATAAGTGGAGTGGATAAGTAACTTATGGATGTACTATATGGATGAAAAATGGAATATATTCCTTAGACTATGTGGGAGAGTAAGGTCATATTGAAGTAACGTCATTATAATAGTTGGTGGAATAGATCTTTGGGTAGCCCTAATTAAGCCAAACCTTGCTAGGTTGCATATTGTAAGTGCACTCCTCAAAATAGATTCCAATGTAAATCTTAAATTGATTATAGCTAAAACTATGTTATACACCTTCTAACCAAAACTTGGTGGCCAAAATCATCCTCCCATGAGGTCTTTTTTTAATCCATGTGGAATGTGCATATGAAATCCAAAATGAGCTCCTAATAGATCGACTTAAAGATTCCAAAAAGTTCTTACCACTCGTCAAAATTTATGGTCATCTTCACCTGGTTCTCCAAATTGAAATCTCATAATACTTCTTATACAATGTATCATAGCAACCCAAACTACTTTGTATGTAGTGACTAATAATGCTTCAACTAAAGCTCAATTCTAAAATGTAAGAGTAGATGCTTGAATAGCTCCATAGGTGGTGTTAGTGGTGGAACCTCTATTGTAATTTGCCATAATGATGAACGAGTCCTATGGGTAGTTACCTATAAGGTAAACGTAGAGGTAATGACTCCAAGTCTCTTACATCAGGCCTACTCCTTCTCCCACCTAAGTTATACTGATAGTGCTATTTAGTAAGTAATTATCATACAAATTGGAAAAAAAATCAATATTTAATGTATATAATGCAACACCGTGTACCACGTATGTATTGATATCAAGTTATGATGCAATGAGAGTGAAATGTTTAAATTCCATCACACAAAATAATTAATATGACATATGACCCTCTAAAATAATTATACTTTGTTGTATAACATTTCCCTCATTTATTTTCCTTCCACATTAATGCACAATTTGTTGAACCTTGAATTTTTCTTAGAATTTATTTTATTAAATTAACAACCATGAATATAAGTTAGAATTCATGAATTAGTAATTTTTGGAGTTTAATTAGATATATTATGAATCTCCTGTGGTTGCTTAGATTAAAAGAAAGAGTTAGAATTAAGTTAAGGAGTTGGAAGGCATTAGATTAATAAGGAAGGGTAAGTTTAGAAAGAGAAAATTTGTTCTTAAACTATTAAGAAAAGAAAAGAAGAGAGTTATGTGTATTAAGAAAGAAAAAGAGAGAAAGTCGTGGAAGAAACTAGAAGAAGAGAAGGAGAAACCTAAGCATAGAAA
>JAOTAY010000191.1:33130656-33142247 GCA_025629805.1 Erythroxylum baracoense | reverse complement strand
TCTTGAGACGGAGACAATTGTTTCTGTTCTGTCCATCACAACCAAACAGCTCACTGTCTCCAATTTCTGTTATGTTCCGTCTCCAAATTTCCGTCTCGTTCCGTCTCTGCATATTGGAGACAGTAACCAAACAGACTGTTAGAATTTGAAATTTAGGCTCATTAGCTGTCTTCTTCACTTTATCTTTAATTAGTAATTATTACCCATAGCAAATTGCTTGATGTCCATTCATCAAAAACTAGAAACAAGATTCTTAATTAACACCAACTTGTTTATCTTTTATCCCCTAACTTCAAACCATCTGGTTAACAATTAATCTTATAGTTACTTCAGGCTATTGTGGGGACTACCAATAGTTATGACATAGATCCTTCAACCTGTGGCTAACTTATTTTTTTATCGTATCATCTAAACGAAGTTTTTAAGCGAGCTTCATCTCAAGACCTGATTCTGCCTAGTGTTGTTAGCATCTTTATACGTACGTGCTCCTTCTCCAATTAATCTTTAAAAATTGCCATGACATGGTTCACGAGAGCATCAAATCATTCTAGTCATAAAAAGATTAGAGAAGGTTATGATGTCTTTTTCTCACATTTAGCATATGACAGACTGCGATACTTAGTGGCCGACAGCATGGTTTCCAAATTATTGATTCAATCTGGTCACTTGCAACCTAGCTAGGTCCTAGCTGTCTTCAGCTTACATTTTGTGTTCGGTTCCACAACATTTTCTTGTTAGGTATATTTGAAAGGTCACATAGACAGGTTCAAAATATGTAAGGTGCTTGACTGCTAGCTAGACTAGCTCTATAGCCGACGTGGTGAAGAGTCACCTAGTCTAAATATGATGGATGCTAGCTATAGTGGGGACAGTTTCCATTATCTTTTCTGGAAGAGCAGCTTAATTGCCAAGGAGAATAAGCTTGGACCAACTTCAGCCAACAGCAAAACATGAGAGCACTACAAGAACTTTTCGAAAAGTTGTAACAATGAAACTAGGATAATCGAATTTCTACCATCTGTGAACTGATCCAAGGGCCCTGTCAATTTGAATCATCGAATAATTAAACATGTAACCTAATTGTCATTGATTAGTTAGTTCTGATATGTATCCCATACATAGTTGGGCACCTCTAAGGCCTACCCTAGGCAAGTATCGACCTTACCTAGTGATTTTCTTGGTTGCTGGAAGTGAAGAAAAATATACAGCTATCATTAGGCATCCGCCATTTCTAGAGCTTCCAATCTAAATGACCCGGGAGCTGACACTAATTAGATCAGAACAAAACCAAATTACTTAATGTAAACATAAAGAATTAAAGATCGCACAGTGAAACTCCGCAAGGTATTGGCTGGGTGATGAGATAAGTTCATATTATATATCAACTTTACCGAGTTCAAATCTTGTTGAAACTGGGGAGGATTGGTATAATAGTCTTAAGTTTCAAGTCTTGCTGAAAGAGGGATTGGTATAATAGTCTTAACTAAGTAGTAAATTCAAATGCAATCTTTATTTAGCCTTAACTTGTCAAATTTTAAACGGTTAAAAAAGTAACGAATTGAACTTGGGAGTTTGAATGCGATACCCAATAAGTTCGTTTCTTAAAGTAAAAGGGCATATGCTCTAGATTTTCTAACAACTTATGAGGATACTTGAGAAACCTACGTTTCGGGACTTCATTAACACAATTCGTCTGCATCCTCTGTGAGAATGCAATTCCCTCTTTTTTCACCTTCTTATTGAGTTTCCCATACTCAAGGCCAAGGTGTGGATACTTGTGGGAATGATTACGAATTCTCAACTGTCATTCATCCTATGCAAGTTAAATGGAAGCAAGGCATAAGGTACACAATAAGACTACAATCTCATCTTTGACTTTCGATTTCTCTTTAAGTTCTAAGGATTAAAAATTGACTTAAGCATCAAAGCGTTAACGTTGGAATCACCTCTAATGTTATTTTATAGAAATTTATTAATTTGTCTAGTAGGTTTGTAGTTAATTTTTGAATCAGTCTGTTCAAAAAAAGTATGCATGTTTGCGCATACATCAATTGACGTTGTTTATGGGAATTTGAACAAGAAATTAAAGGTCAAGATGAGGATTTCTAATCATCCCATGCTAAAGTGATCAACAATAGCAAAAGTTCCCGGATCAAATGGTGAGCAAGACCTATCTATAGGCAGGTCTGAATTTTTTGAAATTATTGTTAAAGTATCAGAAGAAAAAGAAGATTGATGGAACATATTATTTTAATGAGGAGAATTTTAAGTTGGTCAAGCTTAACGATTATTCAATGTTCATAACATTAACTTTGACCAACTTTGATACAAGAAGGATTTTGGTTAACAATGGCAACTTTATTGATATTTTGTTTAAGACGCTTTCATCAATTTGGAATTCACCAAAGCACAACTTGGACCAAAATCAAGACCATTGGTTGGCTTCAAGGGAGGATAAACCCATGCTTTATGAAAGATTATAATACTAAAGAAATTAAAAACTCAACCCAAATAGGCCACAATATCTGTAAAATTTCATTTGGTTAATAGGCCTCTAGCTTATAATATTTTTTGGAGAGACATTTTTTATACTCCCTTAAGGCTATATTGTCAACTTATCATATGAAAATTTCGACTGACAAGAGGGTAGTCGAGGTTTATAAGTATTTGGAATTTATTAAGTAGTGTTATCTAGCATTTACAAAGGCTGAAGAAAGTGATCATGTTTATGAGGTTTATTATCAAGAATTAAGGAGAGGTGACATATCGAAAGTGATGGATCTATAGAGTCGTTACTAAGAGAATACGCTAATATTTTTGCCTAAAAACCTAAAGAAATAAGGAGAATCAAACCCAAGATGGTGATGCATAAATTAAACTTTGAGCTTATATTTAGGCTTGCCATGTAGAAAAAATATATTCTCTCCCTAAAGAGACAACTCTCTATAGAAGAAGAAGTAAAGAAAAATTCTAGCATGACGTTATATACAAGGTGTAATATCCAAAATGGCTTGTTAATATGGTAATGGTCAAGATGTCCATTGAGAAATGACATATGTATGTAGTTCACTTATCTAAACAAGGCATGCTCAAAAGATAGCTATCATTTGCCTAAATTTAACTAGTTAATAAATGAGGTAATAGGCCATCAGTGGTTTAGTTTTGTGGATGCATACTATAGATATAATCAAATCCTTATGCATGGTCAGATATTTAGAAAATATCTTTTTTAATCTAAACGGTAACATATTAACATTGAGTAATGCCATTTAAACCTTTTTTTAGAAGAAAATTAGAGGCATATATCACTGGCATACTAGTCAAGACCAAATGCTAAAGAGTCCATGTCACAGATATGAGGGATTGATGTAAAATTGTGGGAAAATTTGGAATGGAGCTTAACTTGAAAAGTGTATGGTTGGAGAATCAATAATTCCTAGGCTTTATGGTGACAAAATGAGGTATAAAATTCAATATGGAAAAGATGAAAGGCAATACATGTTATAAAACCTCTAGGCTCTATTAAAGATTAATAAGGAGACTAGCAAGCATGTCTAAGTTAACAGATTATTATAAATCCATCTTCTATGCACTTAAGTAGGTGAAAAACTTTAGCTGTGTTCTTAATTGGAATTTGAATAATTGAAAGCTTATATGCCGCAACTTTATTTGGTCATATCATATTAGGTTCTAAAATAAGTATTAGTAGGGGAAGAGAAGGGGTAATAAAATTCATTGTATTATGTTTATAAAGTCAGAGAGAATACACAAAGTTAAAAAAGATAAATTCTTACTCTTTTGGTCTCTACAAGAAAGATTAGACCTTATTTCGATACTGATATTTGTTGGTTTATAACCTACAGTCATTCGTTTGGATGTAGTTTGGTGACAAAATAATTTAAAGTCATTTTTTATCTTATACATATTTAGATGTATATGATAAAGTCTATGAGATAATTATATATTACAAATGAAATTATAATGAGATTATAATTATGAGATTAATATTGCATTTATGTATTATTCCTAAATTGTTCCTAATCTCTTTTCTATTAAGACTGGACATTAATAGAACGTAAAAAGGCTAGCACAAGATATGTTTTTCCTTATGGGGGAAGTAGTTAATCTCATAGACTAAAGTATGGATATACTTAAACAAACATATAGTGCTTATTAGAGAATAAGTTCACTAAACTAACCTGACATGAGAAATTCATTTGAAACATTACTTGTATATCTATGGAAATTCTTGTTGTGATGACTGTATAAGTGATCCTTTAACTTAAGGTATTCAAAGTTATCTTGTATAGAAATTGTTATGTTTTGACACTACTTATGACCTATTTAATCATGGGTTGTTTAGTCGATAGTCATTGGATGCATAATGAATAATATGGAGGTAGTTGTATGATCAAGATATGATTCATCACCTTATAGTAATTAGGGAGAATGTTCAATTGTTTACGATTAGGATTGATTCAGAAAATCTTTGGCTAAGGTGGAATGACACTTTGTAAATAGATTACAAATGTCATTAATTGAATCAATAGCTAATGATAAAGAACTAATATAATTGGACTCAAAAGGAGTAGACGTTAATTCCATGCTTTGTTTAATCAGAACATTGTATAATAAAAAGATTGAATTAGACAAAAAAATCATGCATGAAAAGGTTAATTAAAATCAATTTGACATTCCTAAATATTTAGGTGATCATGATGCGTTGCTAGACGCTAATCATGATCAATGATTATAAATTGTTTAATTAGAGAATTAAAGATAAATTAAAAGGAGTTTTAATTTGTATAATTCTAATTATAATTTATAATCATTGTCAACATATCTGGCAACCTAATAGGTCTCACATATAGAACAAGTTGAAAAGAGCAAAGATATATTATGAA
Organism: Erythroxylum baracoense; assembly: GCA_025629805.1. Lineage (NCBI taxonomy): Eukaryota > Viridiplantae > Streptophyta > Magnoliopsida > Malpighiales > Erythroxylaceae > Erythroxylum > Erythroxylum baracoense. The sequence continues at coordinate 33,137,343 of JAOTAY010000191.1, read as the reverse complement.
GTTGGACTTGATTGTAAAGTTTGGGAAACTTCATAATTAAATATGAGATATTTAATAAATAAGGATCACTATAAAATATTGGATCTTATTTGATCATAATTGGTATTTAATTAGAATCATTTATAATTATAATTAAAGTTTAATTGAAATTGGAATTTAATTTTAATTAAATTACTAAAATGTCCAAAATCTATTATAAATAGGCTTAAGCTCTAATGGAGCTATCACTTTTTGCTTAACCTTCTATGTAAAAGTTACAAAGTTTTCTCAACCTGATCTATGGATACCGTTAGAGGCCAAATGCTTATGTGGCCATGGTAGTTGAGATGGAGTAGTTTTAGAAATAGGTCAAGGGATACGATAAGAAAAGATCAAGATTTGGAATAAGGTATGAATTATGATTCATACTTTGTTATTGATTTATGTGTTAATTATTTTATAGACTTAAGGTCGTCTTGGTTTTTTGAAAATTAAAATATGAAAAAGTTTTGTAATAATTCTGCTGCGATCGAGATTAGGTCCCGTCCTAGTATCCGAACACTATTATCAGCACATTCATAGGCTTGCCTTTGTATCAGCCTTTATACAAACATAGTTATATGTAACTGGTTAAATGGTTTACAAAGCTAAGTGGACACGATGTTTATTATATGATAAGGATGTCCCTTAAATCGAAAGTGATCATCAATTTATTAGTAGAATGTATAGGTCGATAACTAGAGTCAGAGGAAACATAACCAATAATAATATAGGTAATGTTTTGATTAAAGGGCCATTCAATATAAAGATCAGGTATGCACATAAGCGTAACTTCAAAGTCCCAAACAATGAACCAAAGTTGCATGCAGTGAGATTGGCATCCCACATAAAATTGAAGGATGTATAGATATGCTCAAACTCTCAGTTGATGATAAATTAGGTACTAGAAAATTTTTGAGCCAAGGAGAAAAGTATGCAAAGATATAAGCAAAAATATCTTCAAACTACCCAAGTCATGTCCATAAAATTGTAGATGATCCCTTGAAGATAATGTTATGCTAGATCAATTTTCCAAATTGAGGCACAAGGAATTTAAGAGGGAGTATTTTGGGAAAATAAGTTTTAACTTAAAAAATTAGAAATTTAAGAAAATAAAATTCATTATTGAGAGGATGGTTTGGTGAAGGTGATTGGAGAATATATACAAAAGGAATGTCTCCTTAACAAAGTCAAAAAAGCTAAAAAGGATCAAGTGTGGAGCTATAAAGTATACATTGAAAGGTGAAAATCTCTATATCAAGTCTTTTACTTTGCTCTACTTACATTATATGGTATCATTTGAATTACCTCAAATTATAAGGGAATGTTATGATGAAGAATATGGAGCATATCTAGAGACTTATAAATTGTCCCACAAAATACTAAGATATGGATATTACTAACTAATACTGAGGAGGGAAAGCTAAAAGTATATTAATAAATATGATAAGTTCTAGTGATATTCTAATATGCACAATAAGATCATGTCTAATTATTTACCTATCTCTATTATAGTACTGTTTTCTTAGTGAGATAATATCTTAAGCTATTTCCTTCTAGAAATGTATTAAATTAAGTTTATTATGATGACCATTAATTACTTTGCTAAATAGGTAAAAGTCGAAACCTACACCACCATCACAATCAAGACTATAGAGAAGTTTCCTAAAACTAACATATTCAGTCATTATATAATCTTTTTAACTACTATTACAAATAGTGGTCCCTAATTTAGTAGTAATGGATTCTTACAATTTTGAAACTAGATGTAGATGAAGAAATGTTTCACATATATTGATCATTTGCAATCCAATGATCTAATATAGGTGATAAATAGGATTATTCTTTAAGGTCTTAGAACTAGGGTGAAAAAGTTTTAAGGAACCCCAGTGGATCAGATTCACTATATCCTTTGGGTGTACCTCGATTGATAAACAATATATATATAGTACTTTGCTATGCTTTTCATACAAATTGTCTCTTTTAATTAAATTTATCTTATGTTTTACATAATTGTGAAATAGTTGCATAATGAACATATGTTAGGCCATATTTACTTAGGGTCAAAAGTGACCCTTATATTAGTAAGGTTAGACTTATTACTTATACCTTTTCTTATAAGATTGACCTCTACATATCACTATACTAATATAGAATGATAGATTCACTTGTTTCTATTCTTATAATAGGATAGTAAAGAAAATGAAATACCAAACAAGTTTTTGGTGTTACTGTTCAAGAGACCGGATAGATATTAATCTAGTCTTTTTTTTTACATTTTTATTTATTTACTTTTCAATTATTTATTTTCTATACTGTGCTTATTTTATTTTAAGTATATGACACTTAGTCTATGATAAGTATAAATTCTTTAGATCTCATTAAAGAGAATTTAAAGATTGAAAAGATGCTTTTGAGAAAAATGAGAGAGAGGAAAAGGTTAGTAGACTAATTAGATCAATAACTTAAAATAATGGAAGGAGAGAGAAAAATTATAGCAGATTACATGAAGCCATCATTAATAAGGCATAATCTAGCATAAAAAGATCGATGATCCAATAAAGCAACTTTGAGACTAAACATCATTAAGATGTCCATATAGTTTGATATATTGCTTGATAAGGAACCCAATACACATATCACTAAAGTCAATAGAGCAACTGTCAACATCGTTAGGTTAGTGTTTTTTCCATTATCATTGTGGGATCAATCAAAGCAACGTTAAATCAATATATATTGGTTTAGTTACTACATGGGATATTCAAATGGGAAGTTTTTAACCAAGTACTTCTTGTTAGCTAAAACTATGAAGTTAAGGAACAATATCTCTACTTACATATAGTTAGTTAATAAGACAATTTACAAATTATAGGAAAGGTATAAAGATATACTCAGGAGGTGCTCACACTATGGTACTAACTTAGTTGCAATTTAAACCTTCTACAATAGTCTATATTATTAAAATAAAAAGATGATTGATGTAATAGTTTGAGGAACCTTAGATAATAAGATTCTAGAAGTATCCCTAGAGTTAATTAAAAAGGTGAAAATTAAGCAATTTTAGGGCACTAAGACTAGCAGTTATTTACAATATTGATGCAGTCATATTATTTCCAACTCAGTTTGATGCACTCATAAGGAAGATTCATATCTTGAATAGAGCAGCATGAACAACCCAAGCAATAAGTTATGACTATATGAGGTAGAGTATGACAATAGCTGTATGAAGATGGAAGTCCATTTTCTAAGTCAACAAACCATGTGGACTATTTAGAGAAATACTAATGACAACAAAATAACTTCTACCATGTTACACATAATTTAGGTTAACAAAATAATCCAAACTTTGCTCGGAGCAATAAAGTAACAGGTTTAGGAAAGATACCAAGTAACCTTGTGGATTCCTGCAAAAACCTATAACTTAAAAAAGATACAAACTAGCTTGGGTTAAAATTGGAGAAGCTAGCTCATAGAATGTTTGATAAGTTTAAAAGGTCATAATTAAAGGTAGATCAATTGGTGACTTTCAATAAGAATTTGGAATTTCAAATAATATAATTGTCCAATTCAATACACTCAAATGGGCACATATCTTTACCAAGTCAGAATAAGTTAAACCTAAAGAAGCAGGTAATATTTATTAATAAGACAAGTGGAAAGGGCTTAGTGAAGATGAAGGAGATAAAGGCATTTTAAGAGTTTAAATGAGAAATATCCTTCTATTTCTATTGATGATTTCTCTTATGTTATCATTACAATAGATCTTAAAGTTTATAATTCTTTGTAAGAAATAATTAAAAATAGTGCAACTAAAGAATGGCACTATGTAAGAAAGAGATGTACAAGGTTAAGACGATCAGGTTCCATAGAAACAAAATAAGGCATGGGAAGAAGAAGGCCTTGTATGGCACTTATACAACTCCTATAAAAGGAGGTGACAAGTTGGCTGCTCCATACCTTGATCAATAATAAAAAAGAGTCTAACTAAATGACTTAAAAAAAACTCTTGTCGGGAGGCAATCTAAATAAAATTTTTAAGAAATTTAATTTATTTCAATCAATTACTTTGAATTACAAGACAATCATTTATATTTTGGATTTGTTTTAATTTTTTATTTTAAATAGTGTTTTTAATTTACATTTATTTAATCCATAATCATCATTTAAAAAATTTAGAGTGTTAATAGATGTTTGTGTTCTTTTTTGTGATTTCCCTTAGATGAAAGTGGAAAGATTTTTTTTGCAAAAAGTAGAATAAGGGGATAGCTTACAAAATATAAGGGATAGAATTTCAATCCATAACATGTTTTGATATAGACTTGATATGCTCTAGAGACACTACCTTACCTTCTTCTACAAGCCTACAATTAGGACAATTTATATTTTAGTGAAAACATAACTTAGGACATACCCATGTCCCAAACCATACCTATATATCTTATGTGTAACTTGGTCCCAGTGTGATACATAGCCTAAAATACATCAATATAATTAGGTCAATTTATATTTTAATGAAAAAATAGCTTAGGACATGCCCGTGTCCTAGTCCATATTTACATATCATATGTTTAACTTGGTTTTGGTGTGATACACAACTTAGGATACATCCATATTTCAAACTATGTATGAGTGCATATATATTTTAGTAAGGAGCACAAACTATGAGACACCTATGTCCTAAAAAATTATTTAAAACCATTTTCACACCCAACAAAGCAAAACACAATTCTTTATTCATTTCTTAAATTTCTCAATTTTTTGCTCTCTCTTGTTGAAATTTATCCTAAAATATTTGCTAAGTTAATTTTGTCAATATCATTCCATATAAACATTGATCACCTAACATTTCCTCAATAATTTTCAAAGTTTCGAAGATAAGGTTCATTTTAACTCAAAATTGGGCTTTTTCAAGTGTGGATGTGATTTTTTTATTTTTATTAGTATAGATCATGCAATTACAAGAATACTAGTAAGAGAGTATAATCAAGCAAAAAGAATGAGGTAACAAATAGAGGAATAGCTTCACAATGCTAACTTTGACAGTGCTCACCAATGAAGCTTTATGAGGTATGAAAATCCTGAGGACTAGAGTGTTTGAAGCCAATATAAGTATAGATTTGCATGCTTGGATGGAAGTAGGTTTGAGTAGGCTAAAATAATGATTGAAAATACAAGATGGAGTTAATTTTTCTTTGGTATAATTGAAGATGTATATAGGGAGCTCACCATTTAAGTATTGTCAATATTCAAATTTAAGATATAGATAGCTTGGGGTGACCCAAAAGTGATAAAATTTTAGATAAAATTGTAAACATTTTGATGTCCGTTATCAAATTTAGAGTGTATTATGCATTTTATACACCAAAATTTATGGAAATTACATTTTACCAAACGTCTTTCATTAACTTTAATGCGCATATAATTTAGCCCACCTCATTATAAAGAGATAATTTTTGATACTATACAAAGGATCTAATTAAAACAAATAGCTCCCTTATCGCTTCACCTACAATGTTATTTTCTTCAAGTGATTACTCACATATTTTGGTAAAAGGGAGAGTATGAGGGTGTAATGACCTTACATGATTTCTTATATTCATGGTGTGTCATCAATTAAAAATTAGTCATTATCTTGCATATTATTTAGACCATATGGTGACAAGGAAGAAGGGTGCAATATATATGCTCCTCCCACCAGCTAATAACCTCTAGGTATTCACTAACTTATCCATAATGAGCATTGAATATTAAATGCCCTCCCTTAACCTTGAAACTTTGAGATATATGAGATTTAGTCATGAATGTTTGGAGAGTGTATGTTTTAGCCAGTCATAAGGGTGAGAAGTTGCGGTGATGTGTCAAGACTGAACGCTAACAAGGTCGATAAGAGATTTAAGCAACCACCACTAACTATTATGTAACACAAAGGAGAAGCATCAACATTTGAGAATGTACAATCACTACCTTAACAATCAATATTTGAGGACATGAAAAGAATAGTTGCTAAACTAGAGCAATAATAGACTCCGATCATTTAGATTTTAAAGGAGCAATGAGAACTCCAAATCTGGCAACATCTATAATTAGATTAGATGACCTTGGTTATGAGCGCTTATTATGATCATTTTGGATTTTAAATGCCACGTAAAATTCATTCATCCTTTTCATCTTCAAGGGAGTGAGATGTTGGGAGTGCTCATGATGATGCAACTAATAGCTAGTCTTTTTTATTTTCTTTATTATATTTTATGATTAATTCTTTCCCTTGCATGTCAAATCCTTGTTTAATTTTTTAGTTTTCTTTTATGTTTTATTATTTTTATTCTTGTTAAGTTTTTGTGCAAGACATCTAATTGTATTTTGATATATTTTGTTGTAAAAAAGTAATATCAATGACAAGGCACTAATAAGTTTTCTTTTCCTTTATCTTCTTCCTTCATCTTTTCTTTTTAATTAATATTTCTTTTTTGTGCTTATTAGCAATGTTTTAAAAATTGGACTAGACATTGAACCATTCGAAGGAAAGGTTTTAAGTTTAGAGGTTCAACCGATAGTGAACCGCTATAAAACTGGTATATAATAAATAAGAAGTAAAAACTTGTAAGAGTAAGTAAAAATAAAATATTTTATTGAAATAAAAAATACACCAATGTCTATTATTATATAATG
>JAOTAY010000191.1:33116679-33130556 GCA_025629805.1 Erythroxylum baracoense | reverse complement strand
AAATAAAATATTTTATTGAAATAAAAAATACACCAATGTCTATTATTATATAATGAACTAGTAATAAATAAATATGAGTCTAATATAAAACTTAAAATAAAAATAAAAATCAAAAATGTTTTTAAAACCTTGATTTTATCCCTCCTGTGGATTGACTAAAAAGCTTCCTTAATGCTCATACTTTTGCATTAGTATGAGGGCAAGCCATTATGGTAATCTAGGATGGGACAGATGTTTAATATAAGTATTATGCAGGCCTCTATGGGAGGAAAAGGTTGACCAATAAAAGAAATGTTCAGTGTATGACCTTCAAACTGATTGTTTTAAATCTTGATTGAACATTATCTGCACTACCATATAAGTTGCAGCTGTTTGTTTCATTTTCCACAATTTACTGACATGCTAACTACAATTATGCTAGCCTGATTACAGAGCTATAAATCCCAAAACTAAGGTCAAGACTAACTATCTAGTTGCATTTTCCATGAAAGATTTGTTTGTCCAAGTTTAATGCCCAGGAAAGCTGTTGTGTAAATATTATTCTTTAGTCCCAATATAAACAGCAGAAATTGATCAGAACCCTTCAGAAGTGAAAATGTTGCCCCCTAAAAACATCCTAACTGGAATAAGGTACCCATTGTTTGTGAAGTGATAGAAGTTTTCAAGCTAACAAAGATGTTGAACAAAAATAAAATTTTATTCCTGAATCTAGGAAAATGTTAAACATTTAACCCTGATACAAACCCAATTCAAAAAAAATTTCCTTCTAAAATACCCTAATTGCATAGCATCCTAAAATTCGTAAATATGGAGACAATCATCTTAGTCTTAAGAAAAAGTTAAAAGAAAACCAAAATGGGACTTGAATTTACACAATAACCTGAGCGGAGCACCCAGTCTCTTCTGCTTTCAAGAGTTCTAGAGCACTAGAAATATCAGAGTCAATATCGAGGACCAAATTGGATACTGCATTGGTCTATTTTGAAGGTTAAGTTCTGCAAGGAAAAGGGTTAGTGAGAGAGTCCAACCAGTCCTCTTTAAGTTATGCAACATCAGCTACTTTAGCATAAGGCCTCACTGTTCTTTCCCTTGGAACACCTCTCACTAACTTGGAATCAAAAGAACTAGTCATTGTATAAAAGGGCTTTAGCTTAGATGCAGAGGAAATAAAGGATAAATGTTTGGGTTTAACGGTTGAGAAGAAGTGAGAATTCATGAATTGGTTCCTAGAGAATGTAGGCTTTGTGGCTCTAATTGAATAATCCTGTTGCAAGTAGAATCGAGAGGGAGTGACAAAAATTTCCAGATTTTGGACAAAATCCACATTTTTGTCAAAGAAACATTATTTTTGGAGATAACCCTAGATGATGTCTATTGTCAATCTAAAGACAAAATTCCCCTCGATTTATCACTCTTTTAATTTTCCTATTTGGATTCATCAGGCCTCACAGCTTCATTTTGGAGTCGTATACCGTGAATGCAAAGTAAAATCTTTGAAGAATAGGTTGGAAGATAGAGGAAGACAAACCCAACTCTTGCATGTCCTAAGAAATGGAGAAATGGAGAATTGTTAGGCTTTTCTTTTTCTTTTGCAGATCGAGAGAAGAGCAACGAGTGCTACTTTTGTGTGAGAAAGTGAGAGAAGCGGGGAGGGAGAGAAGAGGGGTGACTGGCGAGATAACAGACTAGGGTATTTTTGCATGGTCTTTGTCTCGCCGAACCGGTGTAACCAGTTTAATGAAAATCGGCCAGTTCTCTAGTAAACCGGCTGGTTTTTATACTGACAGGTTTTTTGTTAAAACTGAACCAGACCACTAACGGATTCAGACTTTTTTCGATCGGACCGGTCAGACGGATCCAGTTTTTAAAACCTTGCTTATTAGTCATCTATTAATGATAATATATAGTTTAAGTGGAGGAGAGGAATGACTATTTTGAATCTTAGTTAATTGAATAAAAAATTCAAGTAAATTAGTTTCAATTGTAATTAGCTTAGATAATAATAATTTTGAAATAAAATAGATAATGAAAATTGAGGAGATTAAAGTGATACATTAGATGTTTGATTTATTTTTTATTGAACTACATTAGGTTAATGGATATGGCTACTTTAGTAGTTTAGTTCAAACTTGATTGAAAAATATTGAGAACTTATGCTTGATTCAAATAATGAGACATACATATGATTTTAACATAATCTAACTCAAGAGTTTAGCTTTATATATGGCTGAGTATTTCATATTAGTTAAGTATTGATAGAATAAAAATGTGAATAACGTAGCTTGATTAGTCTAATTAGGTTCCATTTTTGCATAATTTTAAGAGCATTTTACTAGTGTTTTGATAGTTTTTACAGGATTTGATACTCAATTTGGCTTGTGCTTTGTTTTCAAATGCTCTGTTAGCTCTTTAATGAATAAGAAAGGAATTCAAGTAAATTAAAGTCAAGTTATAGCATTTTTGGCATGACTTTAGAGGAAGGATTTTTAACACAATTTATAACATTGAATCATGTCCAATCCTTGTTCATGAGTTAAGTAACACGGTTTTAACACAAATTTATGCTACATATTTATATTGATGGTGATTTTTATGAAATTTGAGGTTTATAAAGAATGAAAGTTAGAATAGCAACAAGTGTGCTACTCAAATCGATGTTACACTTATCTTGGCAATGATATTTTTGAATATTTTAAGGTTTTGCCATATTAAAAAAGGATGGAAACGGACATATGATTATAAACTTGAACTAAAACATCTTAAGATAAAAGGTAGAAACGTTAGAGAGAAAAGAAAGGGATTTTCATTGAGATTCAAGTAAAGACTTTAAGATTTCAAGACCCACAAGAATGAGTTCTTCCATTTTGGATTCTTTCTTAATTATTATTTGTTTTCTTTGTCTTAGTATGAACTAAATTGAGATAGATATAGATGGAATGAACCCTTAAACTATTTGTTTGGATTATTATTTGATTTAATAAAAGACCCATTTTTCCTTGTGAATTATTCATTATTACTTCTTTTATTTGAATTAAAATTTGTTAGTATTTTAATTTAGTTTCATATTTCATACATACAAATTTAGAAGGCATGTGTATGAATATATTGCAATATGAATAATAAGAGTTGCATGAAATCTTAGAGACATAATCATATAGGTCTTTTAGGTTAGAGCCCAATATAATAAAGAAATTGATAAAAAAACAAATTATTATGCTCTTAGGGGTTTTGAGTAGAAACGTATTTCAATCAATCAACCTTAATACAAGATTTATAATTCTTTACAAAGAATATAGTTGTAACTTTGAAATTTATAGCAGTTTTAGAAACCAATTTTAAAAATTGAATCAAGATAATTTAATCATATAAAAGTTCTAAGGAGATTCTACATTTGGATCTTGATTATCTATTGATTGCTTCATTCTCGTTTATTGCATTATTTTGTTATTTTAGATTGGTGATTTTAATTTAGTTAATCACTGTTAGATTAGAAAATAAAAAAGGTTACTAATATTCACTTACTTTAAATCAATCATTCATTTTGTTAGATTAGATAATAAAAAAAGTTACTAATATTCATAGTTCTTATAGGAACGATACTCGTATTAACTATACTATATTAAAAGAATGATAAGTATACTTGTCTAGTTGATCTTTAGTATTATTCAAAGTATATAATCATATTCATATGAATTATGAATTATGAATTGTGAATTATATTCTACTGATTATAAGTACTGCTAGTAGCTATTTAAAATTTTAACTTAATTGAGTAACTGAAGGTATTTATTACAAGATGATTGTCATCACATAAAAGGTTATGATGACATTTCAAGTAAGCTCATCATGCTCCAAAAAGTAATTATGTTATTTTATGCTCATTATGGTTTTTAAGTACTTATGAATTTATGTTTTTTATTTATTTTATGTCCATATTTTATATAGGGCTATATTGTTTAATTGAGTTGATATTTGAAAGATTGTTACATTAGGTTGAATTTGAATTATGAGTCAGTGTAAATATCTAGAAACTTAGCTAGTTGATGAACAAAGTGATTAAGCAGATAATGAGTAGTTATAATTATTTTAATTAAGTTTTAATTCCTTAGAATTGAAGTTTACTTATGTTGATGACTTTTAAAATTGATTTGTTTAATAACAAGTAAATTATAAGTGTGGGGGGTATTTGATAAGCATAAAATTTACAGATATTTATTTAGCATTTTGCTATAATTTCAATTAAAATTACCTTGTTTTAATTGGATTTATAATGTGATGTAGTTCATTATGGAAAAGATGCTTAGGGAATGATGTTTGTTAAGAATTTATTGTAATTTACAAGGAAGATATCAAGAAAGTGTTAAGGATCTTGATTAGAAGAAGATACACGACTTAGCACATGGTTATGTTTCAAAATATGTTATGCAATATAAAGGCGATGAGACACGACTTAGCACACGGTTATGTTCCAAAATATGTTATGCACTATAAAGGTGGTGTTAAAAGAATGATGTCTTAGAAGACAAAGGGGGACCTTGTTAAGTGATATGAAAAATTTAAAAGAAACATGATCTAAAATATATGTATGTCAGAGCTTGTGTCGCTCTCTAAAATGACTTGAGAAGAAATAGTGTGATACTCGACCTCATATATAATAAAAAAGGAGACCATTTGTAGCACAACTAAGAGAAGCAGTGTAATACAAAACCTAGGAAATAATCATATCCTAAACTGTTTTTGCCATGGGAGGTTTTAAATAAAGAGGTATAGACCCTTGGACAAAATATATCTGTAAATATAGAATTGATTGTAATAAGTAATAAATTTTAGAGTAATATAGTGTATCGATCTTACAAGGACTATACTATTATGTTTATTATACTGACAAAATAATACATAAAATAATATTTAATAAAAGATAACTAAATTATGAAACTGACTAACATAAGATAATTAAATAACTAAAAGGATTCAGATAACAAACGTTATGGTTTTGGAGTTCACTTATGGGAATTTTGATTATCATACAAGATTGATTATTATGTTTGAAATAAAAACTAACCTAATATATCTACGCACTCTCTAGAGACATATAGGTGTATTCAAGTAGGTAATTACCACCCCCTAATGTGCAATTTAACCTAATTAAACTCATTAATTAGAATTATTCTCTTTAGTTATCAAAATAGTCTAGGATATCCTTATCTCTTAAGCTAAGGTTTTCATACTCCTAGAATATAGATTATACTTCACTCTCCATTGCTTTTTCATAATTCCTAAGTTTGAAACTATGATAACCATTCACAAACTCAACAATTAAGAGTAAAGAGAATAAATTCAACCAAACAATAACCATTTATATGTTAATAATTAAAAGATATATCACAAGTTGCATCCCTAATCCTAACTAAGTTTTTAACTAATAAACATTTAGAAAATAAAACTAAAACAAAATAATCTTAATATAAAAGAAAGGAGGAAGAAAGATTTGGAAGAGTTGTTATGATTCTCCTCCACTCTTGCTCTAAATTCATCTTTCATACAAAAATACCCTAAAAATAATAGAAAAATGACAAAAGAAGTTATCGCTAGCCTTCAAAGTTTCCTCTAAAGAATACTAATATGAGTATTTACAAGCTAAAGTTACATAAAAGAGTTCTAAGGTGATTGACTTATAATTCTAAGTATCTTTGGATTCTATATCACGAGCTCAATGACTATTATAATTTTAGACCGGTATCACTTTTATTTTAAAACTTTATGAGTGTAAATATGATGATTACAATGCATGTTCCAATTTATGTCTAGAGGGACTATATTTTGGATAACCAACATGGCTAACATTATTGATGTTGTGTTGCGTACTTATTTACTTTCCTCAAGTTTTTAACATCTTTGAGTTTAAATTGATCTTCGATGCCTTCTATAAAGTTGTTTTCCATCAGGTTAGCTTGAAAATGGATTTAATACCTTCTTAATTGGACTACTATAGAGAAAGTTACTCTCAAATATGGGATTAATCGCCTACAAAATAATGAACTAAACATGGAAAAAAATCAAATAATTGATGTAAAACATACTATAAAGATGTTAAATTTCAACTAGTTTAACCAAATAAATATGCAAAAATATAGGCTTATCAAATTCTATCTCACTTAACTTGCTTGTCCTTAAGAAATTGACAAAAAAAACACCTACCTAATTAAACACTCCTAACTAAAACAAGAATTAATTCTAGTTTTATAGGTTTAGGGTGACATTTAACATATTTCATAAACATTTAAACCCTTAAATATCCCTAGCAGAGGAGTTATAGTCCTCTAAGAGTTTACTAAAATGCTACCTGCAAACATCAACATACATACATTAGTTAACCTCATATTGATTTCTTTTAATTGTGAATTAAAATAAGCCAGGAAAGGCAATAACAAGTTTTAAATGTATAAACCAACCCATCATTATGAATGGGATAACAAAAAAACTAGGAAAATATTACATTATGAAACAAACTTCAAATGCACAAGGTAGCCAATAATTCCATACTGATCTAAGACTAGAATCAATCTGCATTTTATCTTCAAATGCAATAATATGTAACTTGATTGTATTAAGAGTTTTTCTTAACAAATTTGAATGCTGCTTCTCATTACCCTTGAAAATTCTTATATTTCTTTCATCCACAAAACTTGTACCAAATATGATAAAGAAATAAAGAAGCACCATTGTTTTGTTTTATCATGTATGTTTAAAGCTAAATACTAAGTTAAAATATCCTCCTATTCCTCTAATAAATCTTCTAATAAACATATTCTAGTAATGTCCTTCCATAAAGATTGAATGAACTAAAATTTGAAGAATAAATGACTTACGCTTTCTCGCTCCTGTTTACATAATACACATTTGTTTGGTATTGCCATATACTTGTTCAATTTGTCAATTGTAGGCAATTTGTTTTCAATAGCTCTCCATACAGTGATTAAAGATCTAAGTAATATATACTTGCACTAGATTAGTTTATGCTATGTTATTATGTTTCCTTGCTCTTAAAAAGGCTTTCTATAAGACACATTGGTGAATTTACCATGCTAAGACCAAGTCCACTAGTTGAGATCTGTCTTGTTTTCCTTGAGTTCAATGTTATTAATTTGATTATGCAAACATCTTATTTTTGTGTGTAAAAGCACAAGTCACATATTGATCTTCATTAATAATGTTTTTTATTGAATTAAGCTCACTAATATTGATCACATGTTTCTATATGATAAGTTTTAATATTTTTAACCTCGATAATACCGCAAGTGCACAGGTCATTCGTGTAGTACCTAAGGTGTCGATCCCACGAGGAGAGGTAATTTAATCCTAAAATCTAAGTCGAATTCGCAATAAATAAAAATAAACAACTAGGCATAAATTATGCAATCAAGCAATCAAATTCAAGAATTTAATTGAAATTATAAATAAGATAGCAATTGCACAACCAAATCAAGAACTAACCTAGGAACTACAAATTGAGAGAAAGGGGGTTTTAATCTGACCTTAATAAAAACCTAATTGATTATGAAATTATGGAATTACCAGGTCTAGAAGGTCCTAGGGTGGATTACTCTCTCTCGACTTATAATCTTTAACCCTAATTTAGATTATGAAATTACAACCTCTCGATTCACAATTTACCCAAAATATAAATTAAATCTGAAATTGTCTAATAACCTACCGAAAACCTATGCACGATCTCTCGTTACACAATTTTACCAGTTTAATTCAATTCTCAATCTATTAAACTACCTAACTCTCATTAGCACAATTTAATGATATTCACTCAGTTCATCCTCTTAGTTTGTTACCAAATTATTAAGAACAGAAATTGAATCTCAGTAACTCAATAAAAACGTAATAAATCAACTTTCATTAATCTCAAAGATAAAAAATCCAGAAGGTGAGTATAGACATAAATCAACATTCAAAAAAACCTATTCTCAATGATTATCCCAATTCTATACATCAATAAAATTGAAAATAAATCAGAAAATACGAGTGGAACAAATTGATGGAAGCAGCAATAGCGAGAAACCACCTGTTTTGGGAAATACTTCGCATAGGCTTCTTCTCCATGCCTCTCTTCCTTCGATTCCTTCCTCAATCTCTCGATAAAGCTCTCTAGGATTTTCAAATTTTGGCTGATGCAAAAGCTCTCTCTTTCTATTCTTGTTGTTCTATTTATGTTCATTTGTGTTTAGGGTTGAACTAAGATTTTTGGGGGTCTGAAAGGTCCAAAAAGTCCCTCAAAACATGAAGTTTAGAAGTGGTTACGCATCTGCCTAACACAGGCCACGACCGTGGCCTATGTCAGGCCTTTCTGTCATGATCGTAGGCTATTGTTTCGGTCCGAATGTCTTCTGAAACTCCTTCATTCTTGGATATTGACTCTGAAACACTAGCAAACACATCAAAGTACCTCATAAACATAATATTTAAGCTCAAAAGCTTATACTAACCCTTAAAACACAAATAATTAACAAACTAACACAATTCTAACCTAAACACATACTAAATGATTGAATTAATAGCTAAACACATAATAAAATATGCCCTAAAATATAATGCAATTTACATTTATCAATTGTCATGGCCATATCAACCAAAGTTTTGTTCTTTCTCTCTACAACTCCATTTGGTTAAGGTGTCTTTGGATAAGAGAAGATGTGAGTTATATCATTGTTGTCACATAATTTTTTGAACTTTATATTATCAAATTCTCCTCTATGATCGCTCCGAATTGAAGTGATATAGTACCCTTTTTCTATCTAAATTTTTCTGCAAAACTTCTCAAACACTTCAAAATCATCGTCCTTATTTGATAAGAAATAAACCCATATAAATCTAGAGTAATCTTCTACTTGAACAAAATCATAATGTTTACCATCAAAACTTTGAGTCCTAGTGGGACTGAATAAATCCATGCGCACAAGTTCAAGTGGTTGGCTAGTAGACACAATATTTTTAAGAGGAATGATGCTTATGATTTGTTTACCTTTTAAACAAGCTTCATAAACCTGATTGCTTTCAAACTTTAAGGTCGGTAGTCCTCTTACTAACTAGTTTTTGGATAGTTTTGATAGAATGCTCATGCTAGCATGTCCAAATCTTCTGTGCCAAATAAACGAATACTTTTCTAGAGAGACAAAACACTTAATTTGTAAGGACATGTCTTCCAGTTGAGCACAATATATACTCTAATTTCTAGGATCAACAAACACAATATTATTATTATTAATATCGACAACTTCACAATGAGATGCATAGAAATGACTTCTAATCTTTTTCACATAGCTGACTCACACTCAATAAGTTATATTTCAAACCATTAACAAAGAGAAGGTTATAAATAGAGGTAGAGTCAGAATTACCAATTTTACCAATTCCAGTGACCTTTGCTTCATTTTTGTCTGTAAAGACAACATTACCTCCGTCTTGATAAGGTTATAAGATGATCTAGTTCTAGTTGCTGGAGTAGATGGTCTACATAAACTACTCAGAGTTCTCAGTCATGATAGGGATGTAAGACCAAAAGTTCATAGGAATGCCAAACAACGTAGAACTGTGGATAGACTTCCTGTATGGGATGTCTTCTCGCCAATTTTAAAGCGCTCTTAGCTAGGTTGACAACTACAACCCCAATAGATCTAAGGCATCATCCTTATGACATCCAACACTCAGATATATACATGGGATTTTGAGTCATATGTTGAGCGGACGGGGCGACAACTTTAAAGTAGTGACGAACCTAGATGTGTTCTACTTGTAGAGCATGAGTGAGTGGACATCAATACATTTGGGGAATGCATTAGTCCAATTCATTTAGCGTCAGAGTGAGGAGAAGAAGGTCAAGACTATATATGTCAGACATTATGTGACAAAACTTGCACAGAGGATGAGGGTCTTCGATAGACTACTAGTGATGCAAATGGTTGATACTATGGCATCTCTGAATTTAGATATGATGAAACATATGCGTATGGTACACAAATAACGAGGACCTATGGGTGACATCTACCGCCTAATTAGAGTTCCTGATGAGTCGCTCATATCGAGAGAAAGCAAGGATCCACACATAACTGAGTAGCCATTGCAACCGAACTCACTGCCATCCCAGACAGAAGGAGTTGCACAAGAGGAGGTTAGTTTGGAAGTACCTAGGGTGCTAACACCACACCTAAACTGGCTAAAGATAATTCAATTGGAGAAATACATGGGGTAGATCCTAGGTATTCAATATACTATCCAAGCACAACAGGAAGAGATTATTGAGCAGATAGAACAACTCATAGCTCAAGGTAATTATAGAGCAGCCCATGATAAATGGCTAGCAAAACTATTAACGTAGATGGCGAGCCATCTTTGAATGTCTTTCCCACCTCCACCATCTGGAGTGGTTGTATTATCTTCAGTTGCATAAATATTTTGAGGCTACACGACCCAAAGATCCTCCACAACGGACCTCCCAGATTCACTACAAGATTGAGGGATGTTTACATTTGGTCTTTTCTTTTCCATTTCCTTATTATTTGTGTATTTTTCTTATTTTCTTTCTTATTTTATTTTCATTTATTTTGTCTAAACATTAGAGAATTGTTATTTATGTTATGTTATTTTTATTTCAATGTTCTTTATTTGTTTTTGTTATTATTTTTCTTTTATCTTCTTATCCATTTTGTTTATACTTTGCAAGGTTTGATATGTATATATATAGGATAGATCGTCTTCACTTTAGGACTCTATACATATTCTTATTCAGGGTAATACCAATAAACCCTTCTCAATTTTTGTTCTTATTTTAATTCTTTTTTTATTTGCTTATATTGTGTACATTGGGAACAATATACAAATTTTAAGTATGGGGCAGGGAATTCAATTTTCTTAAGTTTATTATAATGTTTTTATTAAATCTTATTAATTGATATCCCAAGTTAGCTAAAATTTGTCCGAAGTACTTTAGATTATATTGATTATTGAATTTAATTAGTATGTAAAAGGATGAAGTGAGAACAGACTTGCTTTTCTTAGCAATCATTGAGATAATAATTTGAATAAAAATTGCATGTTATTTACACACAAGACTGTTTTTTGTGAGTTTTTGAGCCTCAGAGCAAATACATCATTATTTTAAGCTATTTTTTCTTTCATGTGTGTTATCATGTATAGTTGGATAATTCTAGAACTTGCTTTTATTATTCATATTAAGATCATATTTATTAAATTAGAAGCATTAAATTGATAAGGGAATTTAGATTGAACCTTTGTTTAGCCTATTTTCTTGTTTATTATCCCACCATATTTTATCCTTTAGGAGTAACCAATTTTGAGACTTACCCTTTTCGTTGATTATAACCATATTATTAGTCTTTACTTAATTTTTCTTGAGGTCTTTTTATTTTGAACCCTAAAAGCTATTTACATTTAATTACTTGAAACTTAAATTTTGAAAAGGTCCAATATTTCTTTAACTACTGGTATGTGATAATGCTTAAAATAATAAAAATAATAAAAATAAATAATATATGTTATGAGCATGAAAATTAAAAAAAATGTTAGAAGTTATGGTACCAATGTAATTATGATATGAAGAACCTATATTTTGAAGAAAGAAGTTGTATGTAATTTTGTTTTTATAAATTTTCTTTAATATTATCACCTTTTTTATTATCCCTATCATACCTTAACCTAAGACTCACTAAAACCCTATAACAAGACTATTTAATTTTTATTTCTAGTTTAAATATAAGTGGTGGAGGTATGATTTTATTGGAAGCTTATAGTTAAGAATCCTTCTATATATTGATTTGGGAGTTCTTACACTTTCACCCTAAACACTTTGAGTGAATTGAGATTTCAAAAAGATTATTTATGTGAATGCTTTTGATATTAACTTATGAAGGTTGGTTTTTTAATCACTTGAATCTAATTGTATGTTAATTTGATTGATATGATATGATGACGAAGAGTATGGATGGACAAGTTGACGTTAATAAGGGATGAATGTATGTAAGTTTCATGAATTAGATTATGATTTTCTTTAAGACAAGCAAGAGTTTAAGTATAGGGATGTTTGATAGACAATTATTTTTCTATATTTATATACCTCTATTTAATGTATTTTGACTGTTATTTAAGAGTTTTATAGTGTTTTTGATATTTAATTTGCTTCAAGTGTCTTTTAGGTAATAATTGCAGTCATAGGATAAGAGAAGATGTATTCAGGTGAAATAGTGGCGTGAAATGGAAGAATTGGATTAATTGTGGATTTACATGGCTGTGTATAGTGACCATGTAAGTCATTACAAATGTATGAAGCTTTAAAGATACAATCCCTAACTGTGTGGAATTACACACCCATATATATTGATTGACATACACGACAATGTATATTACCCATGTATGTCTCTGTAAACATGTAAGTCACAAACTAAGGAGTTTTTTGGAGGTAGACGGTCACTTATATGACCTTTTAAGTACCCATATATATCCCAGAAATGATATTTCACTTATGTATAAGAAGGCTACATCGAAGGGGAGATTAGAAGCGTCTGAATTTAGATAGAGGCAAAGAGAGTCATTAGAGACACCCGAAAAGAAAGAGTAAAACGCAAAAATATTATACACATCATAAAGAAGAAGATCAAGTAGTGGCTACATCAAGTCAATTCCAACTTTCCATAAACTCCAGATCAAGGCTTTCAAACTTGTTCATTGGTTTCTTATTTTATTTCATTGTCTTGGACGTCAATTCGCACTAGTTGTGTTTTGAACATGATTTTGGGATTCTAAATCTATATTAGGGTTTATTCTTGAATTGTTTTATATAACTTTATCTTATTGAATTCAATATATTAATTCTTTACGGTATTTGTCATGTCTATACTTGATCAGAAACTGAGATATTGAATCAAAGTTATATGAGTTAAGTTAGGCAACGAGAGTTGGTACCTTAATAGACCTACAAAGATCATATTAATAAATAATTGAAGAAAGATCTTAATTGTGAGTTAATTATCCTTATGATTGCTTCAAATCCAATTAAGTAGTTAGGAGTAGTTTTGTGAATTGAGAGATTGCAATTCAACTGTTATCTATTTCAATTGAGAATACTTGATTAGATTGTGAAAGAAGGTACTTAGAACTTTAGGATGTCTAGGATAAAGCATAATTGAATTAACAAAATTAAAGAAAGACAAAACAAGGATGGAATACTCGCGAACTTTTCATTATTGATTAACTTCGCTTTTACAGCTATCTTTACTTATTCAGTTGTTTAGTTTATTAGCTTATTTTAATTCAGTTAGTTTATTTAGTTTCAATTAATTTAATCTTCTATTACCTTAGACAAAGTGCACTCAAATTGTTAGATGACTAATGCAATTCTTGTAGGAATGATCTCTTGTGTACTACAATATATGATCCGTATAGTTGCGGCATTGCATACTTTAAAACGAACAAACAATATATACTACTTGACTTTATATATTTTCTATGATTATGGGTACATAATAAAAACATGAAGATTTAAGCAAGTTTTACATGAAGATTCGTAAAATTTGATTGAATAAACTTTCTAAATAGAGAGAAAAACCACGAATAACCATTTATTTTAATTAAATTATGTGAGCTGTAAATCTTAAATTAATGATGAGACTTGAATAATTGAGCATTGTCTTTAGATAGCGGACAACAACAAATTTAATTAAATTAATTGGAGATTAAAATGTGATAATTACACTAATCCTGATTTTTTTTCTCCAATGACAAGTCGCAAAATTATTGATCATTCAATAATACTAAATGCTGAGAAAAAGATGCAAAAACTGATGTAAGAAACAAAG
>JAOTAY010000191.1:33077791-33116579 GCA_025629805.1 Erythroxylum baracoense | reverse complement strand
GTGGACATAGGGAAGTACAAATTATTTGGGATAAAAAGTCATAATTGTCATGTGTTTATGCAAAGGCAAATTTTAATTGCATTTCAGGAGTTGTTACTGAATAAGGTTTGAGAAGTTATAACATAATTAAGTTTGTTTTTCAAAAGCTTAACATCATCTGAAATCAAGTTGGTTGAAATGGAAAAACTTGAAATGAAAATTCAAGTAATTTTGTGCAAATTAGAAGGGATTTTTCCTCCAAGCTTCTTTGACTGTATGAAGCATCTACCTATGCATTTAGCACACAAGGCTAAACTTGCTGGTCCAGTTCAATAGCGATGGATATATCCGCTTGAGAGGCAATTATAGTAAATATTTAAATTAAAGCAATAACATGTTTTAACAACATAATGTAATAACCCTTTTTTCTAATGTAGGTATTTGCATCATTTGAAGAAAAATGTCAAAAACAAAGCTAGAGTTAAAGGTTCGATATGTAACGCTTATTTAGTGGAGGAAGCAAGTGCATTTTATTCACATTATTTTGAGCCGCATGTGCACACAAGAGAAAGAAAAGTTCCTCGTAATGACGACTAGGGAGGAACAGATGATGGTGATGGTAACTTATCCATTTTCACATATCCTGGACAAACATATAGACGTTCAATAAGATGAATGCTAACAGAGAAAGAAATAGAGACTGCCCATAGTTACATTTTATTAAACTATCGAGAGGTTCAACCTTTCTTACAGTAAGTTGAAGTTGACTTTGAAATTGATTATTTGGGTTTTGAAATTTAGTGCTATTCATAACCGAAATACATAATAATATTTTTAAATTATCTGAGGAATGGTTACGTGAGCTAATGCCTAAGAAAACACAGGGTGATATCAATAAAGAAATTGAAAGACACTTTCCTCGATGGTTCGAGAAATATGTAAGTTTTCACTTACAATTATTGAAATAATTGAATTATAAGATTAAAGTGTTCAAATGACATTATACTATTTAATATGATAATTTCTCTTGTGTAGGCCTTAGAAAATCCAATAGAGAACAAGTTCATATGTGATCTTGTGAAAGGACCTTTGTGAATTGTTAAATCGTAGTCAGTGTATTTCATTAATGGATACAAATATCATACATAATATCATGGTCAGAGCATGGCAACAATAAATAGTGGAGTTTGCATATAGGGAGAATTGATGGATTACTATGGTAAAATTATTGAGATACTTGAAATTGAGTACCCTGCATTCTTAATAAAGTGGAGTGTGATATTTAAGTGTGACTGGTTTAATCCATCTCTTAATGTTGGTAAAAAAAGTGCAATGCCGATACAATCTAGTTGAAATTAACCAGTGAAGACGATTTAAACGATTTGAACCTTTCGTATTGGCAATGTAAGCGATCTAGGTGTATTATGTTCCTTTTCCTAACTTACGAAGAGATAATTCATATTCGTTGGCCATTTGTAAAGTTAAACCTAGAGGTGTTTTTGAATCACATGGAAAAGGAGAACAAAGAATTGAAAGTGAAACGTTTTAGGAAGATGTTTATGAAATAAATGCATATGTTATATATGACGAGAATGAACCTTTGAATGATCTAAATAATGAATATGTTAAAATTTCATTTGGAGAGGATGAGGAAGGCGAGAGATTTGAAGAGGAGTCTGAGTTTAATTTTAATTCTTCACAAAAAGAAGATGATGATGATGATTTTGATTTACCGTCAAGTGCTAATAGCGATTAATTTGTGATTGTACTAGACTATTATATTTGATAAATCAATTAGTGAATCAAAAAAATATTGTTATACATTGAATTGAAATTATTAAATTTATGGAATATTCAATAAAATATGAATTTCAAGTTAAAATATGACACCATAGAGAAAACATGATATAATGCAACTAAGGTTCAGAACATAATTAGGAGCCAGTTACTGACCAAGTGAAGCATCAGCCGAATCAAATGCTTTACCTCCAACTACTATACTTGCAGATGAGGCATCACCTTGCGTGCCTGCTGCTATACCATCCACTACTCCTATACTGACAGAGATATCAGGGGTTCGATGCAGATGAAGGAGGCAGCCTCCATCCTGGAGCTGAGGGAGTTGATGGAAAAACTTACGTCACAATTGTCAACAATCTGTAAGTGAAAATACATGAAACATCATATGTTTATAACTAAGTTATAGGTTTAAATTTAAAATGATGTAAAATTTATTGTTTTTATATTAGGTTGATTCCGTCTGGACTATGCTCAAGAAACATAACATCCAAATTTAAGGAGAAGATTGATCTTGAGGGTTATATATGGAAGAATATCTCTCAGGTGACGAAGGATTTTTATTATCAGGAGTTTTAGGTACAAAAAATATATTTTTTGTATTTTTAATTAATTTTTATATATTAATTAGGTAAATATTGCAGGTTATAAGTACTTATCATATGTTTTTCCTTTTTTTCAGAAAGATTTTTCTTATGAATCTAAATTTGAAGCAATTATTTATAAAGTATGGGAGAGAAGAGCTCGTACATGTTATAGAGTCTTTGTTGGTGCGAAACACAAGACTAGTGTAAGACTTCCTTATATTTATAAACAATTATAGAGTCATTGGCAGTAGTATTGGACATCACTCGAGGCAATATCCATTTTTCTACCAACAAACATGGAGGACTAGGGGGAGAGAGTGTTCTCGTACATACTGGAGGATCTATTACCCACCATGAACATGTAGAGAGACTTGTAAGTATCTACACTTTACAGATATTATGATTTTCTTACTTTGATGTATTTCAATTTAATTTGATGTATGAATTTTGGAATGAAAATATGTGTATTATGGAGAATGATAATGTTATAAATGTCTGGTGCCATATATAGCTATAATGTTGAGTTACTTTCTTTGTTCAACAGGGTAAATATCATAAAAATAGAGGAAATTATGCCAAAATTTTGTAAATTGTAGTTCACTTATAGCATTTTATTCTAATGCAGGAAAAGTCTATGGGCAGGAAGCCTACACCCCGTCAGCTCTTTTTGCACACTCGCACTAAGAAGTATGACGGTATGACCTTCGTCAACACCTGATGTAGAGAACTAAATGTATGTGAAATTTATGTTTTAATATTAATGCTTGATAATTATCACTTATTAACATAAACATCGTCTTCTGATAAGACCAAATATAAGAAAGCATTCAATTACAGTCTTAGTAGTCTGAAGATGTTGATGAGACTTAAACCTATCTTCATGTAGTGGGTGGTAGGGACCTTCGTGGAAGGATAATCGACTTACGTTCATTTGCGAACATATGTTATTTGCAATCCCACATCCAGTATAGCAACATGTAGTAAGCGGTTCGTATCCAATGAAGTCCATGAGCTTCGAAGCACAGTACAGGCACTGGCAACTCCGTTGCAACAGTTGATGGAGTACATAGCCCAACTTCGTAATGGGATGGATGAGTTGAAGGGGAAGGGCAACACCTCATCGCAACATTCAGAGCATCCGCATTCATCAAATGAATAACGTAGTTGTAATCACCAAATGAATAATTGTTAAATATTTATTATTGTATAAAATAATTTTTTGTTGTCAATTAAGATAATTTTTACTTTATATCATCAATCAACTTTCTTTTTTAACAAATTAAAAGTATAAACAAATCAAAATATTATCAACAAATAACTGATAACTGTATAAATTAAGCATCAATCATAAGATTATCAAATAAAATTAAATGTAGAGAAAAATTTTAAAAATAGTATCAATATATTTACCAATGGAAAACTAAAATTTTTCGGTAAAATGAAATCAATTTACCGATGGATAACTAAGTTCCATCGGTATAGTTAGTCGTGAATTTACTGACGGAATTGCCAAATTCGTCAGTAAACAAACAGATGGAGAAGCCCTCCGTCGCTAAATTTACCGACCGAAACAAACATTCTGTCATTAAATTTATCGATAACACAAAATTACCGTCGCTAAATATAGCCATGGAACATAAAATATCCTTATGTAAATTAGTGATGGAAAATCTGTGCTTCATTAGTAATTATTACCTATGGCCATTTCTTCGATGACTTGTTTCGTTAGTAAATTTTGTCGCTAACTTAGCTTACCAATAGAAAATCTACACATTCAGTTGGTAATGTCCGTGGCTAAACCCCATTTTTTTGTAATGTATAAAATAGTTAAATTTTATTTGTAGCATATTGATATACCATTATCATGTAATTTGACATGATAAATGGTATAAAAATGAGGACAGAGATGTTAGTAAGTTAGGAGATGATGAATTAGATGGTGATGTTTATGAAATGGGTGATTCTAGTCATATATGAGATAAATTAGTTAATGATGCTAGTTATTTAATAGATTTGGAATAAACTGATGATTCTGATGTAAATATTGATGATTGGTTATTGTTGGTCATTTGGAAGATGGGGAATAAATTGATGATGTTAATGGGTTATAAGATGATAAATCAATTGGTAATTTTGACTTTGATGTTAATGGGAATGAAGAGGATGGTGAAAAAATGGAGGAAAAAGAAAATGTCCAATAATATAATTTAAATTATTATGACTTAGATTTTGATATTGATACCATATACATTGACTTCTTAGATTCTAGTAGTTTATTAGCTAATGATGAATATCCTAATGTTGAAGAACTAAATGGAGCTTTTACATGACTAGTTAAATGAATAGAAATGTTCCTATAGTTGTTGCAATAGATTGGTTATATGGGATGATGCTTGATATTGTAGAAAATTTAAAGAGACAATGATTGCTTATATGACTGTAATATGATTTGACTTGAGGTACAAAACGAATGAACCTAAAAGAGTTAGGTCTTTTCACATGAAAGGATATATATTTGAACCATGTTTTATTTGATAGGAAAGATAGGTGATTCAAGCTAAAAACACAAAAGGCAGATCATAGGTACAATCTAACCAACAAGCCAAGGTTGGTAACATTTAAATATATTATGAGACATTTCAAATATATAATTTTAGACAAATCAAGTAGTAAAATACAAAAAAATGGTAGAGAAGTATTGGGAGAAGATAAATTTGTTAGTTAATTATAACGTATGCAAGTATACAAGGAGGAAAGTTCTTAAAGCAAAGTTAAAGGAGTAACACAAAGAATATGAAAAGTGTTATGTTTATACTAGCAAATTAAAGGAAAAAAATCCAAGTTCTAAATGAACTTCTACTTAAAAGGTCTAAAGAAGAAGAAGAAGAAGAAAAAGATAAATTGGTGTTTAAAAAGTTGTATGTGTGTTTAGATGTTATGAATAAGGGGTGGAAGAAGTTGAGACCCATAATTGGCATAGATGGTTATGTTTTTAAGACAAAGTATCAGAGAAAAATTCTAAGTGCATAGGAATTGATGGCAATTGTGACGTGTATCTTATTGCATAGGCAATTATTGAGGTAGAAAGATATAGTTTATTAAGTAGTTAGCCATTGAATTAAAGTATGGAGATTGATATGACAATTATTGATAGGACTAGTGAGACTCGATATCAATATTAGTAGGACTAATGATCATTATATTAAAACAAGTTTGATTCAAGAACATGAATATGAAACTACAAAGAATAATATGAATCCCTATACTCATAAAAAGGAAAGGATTTAGAGTGATAAGATTTTAGGGTTTGACCGCCACTAGTAAGTAACATAAGATCACAAATTTTCAAAAATCTAAAACAAGAGATACTCTAAAATATTGAGAAAAAACTCTCTATGAATTTTGGTTGATTAACAACAATGATAAGTTCTCGACTACAACAATGAAAAAGCCACTTATATGCATAAATACTATAAACTAGAATGCTAAAGGAAGTTAATAACGTAGACATAATCTAATAAAGAAACAAATAACTTTGAAAGATACATCAACACCTATCTAATAGAAGTTTTTTCCCGAAAATTTAAAAGTAATATATTGAATCAAATCCTAGTAAGGGAATAAAAGAACAAGTACAAAGTACGATACAAGTTTAACAAGATAAAGTAACAAGGTTAAAGCATATGTAACCTAAGAATCTTATATTAGAGCTAAAGTAAAGAAAACTTAAACCAGATTAGCTTACTAGTTCAAGATACAATAAAATAGAAGCTAGTGTAGGAGTTGTTAAGTGGAGACTCAAATTTTCCTATACTTTATTTGCTCATTTAATAAGTGATCCGCTATTCCACCTTTCCTTAAACATTTTAAGTAGTTGATAGTTCATATTTGAGCTGTAGTATGTTGCCCTTCAACAATAACAATTCTTTTTATCTAGATTCTTAGTCTCATCATCATCATCCCATCCATTTCTTATTGAGCTTGTTGGAATGTTCTCATATTCCTTTTCCTCCAAATCTAATATAAGCAGCTATTTAGTGTTATATTGAAAAGCTTCATACGTGTTTTAGATTGGAATTTATAGTAACATGCGTAAGTGATAATGCTGTCCAGGTTACTTTTAGGGCAAAAGAAGTTGCTCAAACTTAGAGCTTTCTCCTAGATGGTTTTGGAGATTTCACAGTTGAAGTATAGGTAGCTTTGGAACTATTGCTCTAGGTTATATAAGCAACAAACATTATCTACTACGATTCCCTTAATTTTATCTTTTCTTAGTAGCTTTCCCTTGATTATCAACTATATAATGAAATTAGCTTTAATACTACAACTCTGGTCCCAAACTAACCTAAACCATATGAATTTAGTTTATAGGGTTTAAATGGAAAGAGGTATGATTTGTTTTTGTATGTTCCAAATGTATTGGCTTTCTAGAAGGTTCTGTCATCTATGTTTAAGTTAGGACTATGATTAGGAACACTAGCCAGGCCCAAACTTACGTCAATTATTAAACCAAATGTAAGTATCATTCCCATTGTAAATAAGTTTGCCATTGTTCTATTGCATTAATTCTCTAAGTTTTAACATTTATAGGAGCATTTAAAAGGAGTTTGTTTGGGATTTGAAGTTCTATATATTGTCTCCTTGTAAGTAGTGGGTATGAATCCAATTTACCAATAAGGATTCCTTGTATACTAGCAATTTCTATATCCTCTTAGTATTAAGCATATGTTGTTGACATATTTGATGGATTCAATTTGCAAAACTCCTTCCTTTTTAAAGCAAAAAATCTCATTCTGCTTCAATTTAGCATATAAATGATTGTTTAAATCTCTAGTCCATAAGAATTTTTTAATATATTTCGCTATGGCCTTGATGATGCTATAGGAAAAATATAAATGGAAGCTCTAATACATATGGATAATTTATTGTGTCGTCCGAGTTTTTAAAATTTACAAGCCCTCAAATACCGCAAGCGCATGGGTTGCGATTATAGTATAAAAGGTTTCGATCTCACGGTGAGGGGGACTAATCTTATTCCTAAAATTTAAGGCCAACAATATATTAAAGTCAAAATAAACAATGCAATGGAAAGTAATCATGAGAATTAAATTCAACCACTTAAATCAAAAATTAGACACGAAGGAATTAACAATTGAACAATAAGAATGCAAAATGGAAATCAACCAAAGAGTTAACCAAGCTATGAAAAATGGGATTTTACTTATTATTAATACTAACCTAGCTAATTATGTGTCAACTGAGCATCAATTTTAGACAATCCTAGGGATGATCACTCTTTCTCGAGTTATAACCATTAAATCCTAAATTATAAACCCTAATCAGATTATAGAATCTCAATTCACAAATTATCCAAATCCTAATTAGGTTTGAAGCACTTTAATAAACTATTGGAACATCACACGGGGTCTTTCTCCGCACAATTACCAATATGATTTATCACGGTTTATTAAATCTCCTAACTCTTATTAATCTGATTTAATCATATTTTATTTAATTCACCTCTCAGTTTATTACCGAATTATGCAAGAACATAATCGAACCATGACATTCATCCAATAAACACAATCGATTAGATTATCATTAAATCAAAATAAAATCTCGAAGAAGAGTTAGAACATCATCATCATTCTGCTATCTATCATCATAAAATCCATCCCAAATTTAAACATGAATAAAATTAAAATGAAAAGGAAAGAGACACTTAGAATGGACGATTTGGAAAGGCAGTAGTGTCGGAAAACCTTCTGATCTGGGAAGCACGTCGAGACCACTTCTTCTTCCTCCTTCTTCCTCTTCATCTTCTCTTCTCTTCCTCTTTTTCTCTTTAGAGTTTTCAATAGTGACTGCAAGGAAGCTCCTTTTCTTCCTTCCCTTGTTGTTCTTTAAATAGTCTTTTATGTTTTGGGTAATCCTAGGGCTTTTCTGGGGTCTGAAAGGTCTAAAAAGTCCCTCAAAATATAAAGTTCGTAAGTGTCTATGTATCTGCCTGATGTAGGTCACGATTGTGGCCCTGCAGGCCATGATTGTGGCTCAAATCTGAGCCTTCTGTCATGATCGTGGCATGCAGGCCACGATCGTAGGCCATTCTTGGAGCATCTGTTATGATCGTGGGTCCTTGTTTTGACCTGAATGTCTTTGAAACTCCTTTGTTCTTCGATGTTGACCCTGAAACACTAGCAAACACATTAAGGTGCCTTAAAAACATAATATTCAAGCTCAAAAGCTTGTATTAACCCTTAAAACACAAATAATTAACAAACTAACACAATTCTAACCTAAACACATAATAAATGATTGAATTAAGGCTAAACATATATCAAATTATGCCCTAAAACACGATGTAATTACACTTATCACATCCCCACACTTAAAAATTTGCTTCTCCTTAAGCAAACATAACAACAAACAATGCAAAATCACAAATGACATAATGCAATAATAAGACAATGGCTTCAACTTCATGAAATAAATTTAACTTTAAACACAATCATTCTAGTTTTTCCTAATCATTAACATGCAAAATCTATGTTTAGGAGCTCTAGACTAAATATACATATTAATCAAAAATTAAATGTCACGTTTATTCACCACTTTCAATTGTATACACACATTAATAATTATTTGGTCATTCAAACCTTGTAACTAATCCTAAGTATGTTTTCATGAAAAGTTAAGATACTTACATGTTCGATAGGTTTTATTATTAAACATTCTTTTCTTTTGTTAATTTTTTGTAGACATGGATCTAGTCTTTTTACACGAAGGCAAACATTGGTGATGAATGTTGACCCGATTACTTGACTAAGTCATGTTTTTATTAACTTGCTTGGTTGGAATGTCATTATAGCCTTTTGACACGAAGGCACACATTTATGATGCATGTCGATCTGGTTACTCGGCTGCATCACGTTCTCAACTAGCTATTAGCTCTATTCATAACCCTAAGGCCAGCGGAATAGTTATTTATTTAAAATTTACAAACACATTTTTTTAATTAATTTATACTTACCTTGTTGCTTTAGCTACTTGTTTTCATGAAAAATACTAGCAAAGCTACTTAGTTGGAATACCTAAAATTGTGAATGAATGTAACAACTTATAGGGTGATAAACTAACATTGAATCTTAATTAACTTGCATATTTTAGCCAAAGAATCCAGATCACTAATTTTGCGAACTAACGACTCTTTAAAACTTAATAGATTATGTTCAAAATTAAATCGATTTCATTCCATCTAAACCATCGATACATTCACACAGTTCACAACCTAAACACACTTATATAACAATATACAAAATTCACATTCAAAGCTAAACAAACAACCCTCCCCACACTTGGGCAACACATTTTCCTCAATATGGGAAGGAGACAACACAAACACACATAGGAAGAAATAACATATAATAAAACAAAACAAAAATAAAGACTAAATTCAAAAGAAAAGGGTTAGAAATAAAACCTTACGGTGATAGAGGTGATGATGGTGAGGTGTTGAGACAAAATCTGCTTGATGCTTAAGATTGTTGTCTTATCATGGAATTGCTTAAAGAGAGTAAAAGAATTAGTAATCCCATATGATTTCAAATCATTAAAGTTTTATTTAAAATTCAAAACAAATCTAACTAAACATAACAATTTAATTTAACTACTGAACGTTCTAATTTATGGTCATTAGCTTGACCTTGTGTCATTGGAAACTCAGTAAGGATCAATTATGAGTAGCTTGCTTCTACCTTTTTCATTCAGCATCAGTTTTGTAACCTGTAAATAAGCTAAAAATTACAAAAATGATTAGAAGGACAATATTGATAAAATTATGAAAACCAATTAAGCTTAGTAATGTTCTTTTTTTGAGTGAACTGTTAACAAAACAGGGATAACAAAACTCCCTTAATCTTTCATGGAATCCAGCAGTTTGCCCGGTAAGAGGGTGAGTTGTTCTCTTCTTGGTTCTTACTTATTTGCCCTCATCTCCTCTTCTTCTTTAGCTTCTTGAACAGAGACTTCCATAGCTTCTTCACACTTAATGTCCATTGTCAACTATGCTTCATCCTCTCATTCCTTTAAAGATTCGAGCACATCAATCCTTCTGAATGAGTTGCCCTCCTCTAAATTCTTTAATACATCATTCATGTTGAATGTCACTTGGTCATCACTAATTCGAATGATGAGGATCTCTTCATGGACATCTACCTAAGTTTTTTCGATGTTTAAGTATTGTATACCAAGATCTAGGGAATAATAGGAAGGGTTGTCATTCTTTTCTTCATCCTCTTTCTTCATCTCTTGGTCTTCTACAAGATGGGGTTCAACTTAATTTCCCACTAGTTTTTCTTGCTCTTCCCCATTTCTAAATATGATAGCCTCATATTGCCCTCGTTGATGTAATTCCATATTGCTTAGAGCGTCTTCCACAATTCTCTTACAAAATTCATGAGAAAGCTATCTCACTTGAATCTCTAGGTTATGAATAGAAGAGGCATGATTTTCTGTTACTTGAGCGAATTGCTCTTCTAATCTCTTCTGGGTCTCTTCCATATCTGTTATCTTATCTATGATTTTGTCCAATTTGGAATCCCATGAATTGGACTCTTCTTGCTAAAATCTTAATAGGTCTTGATGTCCTATGTGAGTACTTACATTGTTAGACCAATAGAAATTTGGGTGGTTCTGCTACCCCAAAATGTATGTGTTCATATAAGGATAATGATTTTCCCAACTAAATTGGGGCTCACTGAAATCCACACGAGTCCTTTGCTCCCTATAATATATATCCTCCATGATCATTCTTTTTATCTCTTCTTGATATCTAATTTTTTAGATTCTTAATCGCTGCCTTGTGATGTCCAAATCAATGTGTTTTTTACTTTTCGCTTAAACTTCTTACACTTTTTTTCCCTATGATTGGGTACCATAATCACAAAAGATAGTGAAACGCATTAGACTACAAGAATTAAACTAATTGTACACCTCCCTGACAATGACACTAAAAACTTGATTGTGTCGTTCGAGCTTTTAAAATTTATAAGCGCTCAAATACTGCAAGCGCATGAGTCGTGATTTTAGTGTAAGAGGTGTCGATCCCACGAGGAGGGGGACTAATCTAATCTTAAAATCTAAGGTGTTAACAACATATAAAACTCAAAATAAACAATGCAACGGAAAGTAATCATGATAATTGAATTCAACCACTTAAATAAGAAATTAAACACGAAGGAATTAACAATTGAGTAATAAGCACACACAATGGAAATCAACCAAAGAGTTAACCAAGTTATGAGAAAGAGGATTTTACTTATCATTAATGCTAACCTAGCCAATTATGTGTCAATGGAGCGTCAGTTCTAGATAGTCTTCTCG
Source organism: Erythroxylum baracoense (assembly GCA_025629805.1). Lineage (NCBI taxonomy): Eukaryota > Viridiplantae > Streptophyta > Magnoliopsida > Malpighiales > Erythroxylaceae > Erythroxylum > Erythroxylum baracoense. The sequence goes on along the minus strand of JAOTAY010000191.1, from coordinate 33,104,835 downwards.
AGTTATAACCATTAAACCCCAAATTATAAACCCTAATCAGATTATAGAGTTTGTAAACTCTCAATTCACAAATTATCCAAAACCTAATTAGATCTAAACCACTTTAATAAACTATTGGAACATCATACAGGATCTTTCTTCTCACAATTACTAATATGATTTATCACGGTTTCTATTAAGTCGCTTAACTCTCATTAATCCGATTTAATCATATTTCATTCAGTTCACCCTCTCAGTTTATTAATGAATTATGAAAGAATGTAATCAAATCTTGACATTCATCCAATAAAAATAATCGATTAAATTATCACTAAATCAAAATAAAATCTCTAATGAGAGTTAGAACATCATCATTATTCTACAATCTATCATCATACAATCTATCCTAACTTTATACATGAATAAAATTGAAATGAAAAGGAAATAGACACTTAGAATGGATGATTTGGGAAGGCAGTAGCATCGAAAAACCTTCTAATCCAAAAAGCACGTTGAGATCGCTTCTTCTTCCTCTTTCTTCCTCTTCCTCTTCTCTTCCTCTCCCTCTTTCTCTCTTTAGGTTTCAATAGTGGCTACATGGAAGCTCCTTTTCTTCTTTCCCTTGTTGTTCTTTAAATAGTCTGTCATGTTTTGGCTAACCCTATGGCTTTTTCGGGGTTTGAAAGGTCCAAAAAGTCCCTCAAAATGTGAAGTTTGTAGGTGTCTGCATGTCTACCTGACGCAGGCCACGATCGTGGCCTTGTAGGCCATGATTGTGGCTCAAATTTGAGCCTTCTGTTACGATCGTGGCATGTAGGCCACGATCGTGGGCCATTCCTGGAGCTTCTACCATGATCGTAGGCCGTTGTTTCGGCCTAAATGTCTTTAAAGCTCCTCTGTTCTTCGATACTGATCATGAAACACTAACAAACACATCAAGGTATCTCAAAAATATAATATTTAAGCTTAAAAGCTTGTACTAACCCTTAAAACACTTTAAACATAAATAATTAACAAACTAACACAATTCTAACCTAAACACATACTAAATGATTGAATTAATAGCTAAACACATATCAAACTATGCCCTAAAAATGATGCAATTTACACTTATCAACATCCCCATACTTAAACATTTACTTGTCCTCAAGCAAACAAAACAACAAGCAACACAAAGCACAAAACACATAATGCAACAAATGAGGCAATGGCTTCAATGTCACGAAATAACGTAACTCTAAACACAATCATTCAAGTTGTTCCAAATTATTAACTTGCGAAATCTGCGTCTAAGCACCTTGGACTCAATATACAAATTAATCAAAAATTTAATGTTGAGTCTATTCACCATTATCACTTGCACACACACATTGATAATCATTTAGTCAAAACAAAAGTGTACCTATTCCTCAATAGGTTTTCATGAAAAATCAAGCTACTAATAAGTTTGGTAGGCTTTAATTCGAAAACATTCTTTTTTGTTGATTTTTCTTTAAGGATATGAACCTAGTCTTTTACGTGAAGGCAAACATTTATTATAAATGTCGATCCGATTACTCATCTAAATCATGTTGTTATTAAGCTACTTGGTTGGAATGTCATTATAGCCTTTTTACATGAAAGCACACATTTGTGATGCGTGTCGATTCAGTTACTTAGCTACATCACATTCTAAACTAGCTACTAGCTCTATTCATAACCCAAAGGCTAGCGGAATAGTTATTTTAGTTAAATTTTATTAAAATATTTTTTATTTTACCTACCTTAATGCTTTAGCTAATCATTCTCATAAAAATGTACTAATAATGCCACTTATTTGATTGGCATAAAATTATAAATGAGTATGGCTAATTCCTAGGTTGAATGGACTAACATTGTATCCTAATTAACCAGCATATTTAGCCCTAAGTAACTTAGGTCACTAATTTCATAAGCTAATAAATCTTCACAACCTAAAAGGTTATGTTTAAGGCTAAATATATCCCATTAAGCTCTTGCCATTGACGCATTCACACAATTCACATCATGGAACCTAAACAAACTATCATAAAAATGCAAAATTCACATTCAAGGTAAAAACACACAACCATACCCACACTTAAACAACACATTGTCCTCAATGTGAGAAGGGTACACAAACACACCCGAGGGAAATAAACACAACATACAAAAAAAGAAGAAAATACTAACAAAAATGAAAAGAAAAGGGTTAGAACACGAAATCATCATGTTGACTGAGGTGTTGATGGTGATGGAGGCGGAGATCACTTGTACTTGATGCCCATGATTACTACCCTATCTTATACTTGCTGCAAAAAAGAGTAAGAGAGTTAGCTCTTTAAAAAATTCCAAATTATTAAGAACTTATTTTGAAATTTAAAACAAATCTAACTATGCAATAATTTAAACCTAACTACTAAACGTGCTAATTTATGGTTTTTAACTTGACCTTAATCCTTTAAAACTCAGTCAGGATCAATTATGAGCGGCTTGCTTCCACCCTTCTCATTTAATATCAGTTTTGTAGCCTGTGAGTAAGCTACAAATTACAAAATGATCAGAAGGATAATATTAATAAAGTTGAGAAAACTAATTAAGCTCAGTAATCTAACAAACTGTCAATGAAATAGGGAATAACAAAACTCCCTAAATCTTCCTTCGTGTCTTGTAAGAAGGCGAGTTTCTCTCTTTCTTCGGTAATCACCATCGTCTCCTCTACTTCTTCCACTTTATGAATAGAAACTTTCATAGCTTCTCAAACTCAATGTCTGTTGTCATCTGTTCTTTGTCCTTTTATTCTTCAGAAGATTCGAACACAACAATTATCCTGAATGAGCTACTCTCCTTCGAATTATTTAATACATCATTCATGCTGAATGTTACTTGGTCATCATTAATCTGAAGGATAAGGTGCTTTTCATGGACATCTACTAAAGATTTTTTAATGTTCACACATGGTACATCAAGAACTGGTGAATAAAAAGGAGGGTTGGCATTCTTTTCTTCATCCTCTTTCTTTGTCTCTTGGTCTTTAATAAGGTGGGGTTTAACTTGGTGTTCTACTGGTTCTTTTAGCTCTTCCCCATTCATAAGTGTGATTGCCTCATAATGCTCTCATTGATGTAATTTCACATCTCTCAGAGAGTCTCCCACACTTCTCTTACAAAATTCACGGGAAAGCTATCTTGCTTAAATCTCCAGGTTGTGAATAGAAGTGGCATGATTTTCCGTTACTTGATCAAATTGCTCTTCCAGTCTCTTCTGGTTCTCTTGCATGTCTGTTAACTTATCAATTATTTTGTCCAATTTGGAATCCCATGAACTGGACTCATCTTACTGAAATTCTGATAGGCCTTGATGTCCTAAATGAGTCCCTACATTGTTACATCAATAGAAATCGGGATGGTTCTGACACTCATACATGTTCTAATAAGGATCGTTTCTTCCCCAACCATACTGTACCTTATTGTAATTCGCAAAAGTTCCTTACTCCCTATAATATCTATCTTCCATCTTTGTTCTTTTCATTTCTTCTTGGCATTTCATTTCTCATTCTAAAATGTCTTGTTGTGTCTCTACTTTACGCCCCAAAATTTTTTTTAAACACAAAAGATAGTGAAAAAGCCTTAGATTAAAGAACTAAACTAATTGCCTCCCCAGCAATGGCACCAAAAACTTGATCACAGGTTTCTATATGGTAAGTTTTAATATTTTTAACCTTGATAATACCGCAAGCACGCAGGTCGTTCGCATAGTACCTAAGGTATTGATTCCACGAAGAGGAGTAATTTAATCCTAAAATCTAAAGCTTGACTCAAATTCGCAATAAATCAAAATAAACAACTAGGCATGAAGTTATTCAATCAAGCAATCAAATTCAAGAATTTAATTGAAATTATAAACAAGATAGCAATTGCACAACCAAATCAAGAATCAACCTAAGAACTACAAATTGAGAGAAAGTGGGTTTTAATCTGACTTTAATGAAAACCTAATTGATTATGAAATTACTGAATTATCGAGTCTAGACGGTCTTAGGGTGGATTACTCTCTCTCGAGTTATAATCTTTAACCTAATTTACAAACCCTAATTTAGATTATGGAATTGCAACCTCTCAATTCACAATTTACCCAAAACCTAAATTAGATCTGAAATTGTCCAATAACCTACCGACAACTTATACACGATCTCTCGTTACACAATTTTACCAGTTTAATTCAATTCTCAATCTATTAAACTACCTAACTCTCTTTAACACAATTTAATGATATTCACTCGGTTCACCCTCTCAGTTTGTTACCGAATTATTAAGAATAGAAATTGAATCATAATAACTCAATAAAAATGCAATAAATCAAATTTCATTAATCTTAAAGATAAAAAATCCCGAAGGTGAGTATAGACATAAATCAACATTCAACAAAACATATTCTCAATGATTATCCCAATTCTATACATCAATAAAATTGAAATAAAATCAGAAAATATGAGTGGAACGGATTGATGGAGGCAGTAATAGCAGAAAACCTTTTGTTCTGGCAAGTACTTCACGTAGGCTTCTTCTCCGTGTCTCTCTTCCTTCGATTCCTTCCTCAATCTCTCGATAAAGTTCTCTAGGGTTTTTAGAATTTGGCTGATGCAGAAGCTCTCTCTTTCTATTCTTGTTGTTCTATTTATGTTCATTTGTGTTTAGGGTTGAACTAAGGTTTTCTTTGGGTTCGAAAGGTCCAAAAAATTCCTCAAAATGTAAAGTTTGGAAGTGGTTATGCATCTGCCCGAAGCAGGCTATGACCATGGCCCTGCAGGCTATGATCGTGGCCTACATCAGGCCTTTCTGTCACGATCATGCACTATCAGGCCACGATTATAGGCCATTGTTTCAGCCTAAATGTCTTCTGAAACTCCTTCGTTCTTCGATATTGACCCTAAAACACTAGCAAACACATCAAAGTACCTCATAAACATAATATTTAAGCTCAAAAGCTTGTACTAATCCCTAAAACACTTAAGACACAAGTAATTAACAAACTAACACAATTCTAACCTAAACACATACTAAATGATTGAATTAATAGCTAAATACATATCAAACTATGCCCTAAACATGATGCAATTTACACTTATCAAATATCTTCATAAGTATTAGTAGCTAACCTTATGTCATACCAAAAGAGTGTATTGACATTAATACAACAACAAACTAGTGAAAGTCTCGTTAATATGCGGGATCTAGAGAGGTCCATTAGTATGTGGACTTACCCCTAACAAAAGAGTGCATTGAAATCATTTTCCAATAATCTAGTTACATATTGCCTAACTTTGCTTATCAATTTGAAGATTGTTGTTGTTTTGTTTGAAGCATTTTTAGGTATGTTCATCTTCCATTAACTCCTCCCTTTGATTTAATAAGCATTTATCCACTTAACCTATAAGGATTGCTTATCTTCAATGATCATCCATAACTTTTTAGTAAGGATGACCATATTACAGACTTTCAGTATAATTACATTCAGACCACCATGCTTCTTCAAGGAACATACCTTAGATCATCTAATGGGAGTTGAGTTCTTTCTTATTCTATTTGCAAATGACATAAACTTTTTAAGATTAGTACCGATTGTTTTGATAACAACCTTAGGAAGATACATATAAGCTCCCCAATATAGACTAATTGCATTGAGTACAAAGGAAATGAGTTGAGCTCTCCCAATTAAGGACAAAGCCTTCATACTCTAACCTAAGATCCTTGTATGCATCTTATCAATGAGAAAATTGTAATCTCCATAAGTAGAGATAGAAGCAGAAATAGGAATCCTTATATATGTAATTGGTAATTCATTTTTGTTAAAGCCTGCAACAGCTAGTATTATTGCCTTTTGATTTATTACCTTCTTAAAAGTGTAAAAGTAACTTTTTCCTAAATTTACCTATATTTACCTCAAGACCAAATATTATAGAAAACATTCTGATTACAGTTATGAAGGATGAACAAATGCTTTAGCAACTTTGGATAATAACAATAGGTACCAAACGTGTTATGCCTGGCCTCTGACATTTGGAATGATATCTGAACTAATTTGTTCTCTCCATTACCTTCGTAAGTGTATTACAAAACACCTCCTTAATAAAAGAGAAAAAATAAGGAGGAAAAATCTCCTCGCCTTATACTTTTGCTACTTTTGAAACTTGTTGAAGGTTCTTCATTTGTAAACACATTGAAAGATGGAGTTGTAATGCATTGAGATATCCAATCAATAAAGATTTTAAGAAAAGTCATTGCCATCATAGTGTTTATTAGAAATTTCCAATCAATATTGTCATAGGCTGTCTTAAATTCAATCTTTAAACTAGAATTTCTACCTCCTTTTCTTCTGTGGCAACCTCTCATAAATTCCTGCTTTAATAGAATGTTGTCACTTATTAATCTACCAGGGATGTATGCTCCTTATGTTTCATCCACATACTTTATTAAGACCCTCTTTAATATATTAGCAATAATCTTGGAGATGATTTTGTAAATTGAGTTGGAGCAAGTAATTGGACTATAATCACTTAATATTTCAGCTCTCCTCCTTTTGGAATTAGGGTTTAAATTTTCATATTTATTTCCTTAATCAATTTTATATGATTGAAGAACTTTAAGATAGCTTCATGAACCATAGTTCTAGTTAAAGGCCAAATTTTGTTGAAAAACAACATATTAAAGCCATTTAGATCCGGGGTTTTATGTATGTTGATTGACTTTACAACCTGATCAATTTCCTCACTAGTGATAGACTTGGATAATGTATCAACATCCTCAAAAGCTATAGTTTCCAACATGATTTCCTTGAGTAGTTCAACTGTGAAGTGAGCATTTGCTGGTGCTTTCATGATTGAAGTGAAATAATTATGAGCCTCCTCGAGTAATGTCTATTGTTCAAAAATGTTTTGATTGTCTTTAATCATATTGAAAATTATGTTAGTACTCTTCCTTGATAACAATGTTCTGTGAAAGAAAATGGCATTTCTATCCCCTTCTTCAAGCATTGCACTCTTAAATCTTTGCTTCATCATAGAATAGACAAACGATAAAGCTCTTAAAAGGTTATGCATCGCATTGTTTTCATTGGAGTTTTCTGGAAGTAGGTACAAATCATCTTGGATAGATCTTAAAGCCTCTTTTGTAGTTGTTAGCAAAAGATGAGTGTTTTAAAATCTTCTCCTTATATGAATTCTTTAGGCTAGTTATAATGAGTTTCATTTTAGTTGCTTAAATAAACTCCTTAATGCCCTGAACTTCAGTGGTGATGGCTTTCTAGATGATTTCAGAAAATCGGTTAAAGAGGTTAAGAAATTAGTAAATTTGAAAGGTATCCTAATACTTACAAAATATGTTTAAGTAATGCACATTAAATGGTTCTAAAGGTTGTTTGTAGTGAATGTTGAGGATGAGCTAAGGAATTGTTACAGCCACTCCAAATTTTTATATGCATATATAAAAGGGATTACACCTTTTTTTATAGTTTTGCAAAATATATGAACATATATAGCTAATCAAACATACCCAAGATTGTGACATTCACATATTGATAACTAATGTATACCAGGATCCTCCCATTAGGGTGATAAGGGTAGTTTGTGATTAGTCTCCAATTGGAAGACAACATATGTAAAAGATCACATTTTTCAATTTTTATTTCTGATTCCAAAATGCAAAATATGTCTAGTTTATTCTCCAAGATGAGATTATTGAACAAAAGCTTCTTCGAGGGAGCATCGGCTCCTCTTATGTTCCAACTTCCAAGTAATAATTTTCATGTATTTGCATCTAAAATAATAGTTTTTTTCTCTTGTTAGATATTCTTCTGGATACTGGTTGCTTCTCATTATCAATAGATTCAGCTACCTAACCCTCCTTGTTTATGATCTCATTCATTACTCTATTCTTTTTTCATACATATAGGAGTGTTATATATGTTTTCATCCTTCACACATACTTCAATCATTATATGCTCTCCATCATAACTAGAATTAGCCTTAATTCCACGATTAGTCTCAACATTGGAATGATATGGACCATCAAAGCCAATGTTGTTTATTTTAGGAGTTTTGATATTGCATTTCTACTTCTTCTCTTTGGTTTCAATGAGTTCCTACACAAATCCAACGTTAAAATATCTAAATATAAGTCTTCATTCTCTTTTAGTATTTAGTTGGTTGGGTTTCAAGGTATGAGTAACTTTGATATATCCTCAACCATCTTAAGATTTCAGGTTAATAGCTTATAGACCTCACTAGAACTCATAGTATAGTGAAATTAATTATAGAGGTCTCGACAGTAGCTTAGCCTATGCAAATTAGATTGCTAATAAAGCTAGCAAAGTAGTTTAATCCATTTATGGTCCAATATTATAATGGTACTCCATGTATACAAAACCAGATTAGTATGTTTTCCATCTTAATTTCTTCAACTCTCAGCCTAGGTCTCCAAACTTGAAACAATATTGGCTTATTTTGCATGTGCTAGGGTCCCTCTTCAAGTACTTTTATGGAAGCTTCTTTGATGAGAATTTGAAGAAGATGATGTCATCATTGTTAACCAACCTATCCACCAAACCATGCTACTTCCAATGTGTTTGTGCCCATTACTTAATGATAGGATATGCTACTCTCTTATCAAGAAATTATCTAATTAGTGTTGAAGTCCAGTTTTAGGCACTAACTTTTAAAACCTCAATGGGAGGTGAGATAATATATTGTTCATCACATTTTTAGGGTGGGAAAAAAATAAGTTTAGCTTTTAGGTTATGATCTCCAGCAACTTTCACCCATATTCCTTTAGTACCACTAGTATGAATTACTTATACAGGGTTTGAGATAGTCATATGTAAAAGATTCATCTAGGCATAAAGATGTCTGAGCCTGAGGATTAGATGAAGAATTCAATTAAACTTGTTTCTTTACGAAAATCGGCGGGAACTCAGAAATAGAAAAATTATTCATCAAAAAAAGCTAGTGTCTGATAGGTATAAGGCTAACTAAGTTGGTTAATAACATACTAAGAAATAAGTAGCTTTAAATTTTCTTAAAATGAAAAAGGAAGCAAGGTTAATGAATTTTGGAGTAGTATGGAAATAGGAATGATGGGTAAGAAGTAAATGAGGTAGCAGAGTTGGAGTATTATTTAAGAGGCAGTTGCAAGGACCAAAAGAACAAAGATAAGTAAAGAAAAAGTAAATAAAATCCAGTTTGGAAGAACTCTTCTAGATCAAGTAGCAAAATATTTCTTAAAATAATCACCATACAAACAAAACTAGAAGTTCTTTACTAAAGTTCTAATAAGACTAAAGGGATAAACAAAAGCTCTACTAATCATGTCAAGATCGAATCAGATGACAAAGTCAACAGAAGCATTATGTTAGATTTATAAGGTCTCTTGATGCACCACCTTATAAGCATCATCCTTATTATAAGTAGTGGGCATTAGTTATCATAGGTTTATCTTTATAAAAAAGTGTAAAGAATTGATAATTTCCATCTTTCTCACATTAGTATCCATATAGTAAAGTAACATGGGACTACTAATCAGTAATGTTAGCCTCTAATAAAAGATCTTCCTCTAATAGCAACTCTTTTTGGGGAAAGAGATTCTTAAATTATAGTAAAGCATGCATGTGAGAGGCTAAAATAACATTTGACATTTATCTTTCATTGAAGCCTAGATTCACGTCCTCCTATACTTGATTAAAGCCTGACTCACTTTTGTCCTCTAAAGATAGGAACAAACAATGGTTCCTCCACTACTGCATTACTTTTGGCAATTTATTGGGTTACTTTTGGTAGTTTCAAGCATGACATTTGTCAAAAAAACCTCTCTACCATGAAGGGGTAAGGCTACATATTATTAGACCTCCCCAAATTTTGTATTTTAACTGGAATCTCACTAGTTATTGTTGTTTTTATTTCAAGCATGACATTTAAATTTTCCTATCCTAGAAGTTTTTCTAAGGGAAGAATTTGGTGCATAAACTTAAATAGACCTATTGATAGCTTAATGTCCCTTAAGTGACAACTTACTTTGAAGTATAAGATAAGACACCAATAGTGTGTGAAGTGGGTATATTGTTGAACTTGTTTCCTCTAGTATCTAAAGGCAAAAGGCATTCAAGAGAGCCTCATTTACACTTAAAACTGACTTAATGATCTTTTAAGGCTTAGTAAGCAAGCTCCCTCAAAAGGGAGATAGTACCTAAAATTAATGTATGAGGAAATGATGAAGTTTACCCTCATTCCTTCAAAATCTCCTAACTTGAATTTACCTACAAAACATTTAACATTAATCTTCCACATCATTCTAATGTGAAAAAAGACATAATTGCCTTCATCATTACTCATGGCTCACTACTAAAAATCCTCAAGTCCCCAAATTCTTGCATAGAGACATTACTACTACAACTTATGCTATTAGAATGAGATGTGTTGACTAAAAAAATGTGGAAACTTAAGAAAAGCATGTATTGATAAAAGTGAATGGATAGAAATGGAAATCTGGACTAGGAAATTGTAAGGTAAAGGGAGATTTTGGCTTGATTTTTCACAAAGAGTAAATTTTATATAGCAAAATATAAGAAGAATATATATACATATACTCGACAATTCAAATGCATCATATATGGTAGATTAAGATTGATAGCCCTTTCCATTCCTCAGTGCATTTAATCATTTTTATAATTAAAATATTTTATTCCTCTCTGTTGAAATATTAAAACAAAGTTAAATGTTATGATTGGTGACTTATTGTCATAAACCGAAAAGGTTGACTTTTATACAACACATCTCATACCAAAAAACCTTCATTTGTCCTTAAAAATAATTGATTGCTTACATATATATGCTTCAAACTTGTAAAGTTTAATCAATGAAGTCATTAGGCATGAGCCTTTCTCCTAAAGTTAAAGGGCCATGCTTGGATCTTCTGACAGCTCGACAATGTAGATGAGAAGCCTATGTCGTATGACTTCACTGTCACACTTTGTCTACTTCATCTCTTGAAATATGATTCTCTCCTTTGTCAATGAGTTTCCTATACTTAGGACCTAAGGTCTAAATATGTGTAAGAATGATTTCATATCTGCCATCCATTATACACAAACAAAATGGAAGGAAGGAAAAAAGGTAAGTAATAATAATACAATTATTCCTCAATTTTTAATTTCTCTTAACTTCTAAATCATAAAAATTAGGATTAAATTCAGTGGACTCCCTATGATTTGACATATTATTAATGTATCCCTTGACTTTTAAAAATTATCAATAAACTCTTATAGTTTTGGTTTTATAACACTCACCCCCTACTATCAACTTCCATTAAAAACTTTACGTTTTCATTATGTAACACTACACATGACACTACAAATTATTAAGGTTTGTAATGAAAGTTGATGGTAAGGGGATAAGTGTTGTAAAATCAAAACTATAAAGGAGTTGTTTTTTAAAGTCACAAACATTACGATACAAAGTGCTTTAGGCAACAAACAAAAGCATAGCTATAAGTACAATTATTATTGCTTTTTTATTAAGGCAACAGAATTTGTACGTTACTAGCAGTGGTACTGCAATAAGTATAATGCAACATAATTTTTAATTAATCAACAAAATAAAAAATATTGCTTTAAGTTTTAACTAAGGCAACGCATTAGTTTCAAACTATAGGAACAATTTTAAATAGATATTGCAATATTTTAAGTCTTTTTAGGCAACAATGTTACATAGATAAAGTGACAAAGTGAATTCTTTTAGGCAACAATTTAGTCTTTCATTACCAATTATATTTAATGTAAAAGCAATACCAATAATATTTAACGTAAAAGCAATCTCTTATAATTATGTAGGCAACATTCATATATATATTGAAAGCAATATACATATATTAATGTACGTATTATCAAAAGTAAATGATCAAAAAACTGCATTTATATATAATATATAGTCCACAAGGACTTGAAACATTCAGCATTTAACATATTCAAAATAAAAAAAACAAAAATCACTAGCTAAAATATTCATCTACAATATTGTCCGTCATTCTATATAGTATATAAATGAATTAGTCTAAATACTAAACAAAACCAATATTTATGGGCACTCCAAAATTCTTCACAAAGTACCTCTTTATCCACTCCTAATCATCACCATCCTATAAAAAAAGAAACAAGAAGTATATTAGAATTGTAAAACTACTATGCTCACAAGCAGGTTGATATATCTAAAAATTGAAATGCTAACTACTTTATTGTGGCCTTAATTTAATCAAGAAAAATAATACCAAAAACTAATAACATAATAATTCAATTCTTTTTATGAACAGATTCAGAAAGCATGAACATAAGCAGTTAATCTAACAAAAAAGATAACAAGATAATGTACAACAATAATGAATTAAGGAATTGAAATCATTCGAGATCTCACAAGAAGGATAGAAGTTGGAATGAAATCGTTCTCTTGAAATGATTAAGAAAATGAAATGATTCCCTTGAAATGAAGTTGGAAGCAGTCGAATCAATCAATTGAGTAATGGAACACATCTAAAGAGAAAAGAACATCTAATTTATAAGCTACATTCTGCAGTCCAACAAGAACATCTGGTATTGTCACAAAAGAAACTTCTACACTAGAAATTAAACAAAATGAAGTGTGACAGCCCCACTAGCATTTCCTAGTCCAAACTATATCCAAAAGCACAACACATTAAACAGTAAAGACTTTGATAATAGAAGAACTTATGTAGGATAAATAGAAGAATTAGTAGCTAAAATTGCAGTATTAACTTAATAATGTTTGTTTTGTGAGGTTTGTGCTAAAAGTGCTAACAAATTGAAAAATATTGTCATACCTAAACATGCTTATAGTGAGCATCCCAACAAATATAGCATTCACTGGCAGCCAAACTTTAATCAGTCTTCATATATGAGGTTCTGTTGAGAAAACACCCAATACACTCAACATTGATACAATCAACATTGATATCAAATTCTGCACACCAACAAAATATTCACATCAACTAGTTATATATTGAAATAAGAATAAAGAAAAAGAAAACGAAAATTGACAAAAAAAGATACAAAATATGTTCTAAATTTTGAAATTAAACAACATTTCAGGAATCCTAATAGAATTATTGTCAAACACGAAAGAAAAAGCCCCTGCTTTGTTATTGTCATCTGGTCTAATGTAAGCTTGAACCAGAAATTAAGCAACTTAAAAAGCAAGTTACCCAACTTTATTATTGTCATCTAAAATCTTATCAAACCTCAATTAAATCTGATCATACCATCGCCTTCCTCTACAAACAAAGAAGATAGTAAAAGATAATCATCTCTTATAACCTATCTTCTTTATGCTTTTGATTAGCACAATTCCAATAACCTTAATATCTTAAAGAGCAGGTTCAATTAAGAAAAAATTAAACCTTGGGCCACTATAGAGACAAAAAAGGAAACCAAGAATAATTCAGAACGTGAACCTAACTTATAGCTCACAAATAGAACATAAATAGTTTATATTTTATGCGCAAAACAAAAACCAAAAGGAGCAACGGGTTCTGAAGATAAATTTCCTACAAACTAATAAGAATAAGAGATGACAAGCTAGGAATTTTGTGCTACGTTGAATTCACTCTACATCCACATGAATAAGGAACAGGAGTCCACACACTTTTACATAATATAAACTAAAAAATATAAGCAGATTTGCAAAACTAATGGAATGTTAAGAGGAATGCTAGGACAATGTACATCCACATGAATTAAGGAAATCAAGACTATTTATTTTATCACACTTCCATTCATGATGTACAATGCTTTCCATTATATCTGCAAATAAAATGTGCTAATCATATATACAAATACCAACTCCCATAATGTAGCACATTCCATGGCAAACCACTTATAGTAAAATATACTTCTACATCATGATACCTCTTACAACAAATCAACTTGATCATGCAAATGTTAAGATAATATATAAGCAAAACATTCTCATCTACAATGTGTTCAGCGTATCTGAGCTTATGAAGAGTATCAAAAGAGTGAAATTGAGCTTGAAATATTACCATTAATTTAGCAGTGCAACGACCTTTTCCAAGACATAAAAATCATCAGTACTTAAGGATGATGAAGGAAAAGTTACCAGTCCTTTTGACATCACATCTCTAGGTCACTCACCCTGAAACTTCTCTCCTTCATCACCCTCCCAAACTGAGGCGCCTCACATATCCAGAAATGCTTCTCCGTCCACGAAACGGGTTATTGATGAAGATGTCTACTTTGCCGCCATCGAGAAGATTGTCAAGTGCCACTTCTTCCCTGACATGTTCAAGCTCTGAGACCATCTTGATTGGCTTCAAGCCATTAAATCTGATGATCCAATTCAAATCTGGGATGCCCAATTGAAGATCATCGAGCGTCACTGTGGTAAAAGGGTAAATTCTTCCGAGATAATCGATACCAAAGGTTCTAGTAGAAAAACACTGAACTGAATACAAAGATTTACAAATGAAATAAGAACCAAGTAAAGAAGCATGGAAACCCAATCTAGCATGAAGAAATCCACAAAGTAACGTTGATCGTGGCCTAACTAGTGTAGAAGTTCTGGAAATTAGGTTAAAAGCAAAAAGGAGTTAGAAAGGGAATTAAGAATTGCACACTAATCTAGCATGAAGAAACCCATAAAGTAACATTGATTGTGGCCTAACTAGTGTAGAAGATCTGGAAATTAGGTTAACAACAAAGAGGAAATACAAAGAGAATTTGGAATTACACCGTTTGAAGCCTTTGGTAGTGTTCTAAGCCTTTGTAAGTGGGTTGTTAAAACAAAGAAATATAAAATAACGAAACTTTAATTGCTACTTATACATACATGCATATATATATATATATATATATGCATCCCAATCTAGCATGAAGAAACCCATAAAGTAACATTGATTATGGCCTAACTGGTGTAGAAGATATGGAAATTAGGTTAACAACAAAGAGGACATACAAAGGGAATTTGGAATTTGATCGTTTGAAGCCTTTGGTAATGTTCTAAGCCTTTGTAAGTGGGTTGCATATATATATATATATCTGGATATTAGGTTAAAAGCAAAGAGGAGTTAGAAAGGGAATTAAGAATTACACCCCAATCTAGCATGAATAAACCCATAAAGTAACATTGATTGTGGCATAATTGGTATAGAAGATCTGGAAATTAGGTTAACAACAAAGAGGAAATACAAAGGGAATTTGGAATTACACCGTTTGAAGCCTTTGGTAGTGTTCTAAGCCTTTGTAAGCGGGTTGTTAAAACAAAGAAATAAAAAATAACGTGTATATATATAAATACACACACACACACATAACAATGCTTCAATTTATTGCATCTATAAAATTTTAAAGCAACATTTTTTTATTTTGTTGTCTTTTTAATATAAGACAACAATCTATTATTATTGTTTCATTTTAATATTATTAAAGACAATACTTTTAAAACAATTGCATTATATTAATTTTAAGCAATAATTATAAAACTATTACAAATATATTATTGCCTAAAGCTTTTTGTATGGATGACGGCCGGTTACTGGAAAAGCTGGTGTTGGAATCGTGGGTGATCCGGCATGAGTGGTGGGTTCATTGCCTCGGTGGGTCGTCGTCATGTTGAGTGTTTCATTTCCTTTATTTTTTTGGTTCCACTTCAAAATGTATGCGTGTAATATACATACATGATATAATATAATACTTTTAGTAAACTATAGCAACAATTTCAAATGATGTATATATAAGATTTTATTGCAACATATTTTTAATTTTGTTATCTTTTCTTATATGTACGTAACACAAATTATTATTTTCGTTGCTTTTTAATATTATTAAAGGCAACACTTTAAAAATTGTTGCGTTATATTAATTTTTAGCAACACAATTTTAAAATGTTGCAAACGTATCGTTTCCTAAAGCACTTTTGTAGTAGTGAATTTATTGAAAATATGTCAAATCAAAAGAGGGTCCAACGAATTCTACCCCAAAAACTAGTTTAAGCATTAATATTAACATTGAGGCTGCCTCTAATACTATTTTGTAGGAATTTATCAATCCGTCCAATAGGCATGTAACTGATTCTCAAATCAAGTCGTTCAGAAAAAATAAACAAGGTTTGCATGTACATCAAAATACATTAATAGTTGTTTCCTTGTTGGATATTTTGTCTAAAGAAGATGAGATTCCCATTAATGATTGCATATCTTTTAGAGACTGTGTCATTATTTCAATTTTAACATTAAAAATAAAAGTGATAATAAATTTTTTATAATTATATTGATTAAGATATTTTCTTTTCCATGACTTCTATCTTTTGAATATGTCATTTGAGACCGCATGGTTTTACAAATCTATACGTCACTCAAATTCAAGCTTTCACGATGCTTTTACCTGTTTAGAAAATTAGATTGATTATAAACTTAGACACTAATTTCTGTAAGTTAACAAAAAAGGAAAAAATAATTTGTTTATTTGAAAATGACATTCTCGTTATAATATATGAAGAAAGCTTAAATATGTATTTTCAGTATAAAATTCAGGAAAGGTTCTATATTTCTTGCTGATTTATACATTCTTTAATTATGGAAAGGAAACTTGACCTCAAGTTCATAAGAAAAATCTAATAATAAATATTGTAATATTGCAATTTCAGCACTTAACCCTAGGAATTGACACAAGAACAGTATGATCACATAATTTCCAAGACAAGGAATTCATTAATGGGAATAGGTGCTTCATTGTTTTAATTTCCACTGAATAATTAAATTAAAATATAATTAAAAATGTTGATGGGTGCTATGTAATTATAAGAGGTTGTATGGTTCTGCATTCTCCAAAAAATGTCACTTTCGTACTTTTCTTATCAAAGCCAGCTTTCACTTGCATGTCTTTAACACATAACTCTGTTTCTAAAATAAACAAAAACGAGTCTGAGTCAGCAACCAGTCATTTCTTTCCCTCTTTGACATCATTTCCACGTCATCACTAACCTTCCTTCACGACGATTTTATGTGGGACCCCGTTGCTGAATTATCAATTATTTTCTGGGTTAAATTCAATTTAAATGATCCCAAAATTAGGAAATTCTTCGATAGTCGCCGTCTAAAGTACATGTTTGTCACGTCATCAAGTGACGTCATATAATTAGATCAATTGTTAAAAAGCATCAATGTAAGGATTGCGGGGTCCACTTATGTTTTGTCTTTGACTCTGAAGAGGACACCAAAGGAAGACACCAAATCTTCACACGAAAATGGTGCAATAAATAGTAATACACCAAAAGTACAAAAAGACAACTTTATCCAATTACTTTTTAACATATTCCTTTTATGTCATTTTTACAAATTGATTTATTTACATAATTTACTAAGTAATTAAATTTAAAATATATATTACTTTACACAAAATATATCATTACAAAGATCTCATTGAGACATTTAAAACGAGACTAATATTGAATATAATATTAAATTTATTTTTAATATTTATTTTTAATTCTTATTTATAAGTGTTATAAATTCATTAATAAAATATGTTAAGAATAAAAAGATAATTTGAAATAAAAAGTACATAAATTTAAACCACATCATTGATTTTAAAAATTAAAACTCAACAAAAATATTTGAAATTACAACAAGACTAAAATAAATTACAACGAAAATCAGACTCGAGATTATAATCAAACTAAAATTACAACAATCAACTTAAAAGGAAAACTAAAGCACTTGAAAATATTAATTTAACATAAATAATTAATAGTTTGGAAGATTATCCCTATTTCTTCCAAAATTAAAATATTGGCTAGACATAGGTAAATTAGAAATAAAGAAGCTCATTATGAACTTCGTAATGTATTGATTGAACATTTGTGGGAACAATATGGAAATTCAAATGATTAGAAGTTAAATGAGAAATTTTAATCAGTTTATATTTTTATATGTTATTAATTTGTTGTTGCAATAATATTAAATATATTTTGTAAATAATAATATTAATGTAATATACAACATATATTAATTAATTAAGAATAATGATTTTATTTTATTTTTAATAAAAAAAATAAAAATAAATTAATTTAGTTAATAACTAAATTATTGTGGCATATTCTTTGAAAAATTTTGGTGTAAAAACTTTTGTGTAAAATTTTGGTATAGAATGGTTGGAATAACACTAAATTTAGTGTTAAAAAATTATAGGAATATTCTATTTTACAACAATTTTTGTGTAAAAATTTGGTGTAATAGTTGGAGATGGCCTAACTCCCACAGATTTGGCGTCCACCATTTCCGTATGCTTCGAAAATAGTTGACATCTTTTAATGGTAATAAGTATAACACACTTATGAATGTATTACATCATTTTCTCCACAATATAACTATTTTAAAATAATGTTCACTTATAACTTAAATTTTTATTGCATTATGATGTGTATTAATTATTTCTAAAATAATATAATAAAAATATATTCAGCTAATCACTAAATTGTATGAAATTAAATTATTAAATTATATGTAATTTTATTTAAATAATAATAATTCACATATATATATATATTTATTTATTTATCAAATTTATTTTAGTTCTAAATAATGTCGAACTTTGGTACAAAATGTAGTTGAGAGAATGGAATTGAAGTTCAAGTAAGAAAGTTACCATTTTATTAAAAGTTAAATTAAATTCTAATATTTTACTTATAATTAATTTAAATTCAAACATTTTAATACTTTAAAAAAGAATTTTAATATTCTACAAACGTTTAATTAATATCTCCATCAACTTCTTATTCTAAAATTCTAACTAATAATTGTTTTATGGATTCCCTTACTAAATGTGCGTCCGACTCAAAAAGTGAGGCCAAAAAAGTTAAAATGATAAAGTTTAACCCTTTTATTTCTTATTTTCACTATTTTTATAATTACTCATTAAAAAGTACTTGCTTGAAGTTTAATTTTTTCTTTTATTAATTGCTTAAATTTTAGTTTTCCACTTTTTTATTACTATTCTTATTAATTTAAAAAAATACTTGCTAGAATTTAACTTTTTCTTTTTTTTAATTCAATCAAATAATAAGTGTAAATTTTATTTATATTCCTTTTCCTTTAGTCTATCTTGAACAGTACGAAATATTTTAGTACTTGTAAGATTTAAACTTTAGGTGCTTAGTTAAGAAAAGTTCGACTCTTTCAAACAAGAATATTAATTAACGATTTTTGCTTTTAGTTGATCATATTCTCCAAATTTTCTTAAAATATTGATTGCTTCAATGGTGCCTCAAAATTGTAGAATCACATCAAGACTTACCAAGGCTATTCAGACGCAAAAGGATAGTTTTTTCATACCAGATCGAGTATCCCCACTGGCATGCTCTCAGTTCAACGCTGCTCCTAATTCCTAAAGGCTATGGAATATGAGAGAGTCCCCATCGACAGAGGAGCTCCTCGGAACCTTCAACGTTGACAAGTAATAATATATGAAGCCTTTCATAAGCATGAAACTGTGTGTGCCCAAATCATAACAATATCCTAGCTAGGCATCCATTTCTGACATTATATTAGGGTTTTAAAAACACTTGGTGGATAAGTTCATCCCAATTCAAGTGATAAAATGTTTGGAAAATTCCTTTCACATCTATTTCAAAAAGAACTAAAAATTCAAAAACCTAAAAGGAATTTTATGAAAATTAACCCAAGGCCCTATAGAGCTATTGTGAAATATTGTTGAAGGGTTTAGGGTAATTAAGATTTTGAGCCCTATTTATTAGGTAGAATGCACATCTAATAAGAAGGCTTTAAAAAAATAAAAAAGTCATATAAGATTTTTTTTAATAATAAGAAGTTCACAAAGATGTTAAGATGGGTTTTTAATTGAATATTTTTAACGTTATAATTTTTAATATTTAAATTTAATTTCAATTCTAGTGAAAATGTTAAAATTCAATTAACTTTTTACTTTTTATTAAGGTTAACAAATTAAATTCTTCTTTCCTAAGGAAATGGTTGAAAACAAGAAGAAAAAAACAAAAAACTAATTATGTTAAAGTGTGAAACTAAAACTAAAACTAAAACTTGCTAACCTTATGTCAATATTGATGGGTTTGAAAGCCACAAATCAAGATTGAAAAAATAATAAAATGAAAAGCATACACGGTGGGTAATGTAAAGTCTTTATCTAGCTTTAAATTTTCTTCACTTTTTGACTCCGGTACGGTGACAAAAGTCTTTAAAAGATACTAAGGACGATGTGAAAGTATGTGTTTGCGTAACCTCAACTAAAAGTAACATTACAAAAAAAAAAAGAGCAGGATTATGTAATCTCTAGGGTACGTATATGTCCCCAAACAAAATGCTTTGCTGCAAGAGGATTGGGCAATAGCTAGCCAATATCATAGCTAGTTTGTGTTATAATGAAATTAGCAATACTGTTTATTTCCATCACTTCAATAATTCAAGCCTTCTGTTTTTTTTTTTCAATTCAAATTCAAGGCTTATTCGCAAATTTTTATATAAAAGGATGTACATTGTTATTTCTTATTCTGTACGTATTTCATTAGAAGAAGAAGTAATAACAACAATTGACTTTGAGTAATTGGGTATCCTATTGAAATGTGAAAGTAATATTCCGAAGGACATTTTGAGAGCTAAATGACGCCAAATTGAGAAGCTTTTTGTCTTGTCTTACAATAATATATAATAAATTAGTGTCGCCAGGACACGTGTGATTTATTGGAATAATAGCCCAGTTCCTTTAAAAGATGATATAAATTAGGACTTAATTAAGCATGCAATTTAAATTGATTAACTTTATCTCATTTTATTAATATTATATCTAGTTCCTCCCTAAACAATTAATTCATAGACATTATTAGTTTGGAATCATATACAACCAATTTTATTAAGAGACACCACCTAAGGGTATGATGTTTTCTTTCACATCCCGACAAGTTAAATTTCACGTGTGAGACGAGATCCTCGTGGCCCCATTAAATAATAATAATGTAGTAAATTACCTTGAAACTAATTACAATCTGAACCTATCACGACCGTTTGAGTGTTTATATCAGAGGAATTTGGTTTTGGTCCAATGAATCATGTTGAATAGTGGTGCAGCGAAACATGGGATTGTGATCTTTTACAAATAATAAAATAACAACATTTTATTAAAAAAATGGAATTGATGAATATGACAGACGAGAAACAGAGGCCAAGTATTGTGATGTGAGGGTGGGCGCGTGTACTGGCTCTACGTATTTGCCGAGACTATGAGTCACACTAGCTTATCTTCCTACGTGGACATTGTCGGTCGTAGACGTCTATCCATGCCCTCATCATTGAAGATAATAATTCCCCTATCACAATTTAGCTTTAATAAAAAATATTATCCCATTAAAATTAAAACAAGATTGTAATGTTGAAACCTTTTATTTTCCTTAACTTAGCTATTAATTATAAAAATTTATGATTTGGGTTTTAAAGGGTAAGGTTTTAGCTTTTGTTAAGTTTCATATTCTCTAAAATTATCTTAATCAGCGTTTTTACTTTTTTTAGACAAGATTATTTCTTTTTCGTAATTTATTTATATTCGACAGTAGACAATCATTCTTATCTAAATAATATTGTATGATTTCTGTAAAAAGATAATGGTGTAACTTGGTAAGCCTTTAATTAAAAAAAAAACAAATTGATGTATTCTTTAAGATGGTTGTCAAGCTTTAGAGTCTTCTCCTTCCTTATAAAGAGGAAGATTTAGCAAATAAGACTAAAAAAGACAATGTGTATCAACAAAATTGCTTATTGTATTAGTTATTCTACATTTTTGTTAGGAGTGACAAGTTTTGTTGATTAGAAGTTTTTGTTAATTGGAAACCCTACAATAAAACATAAGTATTAAAAGCAAAGTTCAATGTCAAACCCTCTCTTTTAATGATTTCCCTTCTTGTTTGTAATGAAATTAGGTAATCTTGACTGGCAAGCTGTCCAATCTAACTTGCAATAAAAGCCTGGTTAGAGCTAAGTGGGTGTGAGGTTTCCATTGAAACTAAACATGCGGTGGAAGAGCTTAACTATGGTTACTGGACATTTAGCCAAAATTAGAAATAAATCCTCTTACAACAAAAGAATTTGAGTGCAAGGATAGGGAAAACTGATTGCAATGATGGGCTCATGCATTAATTAGATGTTCAATTAATCATTCACCAAAAGAGTAGGGTTCAGTTAGGTACTCCATTCCCAAGTTTCGGTTCCATCATCACTCTTACCCCAACCCCATTTGCCAGAGATTCCAGGGTGGCTGATCACAATTTCCAGATAAATTAATCATCCCAAAGTCTCAACCATATCAAGAACTTCAACCTCATGCAACATTTATTTAAGTTTATAGAAACATCTTCACCTTCTCCTTCAATTTTATCGTAAGACTAATGATCTTATTTACACTTGTATAGGATTTTGTTAAACTATACAGTAACCTTTTAACTTGGTGGTATCATTCCTTTCCCTTTTGTTATACAAGTTTGTCATCCATTCCATATAGTAAAAGAGAACCTTTAAGCATAACCTCTATTTTATTTTCTTTCAGTTAAATATATAAATGTATATGAACAGTCTAGTAATAATTAGAGAAGAAAGTGTTCCACCAAATGCTTGCCATTTATGGCTCATTCAAAAGGGTAAAGAACTAAGACGGCGAAGGAAATGCTCCTGTTTTCCTCTTTTCATTCTCAAGTTTCTAGAGTGAATATTTTTGTTCACCCCTTTTTCCCTTTCTCCATTTTAAAAATATAGAAACTTATGTTCTCCTTCCTTTAAGGGTCAAATATACAAGGTACATGGAGCCCACATTAAACGATAGCTTTAGTGTCGGCTATACTTGTACTCCCACATTTATTATGTGAATATGTAAGCTATAGAACTTCAAATTATAAACATACCATACATGTGAATTTCCCTCCCTATACAGTACCTGGCAAGCAAAGTTTAAAAAGAAGCAGGCCTATCAAGTCGGAAACTTCTCATAGGGACCTATACTAGTGAAGAAAAAGATAAAAATGGCTAATGAATTTACTTTATGATCTTCCTAGTAATTTCCTTTCTCCTGAAGATGTTGACATACGCTTTTATTTTATTTTTCTTAACAAGCCACACTCTACTCTTTGTTTTTTTTTCATGCAAATAAAAGTACAGTCTAAACATAATATTCAGATGCCCTTTTTACAATAAAAAATTATTTTAAATGTGTTTAAAATAAATATTCTAATGTAAGTAATAATCTTTAAACTAATGTAAACTATTTGTTGTTAAGTTCAGTAATACAAACCCTACTCCTAAGTATATCTGGGTTATCGTAAACTATTTGTGGGCTTAAATTCACTCTAGTGAAGAATGGTTGTATTAAAGAAAGCTATTAGTTTAAGTCCAAGAGGATGAGGTTTACTAATTAATAAAGTGTTATGGTTACTAGACAAACATATAATTGTATTATTAATCATGAGTACACATTTATATGGTTGTTCTCATTTAAATCAACTTTATAAACAAAATTTCAAGAGATGGAGATATCTTAAAAACCAATCCAGTCCTATGCAAAAGCAGTACCAGATTTGCGTAATTTCCACTTGATTGCTTCACCTTCCTCTGCCCTTCTCTCTCGTCTCTCTCTCTACCTTGAATCCTAAGTATGGTTTAAGTCCTCTACTCTTGTTTTTGCTGCTCATAAAATAGATATCTATATATATACACACGTCTGGTTTCTATATAGCTTTCATGTTCATATCATTCCCAGTCTTATCCTTCGTAGTGGGCACTTCAAGTTTTCGTTGATAACAGTCCTTCTCAGTCTAATCCTTGAACGAAAATGGGACGACATTCCTGTTGTGTAAAGCAGAAACTAAGGAAAGGTTTGTGGTCGCCTGAAGAGGATGAGAAACTTTTCAATTACATAACGAGATTTGGTGTTGGTTGCTGGAGTTCTGTTCCTAAGTTAGCAGGTGATAACAACTTGGCATTTTCTCGTCTTTCTTGAGCTAAAGTTTCTGTCTTGGCTTTTTGAATGATTTTAATTAAGTTGCTGTTTGCTTATTGCAGGCTTACAAAGGTGCGGAAAGAGTTGCAGGTTGAGATGGATAAATTACTTGAGACCTGACCTTAAAAGGGGAATGTTTTCCCAACAAGAGGAAGATCTTATAATCAGTCTTCATGAAGTTTTGGGCAACAGGTAAATTAATGTCAAGTAGACAATCCAGTGGGTTGAAAATGGAAATAGGTACTCAAAATATTTTGGATTTTGAAATGCAGGTGGGCTCAAATTGCAGCACAGTTACCAGGAAGAACGGATAATGAGATTAAGAACTTCTGGAACTCTTGCCTGAAGAAGAAGTTAATGAAACAAGGTATCGATCCAACAACCCACCAGCCTTTAAGCCAAGTAGAAGTGAAAAAGGAGCGAAATTCCATAGATGAGGCATCTTTGAAACTGCCAGAATCAAAAGAATTGCCAATTATATCGATCTTAGCTGAGCCAGAGTCCGCATATTTTGGTAACGACGCAACTTCCTATAGCAGTGGATTGACAGAAGCTTCAAGAGACCAATTCATCACCAGACAAACTTATGATCCTTTGTCCTACTTTGAATTCCAAACCGGTGTCGATCAGGTTGTATATAACCCGGGTCTTTCCGGCCTCTCTCAGGCAACTTTCAGAACCTTCGATCATAACCCAATTGAAACAATTACCAATTTTGCTTTCACGTCAATGCCAAGCTTAACAAGTTTCGACCATGGCAGCATCAGTGGGACAGAATTTTCAGATAATTCCGCTTCGAGAATCAGTTCTTTGTTCCTAAACGAGCCTAAAGAAAGTTCCAGTAATAGCTCAAACATCAGCAATTACACAGGATTTCCGATGAACAACATGGTGGAAAAAGCTTTTTCATGGAATGCCAACAAATTAGAGTCGGTGTTTCAATTTCATGTCAATGATATCAAGGCGGAAGAGTTGAAGCCAAGTCCATGGCATGAAGGACATCTACATATTGATAATACAGCAGATTTTAGCAGTTATCAGTTGACGTCGCTATCAGGAGATCCAACAGGAACAAATTTTAACGTCTTCAATCAGATATGAACTGTAAATTCATTCTTTTACCATTTCTCTTCAGCTTCTCTTTATCCGAAAACACACTAGATGTTGATAGTACAGGAATGTTTGAGGGTTATTTTTCATTTTCTATTAAGGAGATTCCGAAAGAAAGAGAAAGAAAAAGAGACTGAAGCACTGATCTTTCTTTGAGTTCTACTTGTATTGTTCTTTTCTCCTGGTTTTTTCTTCTCTCTCTTCTATCATTTTGTATTTGATTCCTACAACAGTTGGACTTTGGAATAATGTACTCATCATTATACAGTTTCAAAGAGTGAAAACTAAATTTTCTGGTCTCGACTAATAGTTAGCTGTTACAGCAGTATTTTCAAGGCAAGTCCTTTTCGTACTTAAAGCTAAGACCCTCCTTTTCGAAGTAAAAAACACACCAAACGTACACAACATTCGAGTCTGTCTCTGGTTCAAAATTTGTAACGGGCAGACCAAGTTGGAGTTCAAGATCATTATTATTTTAAGAAGATAGTACAAGAACATTATTAATAGAAATATGAATTATGATGAAGAGAGAAGATAGATGTGGGGTAGGGTTTTGATTGTGAAATTTTAATTTCGCTGGCAGAGTCTGAGAGAGTAAATAATAAGAAGATTATCCAGGGCCTGTAGTCATATCCAAGATACTGATTTCCTGGCATATGATACAGCTGCTATTTCCAGGACCCTCCATGCACTGGTCTGAGTCTCCTCCCAAAAGGCCAAACTTGGCTGCCTGGCTATTCTGTCCTAGCTACCTCTCTCCATTATTGGAGAGATAAGAGACACTAAGAGAGTTGCACACACACGTAGACACGCAGAGAGAGAGAGGGGTGAGGTCAAACTTAAAACACAACAACAACAAACTATAGAAGGTTCAACAGGATTCAATCATCTTTGGTTCTCGAGCTTTTGTGGATGAGATGAAGAGGGCTCTGTCACCTTCATAACTCTAAAACTCACAAATAGAACAACAAGCTTGTTTCGTGGTGTAGAGAGCGAGAGAGAGAGAGAGAGAGGGAAAGAAGGTCCATGCTCATCACCTGTCTCTTCATCAATTGTTCGTATCTTTTATGCATATATCTCTGCATATCTGAAACCGCCTCGAATCTTTTGTACGTAAAGAACATGTGAAAATAAGAAATACTAGGAAGCAAAATAATGGTACAATCATAGTTTACATCACGACAAGTTGCTGTTGGTCAAGATTTTGGCAAATATGTGCCTAAGGCGCTTGATCTACGCTTGCTCCAGAAAGCTTGGAAATTTTGGTTTAGTCTCGGTAAAATGTTTTCTTTTCAGTTCAAACAAATAAAACACCTGAAACTCACAAGATGTGGCCCTAAAATGATCGATACATGAACTATGCCTTAAGTCACTATCAGAATTGGTTCAAGAGGCATAATTGACCCGAAAGTCACCTGAGCATTAATTATGCTCTACAAGAACGAAACCACATCTTTCTTCTACAGGAGGATGCTGACAGTAGAAGATGCATATGCAATACCTAAAGGAGCAGTTCAGTTATTGTTTCTATATACTTCGGAAGTTGTTCAATCCAGATTTTAATGTTTCTGCATCACCATATACGTATGAACTCTATGCTTGGCGATAGGTATAAACAGGGCCGTTCCTATCATTTTATAGGCCCTGGGCAAAATTAAAAAAAAGGCCCCTAATAAATTGACTTAATTTGTGAAACATAAATGACTCAATTTATGAAAAACAATTTTTCCGTGCATTTTTAGATACAAAATCATTAATAATATTATCAAGATCAATATTATCCAACATATCCTTCTCAACACATAATATAGCCAAACCATTTAGCTTTTCTTGTGACATTGATAACTTCAAGTAGGTTTTCAATAATTTTAACTTTG
>JAOTAY010000191.1:33058800-33077691 GCA_025629805.1 Erythroxylum baracoense | reverse complement strand
ATTCTTCAAAATTAAAATGCAGAATCACTTTTCATAGGTTGTAATGCTTGATGCTTGCAAATGCACAAAAATTTTCTGGGTTTTGGATCATCCTCTGATTTCCTTTCAAAGTTTTTAACTTGTTTCTTTGTTTCTGTTTAGGAATACTTGGTTGTTGTTCATCGGTGAGAGGTTGCATATATCTCCAAAGATTTTCTTCTGTTTCTTTTGACAGGTATTTCCTATTTTCTGAATTTAATCAACTGCTTTAATTCTAAATGAAATATACCCTTGTATTGTTGGTTGGAAGATGTTGATGTTTGTACAATATTCATGCTTTATAGACTAAACTGTAGATATTAAAAGAACCCAGGCAGTTTCTATGTTAGTTATGATGATTAACTTCATGGTTGTCAATTTTTAGCTCCTCACAACACATTCTGCACATTATCTTTAAGGAAGTAATTGACTGATTATTTGCATTAGAGAATAGGAGTAAATCATGAATATAATTCATGCGTAGAATACTCTTTATCTTGCATCTAAAGTTGTATGTGAAGCCTCCATTGCTCTCAACTACCGTAAGGAATAATTTGTTAATGTGTTTATCTTTGTCTGAT
The DNA here is from genome assembly GCA_025629805.1 of Erythroxylum baracoense. Lineage (NCBI taxonomy): Eukaryota > Viridiplantae > Streptophyta > Magnoliopsida > Malpighiales > Erythroxylaceae > Erythroxylum > Erythroxylum baracoense. The sequence goes on along the minus strand of JAOTAY010000191.1, from coordinate 33,077,092 downwards.
GATGAATACTGCACTTCTACTGCTTTAGTAAAACTTGAGCATAGCTTGGTTTTTAAGTTCTTGAAGAACAAAGGTGGTGGGATTAAGATATAGTTTAGTTTGTACCTTAGCTAGTGTATCTGACCAATATTTCAAGAACTATTTTCTTGAATTCCATTTATGTGTGAGAAATAAAATAAAGAGGTTCGTATGTAAGGGATATAGTAATCCAAGTAATTATGAGTCATTGACAATAATCTCTCTAAATAGTCAAGAGATGATTTTAGCTTCTCTCACATTGCAACATTGCAATGCTGCTGTGCATAAAATTCCAAAGTAACCAATCAAAATAGAGGACTATTTGTCTCTCTTTCTCTGCTGTCCAGATTTAGAGGGTAAGCTATAGGCATTCCCACTAAATGCATTGCATGCAATTCAATGATTTCAATGAGGGGGAGGTTGAGAGAATTGCATTCCATTTTCACTATCAATCCAGTAGAAGTAGGACACGGTTTATTGCCTTTGCAGTAATTTCAGTATTAACTGTTACTCAAACTTCTAAGCCTGATGGTGATCTGATGGTGATCATGTGATGTATGAGACCTTCTTTTTTAGATTTTCCATGTGGCTTAGTTAATTCCACATATCATGAATCAGCAGCTATCGTCTTAGTAGGTAACAATAGGCAGGAAATGTTCAGTTATTAGTTTGTGAATATCAGTAGCCTACCAGTAGTGTACAGATTGTGGTCCCCTGAATATTTTCCTGGAATGTGGTCCCCTTCTCAGTATTGTACAGATTCTTGCTTGGACATGTGAACATATTATAATCCATCATAGTAATCTGCCTTCTGCCTCATTTAATTAATCCAGTTTTACTTAATCCAGTTTGTGAATTATCCATGGAACTGCTGCAGCCTAATATATAGGCCATAGTGGTCCTTCAAATGCAGCTATGCTGTATATGGAACCACAACAGCTGGTTTTCACTGGACACCATGGGAAGAAGTTGAAATGGTACAAGACATGTGTTGAACTGATGTTGATGTTATACATTGCTTTACCCATATAATGTCTTGATATGGAAATTCAAAAGCTTTTAAAGTATGAAATAAAAAACTTCCAACTGATGGAATCAAGGGCCTTTTGGAAATACATTTGCATTTCACAATTATGTTTTACTTTATTGTAGTACTTTTCGAATAACTCTGAACTCAAATGTTTCTTAACTAAAACTGCTGAATGAGTTTAGAACTAATTTCAGACATGGAGCTGACAACTTATAGATGATTATGTATATTATATTAAAACATAATCTAAGTTTGTACTTTTTTAAGAAAAAGGATTTGTTTTCTGTTTCCAGGCAGTTATCATTTTATATAGTTTAGAAATGTTTGTGCTGCTCAGGTAATTTTTTAATTTGGCTACCGAATGTTGACAATTTTCTCTAGATGTCATTTTCGTGCATGCATCTCCACTGCATTTGATTTTTTTTCTAAAAAAATGGTGATTACCTATCAAGTATGTTGACAATTATTAGTATTTATATTTCCAACTCATCCTATGGGTTTTTTGTTTTTGGAAGTAAATGACCAAAGGTATATCAACTGCTCACCTTTAACTGTAGAAAAATAGGACGAAGTGACCATGATAGACTTGTATCTCTTGAATGAGGTTAGCCGCGATAGAATTGTATCTCTTGAATTAGGTTAACTAATTAACTGATTAGTGATAGAATACTAATATTAGTAATTGCCTTGGTTGTTATATTTTTGCAATTGGATGCTGTTCAATTAGTCGGTTTTTTCATGCATGGTCAACAGCAGATGAAGGGGGACTTCGGTTTTGTTATTTTTCCCGGGAAAGTTTTGTGCATGTGTGTACAGGAGCTGAATTTCAGGGCTTTGGAATGATCAATGAGGACTCTCACTTAAGGGATGAGAAACCTAGCTAGGAGGTGTTCAAGGGCTCTCTTGCTATATATATAGAAAGGGTAAATCAGGAAGATAATTAGGTCAGATGGTTAAAACTTCAACATTCATATGGCAAATTGAGGCTGTCCATCTTATAGATGCTTTACAACAACTTCGATAGCTGCTTTATTCTCAACATTTGCAATGGTATAGGAACTAAAAGTAGCTCCAAGTTTTTGAATCTTGCTTTTCCACTAGTCCTGTATATACTATGACAAGTTGTGATGATTAATTTATTCACAACGATTTGGAAATCAAGAAAAGACGATCTAATCTGCATGTCAAAACCATGTGCACAACAAGTTGTCGTTTTGTAGCTACCCTTCTACCATCTAACCATTTACGTTTTCTTAACAACTTTTTTTTTTTAATGGACTGAAGATATCCTACTTGACTGCTTTAGGTTTTATTTTGCACGAAGCACGAATGGACGTGATTCCAACAACAAAACCTCATTGTTATAGTATTCGATTGAAGATTACATAATAATATAAAGTTGTAAGTTGACTGATTACTTGAGGTTTAATCTGAAATTAAAATGTAATATATTAACCTAAAAATCGAAGAAATGAAAACATTACAATAAACTTTAGAATAAATTTTAATAAAAAGTTTATATTTAATCAATAATAATAATATCCATAAGCATCTAGCATAATTAACATAAAATTAAAAGCTATAAATAAAAAGAGAATTATATAACTAACATAGATTTACAAGAACAAATATTGTGTTAGTTCTAAAGTTTTATAATGATTTATTTTACAACAACAACACTCAGTAGAAATCTGATTGACATGTAAGATATGGGAAAATCTAGTAATACATAACCTTACTCCTAACTAACAAAGAGACAATTTCTAAAAGACAGACATAAAGAAAGGAAAATAAATAATAATAAGGAAAATAAATAATTAAAATGATTTATTTTAATAATATCAAAATTACAGTTACTTTATTGTTGTGCACAAAGTTGGGTAAAAACAAAATTTAGGAATCCTTCCTGAAAAAGACATAACCAGTTCTCAATGTCTCATTGCTTGATAGGCTTCTCTAAAGAGGGGTCAAATCTTATGTTTCAATTAATTAGTTTCAACCATGTTTCATTAAATCTCATTCACACATTTATGTGAGGTCCATACAAATGTGTGGATCAGATTAAGCAGAACAGGGTTAGAACACCCTAAGTAGAACAGGGTGCTCCAACTCCTCTAGAGGGGCGTTCTCAATTAAAAAATTTGTGGTCTACTATCCCCAAAATTAATTATTTCTCATCAGATCCATACCCTTTCCATTGAATTTAAAATTTGAGTTTTGGCTTTGTCAAACTAAGCACCATGATAAAAGGAAATAGCCCATGAAATTAAAGCAAGAAGAAAATTGTAAAATTAATTCATTGATGGTCGCCACTGATTAAGTGGAATTTAGACTTGCAAGATTCGTGAATCGATTAGCCGGTGAACAAGGGGCCACCATAAAGCAATTAACACCTTCCAGGTGATTGTCAAATGACGAAGAAAACGGTAAAGCTTCAACTTTTGGCTTGAGAGCATCAGGACTAAAACTGGCGAATTGAATTTTAATTTTTTAATTGCACGTAGCTTTAGTGGCTTCATTGTCAAAAGTAGCTTATAGTTTTAATTTAACTACTAACTTGCTCCCTTCTTTTCCCTCCATTTTCTTAATTGTTAGGTTAGGTACATTCTTGCAGCTGCGAATCAAATCCACAAACTTCCAGAGGTTACTAATTAAAACGCTAAAAGTCTAGTTATTCTTCACGTTTGTATTAAGAACTTTAATTAAACTAAACTAAACCTTTTTGACTTTGTGAAGTCTCGAGAGGCAGAAGAGGACAGGACAGTGAATTTTACGCTGTATGGTGGGAACCCATTAATTGAAGCTCTTAAATTTAACATCAAATTCTCTATTTTAGTTACAGTATTCTAATTTTATTTTATTAAATCTCATTCATATATTTATATAGGGTTTACGTAAATGTATAGATAAAATTTAATAAAACATGATAAGAATACCATAATCAGAACATCATATCAGATCCCTCTACATCCTAATTGACGAGCTTAACCAAAGCAATAGAGATGGGAAGAAATTAACTATAAATTCATTGGAGACCAGTTGGATTTCAATGACTTTCCCTAGTAGCCAATTGTTGAAAAAGTGGCGTCAAGTGGCATGGCGTTGACTGAGCTACGACTGAATTATTGTCATGAAACAATCAATCAAATTTTCATCTTGGAACAGTAAGAGCGTAGGGTGTTACTGCTTTTAAATTAATATAAATCATCAAATTTTGTATATAAAATATAGATCATTGAATTATATTATTATTTATAAACCAGATAAAGATTACATGAATCACCTTTCTACAATTACCGGTTTACTAATTAGTAGAAAAAAACACAGTAACAGTATTTAATAGCGTAATGCATCTAAAAAAGTGACAAAATTATAATCTGATTCTTATGGTATAAATATTAATTATAAATTAATTAAGAGTTGCTCTTTAAGTAAAATAACAAAGAAAGATTATATTGATAGCGTTTCAAAACGCAAAATATTTGAAAACAGCACACAAATCTAGAGGTGCTTCCATAATTAAAATTGTTGTCGTTGGTATCGTGCAAGCACTATCATCGCTTTATTACTTATCACGCGGACAACAAAATTATTTTGCTGTAGACAGCATAAGCAGGTTCAAATAATTTTATTGATATTTAAAATTTTATTTAATTTTGTTATATTAATTAAGATCAATAAAAATTACAATAAAATACTTAAATTTTCATTTCATTACAAAATTAACTCATATGTAATATGCAAAATTAATAAAACCTATTAATTTATTAATAATTGAAGTTTTACATATTAATAAATTTATTAAAAAGTAATTAAAAATCTAAAATAAAACCCTAATTTTTTTCCTAAAACCGTCTTCAATCCAACCCAAGCCTCTTTTATCATTTTCATGTCTTCGTCCAAAGCTTAGCAGTGGCCATCTTTATTGGCCACAAATCCACCGAAAACCGTAGCTTATCGCATGTTTTCCGATCGTGAAGCCAAAAGGCCTTCATAACAAACTCCAGTCGGAACACAATACTGACAAAACCACTTTGAAGAAACCCAAACAAAACCTTATCTAACCATTGCCCTAAACCCAAATCAATCCGTCCACCACTAACCAATGTAGGCACCGCTATGGAGTCCTCGGGAAATCTTGAGCCTTCTGCCTGTGTTTTCCAACTCGAGGAATAGCAGGACTTTAATCATATATAACACTATCATTCCTCCGTACCGAGGATGGCAGACTTGCCCTAGAAACAACTCTATGAAGCTCCAAGGATGACAAAGTTCTTTGTAACGAACAATTGACAAGACACATAAATTTAGCAAAAGAATCAAATTAGATCCTGGGAACTGTCGTAATCCCATTAGATGAACCATGACACAAAAAGAAGGGATCCTTACCTCAGGGATAGTCGAAGAGATATAATTGGTGATGGGGCTGTTTTAATTAGGAGTATTGAGTTTTTTGTTTAGATTTTAATATATTCATTAATGTATCATTTTTATATGATAATGTATATATGTCAATTATTAATTAGAGGGATAACAGTATATTAATATTAGAGGGGGTAATAATTAATTAATTTTATAATAAAAAAATTAATTTTATAATAACTTTTTATAATATGAAATTATAAGAAAATTTTGAAAATTAAACAAACCAAACTTTTACTTTTGTCTTGTAAAGAAAATAATTTAAAAAATATGGCCTAGTTATCAAATATTTAATCTCAATATGGGGCATTAAGTAGAAAAAAACTAAAAAGAAGAGGATTGATTCTAAGACTTTGTAATTATCAACGAAAGAATACCTACTGGCTTAGTTTAGAATTGATCCTTGAGCTTGAATTATCAACATAAAGTATCCATACAAATTAGTTGTTCACACAAAGCCTCCTCTTTTGTGAACAACTTATTATCTTGAGAGAAGCATAAAACAGAACAGAATCCCTAGAAAGTAATTCATCACAATGTCATAACCACGTAGGATTCATAAATAAAGCTTTGTGAAGGTGGGAATATGATGAACATGACTGAGCAGTTCTTCTTCAACCCAAGCCAAGCGAATATGCGCAACCCAACGCGTACACTAAGCACGTATAGCTCGTGAAAATTTCGTCGTTATTACAGATAAAAACAACCAACTGTACGGGTCCCGCAAAGCATCCTCCTTTCTTTTTATCTTTTTAGTTTTCGACATCTCCTTATCATTAACGCCACCTTTTTTACTACAGAAATTGGGGAAAGCAAACAAACCAATTTTCTGTACCCGGTCATAGCTGACAAAGAGCAAGTAGGCTTTGCCAGCTCAGATAATTGAGTCACGTGACTGGCCACGAGAATCTTGCGGCCCCAGGGCCAGCAGACTATAAAGTAAACTATCAATCCCGCGTTAACATTTTTCTCACGTGAACTCCCATTTGCTGCCACGTGGATTGAGCCCACCTCCTTAAGCACTCATCGGCTTTAACCTCAGTTTTTATTATTAAATTGTTTTTTTTTAATTGTAAATATTCAATCCTTTTGATGAATATTACCTTTATCAATTATCATCAGTCGACGTCTCGTATCGTGCCTTGCAATTTAGGTTGGCTTTTAGGATGGGAAGAAAGCCATTTGATTGTAATAAATGAAGTTACAACCTATCATCGTATGATTACAATTAAATTATAACGAGACTTAAGTGACTCTTCTTCACTTATTTAAGTCCTATATTTCCATGAACTCATTTGAAAATTTTGATCTATTATAAATAAATAAATTACACCGCAAACTACAGAATGACTTGGAATTTTCTTCGACCAGTGTCGTGATAAATTCACTAGTGTTTTGAATACTTGAGAAGTTCAATTCTTTGGTTTCATATAATACATATTCAACTCACACAGAAAGGATAATTGTTAAGCTAACGTTACATCTAATCAGATTACATAAAACATACTGCATTCGTGAGATTGTTAAGAGAAACAAACGATAACAATTTTTTGCACTTATATATTTCGTGATTAGTATAAAGTTCTATCTGTTACTAATGTCGTAATGAATAAAAGTTGGTTGAGAATGAAACTAGTGGAAGTACAATCAAATAGGTTCATGAAAATGAATGTCTAAAAGCTATCCCAGTTTATATTCTACATTTTCCATAACTTAATTTTACTATAATGTCCGAGTTAATTACCAAATCGTATTAATGGATTGAAATATAACAAATAGTATATAAAATCTAATAATTATAAAGAAGTACAAGCACACTGCATTTAAGATGGATAAAGTGCACATTATTCAGATTAAATCTCATCTAAATGAAAATAAAATCAATGGTTATTATAAATGATTTTCAAATTGAGGTGAAGGCTTTCAAATGTTCTGCCTATTATTGTTAAAAGGAGCGAAGAAACCCATCTTTCTTCCCGTGATGAATATGAATATTTTTTTTTGAGAAGTATGATGAATATGAATATTTAACATAAAATTTCCGTTGATTTAGATTTAACTTTCTCTTAAAAAATAGTAGCTTAAAGGCAAAAGTAAAATTTTAAAATTTCTAAAAAATTAAATAAACTCCTAAAACTTTTGATGTTTATAAGTTAACTTAAATTGTTTTCATAAAATAATCTTTTATAAACAATATTTATTAAAGTTAATATGTATCAAAAGAAAATTTTATTTATAAAATAAAAATTTAAGGTGCATAAGAGTGAATTTTTATGAGTAGATGTTAAATTAAGAGATTATAAATTTTTATAAAAGTTTTAAAGGTTAAACCATACCAAATGAATAAAAGCCAAGGGGTCATTTTATTCTACTTCTGTTTTTCTATTGTTGTTTTTGGTTTCTGTTTCCTTTTTTGTTTCTATTTTTTCCTTAAAAAAAAGAAAACCTGTTTGGTTGAAATTTGTAATATAAAAACTGAAAAACAAAGAGATTTGTAATAAAAAACTAAAAATAAAAATATATTTAATTTTATGTTCCTATTTCTATTTTTTTGTAATTATACTCACATCACTCACTATTATCCTCTCTCTATTATAAACTCACGTTATTCAATCCTTTCTCTATTATATACTCACGTCACTCACAACTATACTCACATAACTATCATCTATGTGTTTCTTCTCTTCCCGAAAACCACCCTCGAGTTCCCAGCATTCAACTACATATTTATTTGTCAAACCCAAAAGTGTGCTTTAAGGATTGTTATAGAGAGAAAGAAGGAAGAAGAAGATGGAAGACATGAAAACAAGTACTGGATCATCTCTAATATTGGTTAGTTTTAAGTTTCAACGCGTTGAAGACATGAAAACTATGAAAGCATGAGGTACTCTGAGTTGAGGTTCTACGAAACTAGTGTTTCTGTGTTTGGCCTTTACATTTAATACTCGCAGAAACAAATAAAAGAGATATGAAAGCAAGCATAGGTAACGCAACAGTGGAGATATACGAAAGTAGAAATCGTAGAAACAGAATAACAGAGTAACAAGTAACAAAAGCAAACATAAACCTGGACCTAAAAAAGAAAAATCGTAGTAGAGCCTGAACATGAAGAAGAGTCGGCGCAGAAACAGTATTGGAATAAAAGAAAATCGGTTTCAAAATCTTACAAAAACGTCTTTTTTACGTTTTTTTAAACCTATTCTAGTTTTTTTATTTTTAGAAACTAGAAACGGTAACAATACTCGTCCAAACATGTTTTAATAAACGGTTTATTTTTTTATAAAAACCACAACAAAAAACAGGAAAAATGAACCAAACAGGGCCTAAATAAACAAGGACTTAAAGCAAAATTGTTTTCAACAGGAGTGGCAATGGGCCTAGCATGCACGGTCTACCCTCGAGCCCACCTAGGCTTAGATTTGGACAACTCGTTGCCTGATTCGTGATACCTAGTTTGTTTTTTGTCGTTTTAAATTAAAAATAAAAATAACGTTATTTTTTTAAAAAATAATATTATTTTTTATAATTGTTGAGTCTCAAGGTGAGTCGTGTTTGAACAGTCTAAACCTAAGTCTAGTTCAAAGTTTAATCAAATCAGACTTCAGGAGGTATTTGACAAATAGCTTATCAAATGTTTTTTAAGTTTATTAACTAAAAGTTAACTTTTTGACCATCTTAAAAAGTTATTGATGTGTTTAGTAAATGACTTATTGGTTAGCTTATTTAAACCCAATAAGCTGATTTCTAAAAGCTCCATAATATAAGCTTTTGGAGTTAGCTGTTTACCTAATGATAGTGTTATCCTCCACTTTATTCTCTACTTTTGCTCTGTGTGTTTTCAAAGTTGGCTTTTTTTATCGTACAATTATGTCGTAAAATTTGAAAGAATATAATAAGGGGTTAATTAAACTTTTTAATCTTTATTTTATTTTATAATATTAGTTTACATTTAAAAATACCATAATACTAAGTTTTTGAACATAAAGAGTCACATCAAATTAATATTTTTGGTATATAACTACTATATATCATATCTGTGTCATACTATAAATATAGATTTTTAATTTATTAAATAATAAAATTCATACATATTATTTGAAAAAATACTAATATGATGTAGCTCGCTGCATCATTCATATTAATAGAGAATTTAACATTGGATTATTATTATTATTATATTTTTTATTAAAATTATGAACTTAATTTTTGTAAAATTAAATATCTAAATTTAATTTCTTATAAAAATATCTAACGAAATACTAAGAAATATAATAGTTATGCTCTTATAATTTTTTTTAAAAATCATGCTCTTATAAGTCATTTTATATATCAATAGTTAATATTAAATAACTAATTTTGTTAAACATCTTTAATAAATAGGTGATGTTATTTGTTAATTAAATTAGTTGATATAATAAACTATCAACTAGTCACCGATAAAATCTGCTAACAAATAATATAACCTGCTGATTGGATCGAACCGGCCTGATTGCCAATCTTAGTTTTCAAGAGAAAGCCAACCTTACAGAGAATGAGAGAGGAGGGCAAATCCGTCCGTATATGTAAATAGGGCCCACATCTGACATGTGGACAAATCATTCGTATTAAAAACACCCCATCACCACCCACATGGCACCATGTCATGTATCCTCCATTAGCTTCTCATTTACACGCGTCGTTTTCTCTAATGCTATTTTCAAGTTCACCCATTTGTTGGGGTTTCTTTTCTTTTCTTTTTCTTACTTTTGTATTTTCTCTTACAGTTAAAGAGTTTCTAATTTACACAATTTTCATTTTAATTAAAAGCTCTTGTTTTTAAGAGTAAGAATGAATTAATAATATAAAGCAATTGTTGTTGCATTAAAACTATAATATATAATCCCTTTTACGTGGTCCGGAAAATTATTTATTTATCATTTTAAATCTGCCATTTCTTTTTCTTTTTCTTTTGACTTATTTGCTAAATCATAAAATGTTGTTTTCTTGTTTCCACTTTGCACGCTGATTCAAAGAAAAGGAAAAAGATTTTGTTATAATGAGATTAAAGAAGGGTTACCTTGTTAACCACGTCTTCTGTAGCTATCAAACTCTATAAATATCCTTTTTCTCTCCCTCGTTACCTTCCCTTGTTTTCTCTTCATCTTCTCTCTCTCTCTCCCCCTCTCTGCTCATGTAGGTTATCTCTGCGACTACCCTTGTTTTCTTATAGAGCTGATTCCTTCTTCTTCTTTTTCAGGTTTCTACGTTCTATCTTACACCTAATACACCTTTTTGGCCCTTCTCAGTATCTGTTTCCCTTTTTTCTTGGTTCGTCAGGTTTATTTTTGATCTGAAAACCCCATTTCCAGACACGTAGTTCTTGTTTGGTAGATAAGAAAGGACAGGAAATAAAAAAAAGAAAGAAAGGAAAGCTCGTGGATAAGGTATGCTTTGTTCTGGTTCTGGTTCTGATTATCTTATATTTTATTTTTCGTGTTTCCGCTTTTAAGTTTCATGTGCAATGCTGTTCTAATCCTCACCAATATAATGGATAAAGACGAACCCTTTCGTGAGATCTGCGTTTATCCTTTTTCTACCTCTCGTTTTGTTGGACATGCAAGGGCCTATGATCGAATATGAAAGCATTTTGAGTTTTGCAGCTTCAAGTTTACAACTTTTCGTGTTGATTTTGAAAATGAAGCCTTTTGATTGGTGTTGCTTTGTTGTCTAAAGAGTGAAATGCCCAGTTTATGTTTTCTTTTTTTGTCTTCCCCTTTTTGGACGTATTTAATAACGTTTATTATAACAAACCATGGGAATTGATATGGGCAGCCCATTTGTTTATCATATGAAGCAGTGTTTTGTCGTCTTCTTTTTAGCGAGGTACTAGGTAAATCTGCTGGGGTTTGGAAAGTGTTCAAATCGTTTCCTGTTGGTGTAGCAAGTTAGCTTTTAAATATGGGACGCCTTCTATTTATGCTATGATACGATATTGCGCTGGATGGAGATAATGCTTTAATTGTACCCTGATTTTCTTTAATAATAACTTTAACGTAGCATTATTTTCTTTAATATAATGCAAAATGAACTCTGGTTTTGTTTTTGTTTTCAATTCCTTTTATGTGGTTTGGAATCCAAGTTTAAGGTCGTTTTGTTAGTTGCAGCGTCTTCTGATTGTAGGGAAAATGATATTTTCAATTTCCTATATGGTAATTAGTTGGTTTGTTTAAGAACAACCGCAGAACCTTGAAAGTGATGCATTAGATCTACAAGTGAAACAACTTTTCTGCTGGCCCACGTAGACCTCGCTTATATTTCATCAAAGACGTATACAGACAGATGATTTATAATTATAGATGAAGTATGATCAGCGCATCGTATGAAGATAAGCCTTATTAAAGCATTATTGCGAGGAAAATTACAATTTCTATTACTATTATTAACCATCTGTAGTTTCATAATACCTGAAAGCATCTACATCCTATGTTCTAGGTGGAATACATTTATAGTCTGATTAATCAAAACTATAGATTTAATTAATATTTATTAGCATGATCCAGTTCCGGGATGCTGTTATTTTTATATGTATACCTACCATACCTTTTTATTATTGTGTTTCTTTGGTGAATAATATTAGTTGTCATCTCAAGTTATTGAATGATATACTGTATCTTGTATAGCTTATTTATCCTTAAAAAAAATGGTATTTACCTGAAACTTTTTATATTTGGGTTGCTCAACAAACCACAGGTGCAGAATCATCTTGCAAATGCATTTTTTTTAATTTTTCCTTTAGTTGGAAGGATTACCTGGACTTAGAAGAGCAAAACGACAGTCAATCCTTAATGAGAACTTGTATCTGTTTTTTTCCCCCCTCGTAATATGTTGCTTCTAAACTTTAGTTATTTTCTCAAAACATCTTCACTGCAAAGTTTTTAAGGAATTAACTTCATTAATCTGATCTTCGAGCATCAAGCCCCTCTGCTGACAGATGCTGCAATTAATAGGAGTTCACCTCTCAAAGCTTCTTACAATTATCGCTGTGATCTTTTGCTGGTTTCCTGAAGAGTGATAAGAGTAGCTGAGACATTGATTTGGACATTTAAGAAAAACGGAAAATTTAAGTAGTTCTTGTAGTGGACAGGGCAATATTCTTGGGAATGAACATGCCTCTTTGATAATTCTTTGATGAACAGATAAACAAATCATCTTTCTGGGACATACACCATCAAATTTCGAGCCATAGTTTTCCAAATGGTGTTCAGCCACTTGATCTAAATGCAGTGTAGCTTTGAAGATGAGAAGGTGTGGTTTCAATCTTTATTTCTGATTCAGTATGCCTTCATATTTTGAAGCAACTTAAATTCAACTTTGCTGGTATTAGCAGTTTTCAGGGAGTCTACACTTGATGGACTGTTTTCCCAGCAGCAGTGACAAGAAAACGTTAAAGAGGTGGTTTTTTATTGACAAGAGGGTTGGCTAAAAAGGTTTCTGCCCAAGATACAATACCTGTTTGGCTAACTGCAATCTAGGATCATTCACTTAATTTGATTGCAAATTAAGTTTCAAGTAATCCGAATCTGATGGATGTGAAAGGAAATCATTCATCTCCTGTTCTCACTGATCCAATACCAATAAGCAAGTCGAAACTCAGCATCCGTTCTAATCTGTTGTCTTACCCACAAACGGGACCATCGTTCTCCTCCGGCAAGTATATTGGCATCTCCAGGAAGAAGCCAGGAAAACTAGATGATGTTCGCTCCAATGGGTGGCTGGATGCCATGATATCCTCATCACCCCCTCGGAAGAAACTCAACAAAGATTTCGGTGTTGAGGTTTCTTCGGATGATGCTGACACTGCTTACCGCTCCTGGATTGTATGCTTTCTTTGTTTTTTATAAATTTATTTGATTTAGTATATAGGCCGTATACTGTTTAATTTACCGATGTTCAGCAAAACTTTATGGTTCTTTCTATATTTTTGCGCGTGTTAATATTTGCCTCTTTTAACCTGATTCCTGTCTTTTGTTTTTATAATTTTGCAGCTCAAATATCCATCAGCACTGAACTCATTTGAGCAAATGACAAGTTTTGCCAGAAACAAAAAATTAGCCATCTTTCTTGATTATGATGGGACACTTTCTCCAATTGTGGATGATCCAGATCAAGCACTAATGTCAGATGATGTGAGGATTGTGCAGACTTCCTTATAATCTTAATATGTAATTTTACATTTGTTCATATTTACCGCCTTGTGTGCTTGCAACGATTGAGATAATTATTTTTCAGACGCGGATTGCTGTAAGGAATGTGGCAAAGTGCTTCCCAACTGCAATTATTAGCGGAAGAAGTCGTGATAAGGTGGGTGGAGGTTTCCTCATTTTAGAATCTATTCTCAACATATCTGATGTCATATTTGGTAGCCATTATGGTTATATAATGCTTCTAAGTTTTCCAGGTCTTTGAGCTGATAGGACTAACTGAACTCCATTATGCTGGTAGTCATGGAATGGACATCATGGGCCCCATCAATAAGAGGATGTCCAGTGACCATCTAAATTGTATTGAATGCACTGACCAACAGGTATAAGATGACCGTTCTTATGCAACTTTCCAGAGAATATTGAGTCGAAATTCCAGACATTTTCGGCTGAACTCGTGTTTGCAAACTCATTGACGTGTGGTTCCTATTCTGCTTAAATTGACAGGGCAAGAAGGTTAATGTTTTCCAGCCCGCTAGAGAATTTATACCTATGATCGATGAGGTGCATGATTGTTTTAATTTGAACAGAGCTGCTGGTCTAGCTAGAAGGGTGTTTAATCTGAATCATCTTATTTTACTTGCAGGTTTTTAGAGCCCTTGTCGAGAATACTAAAGGTATCAAAGGTACAAGAGTTGAGAATCACAAGTTTTGTACCTCTGTACATTACCGCAATGTAGAGGAGAAGGTATTTAAGAACACGAAGACTTGGTTTTCCAGATTAGAAGTTTATCTCTACTATTTGTACAATCAAATTAAAAATATGTCGTGTTTTGGATCTATTTCAGAACTGGCCTGCAATTGCACAATGTGTTCATGATATTCTAAAAGAGTATCCTCGTTTAAAATTAACACATGGGCGGAAGGTATGTTTGTTTGCAAGACTTGTTCACCTTAAAATCCATTTATTTCTTCTTGTCAATAATTAAACATCATTTTTGTTTGGCAGGTTTTAGAAGTCCGTCCTGTAATCGACTGGAACAAGGGGAAAGCAGTTGAATTTCTCCTTGAATCTCTTGGTACATTTTCATAGTTATTGGTGTACTCTTCAGAAATAATTGTAATCTTTATATTAAAAATTCTGTTCTCATGGGTATCATCTTTAAATTCTATGGTGCAGAACTAAGTGATAGGGATGATGTTCTCCCAATTTACATTGGTGACGATCGCTCTGATGAAGATGCCTTCAAGGTAAGTAAGTTGGTGTATCTTGCTGGATTTTGAGTGGAAAAAAAAAGTAATTGGCCCCTGGTTATCTTGTTAGGTACTGAGGGAAGGGAATCGAGGTTATGGTATTCTGGTGTCCTCTGTGCCCAAAGAAACCAATGCTTCCTACTCACTGAAGGATCCAACTGAGGTGATATTTTGTGCTGTTTTTCTTTTTCCAATTTCTGGCTCGTCTGATTGTTGAAACTGTAATATTCCACACAGGTTATGCAGTTCCTCAAGTCCCTGGTTGTATGGAAGAAGATGGAAGGAGTTGGAGTTTCCATGAACGGTAGGAGAAGCATATGACAATCTGCATATAGGCAAATGTACTTATTTAATTTCTGAATTTGACAGACATTAATAAAGTGAGCAGATGGCGTAGCTGCCATTTTTGCCGAGCCAGAGTGAACACTCTGGAATTATTGTTTAACAAGTCACTATCAAGTTGTAAAGCATTTTTACTTGAAAGCACGCTGTATGGTCCGTTTCATTTTCTTGAGCTTGTTTTTCAATAAAACTGATTTCATCTCCATCCAATTGAGTTATGGGATGTCAAATGAAGTTGAAATTCAACGGAGTGGCAGCTATTGAATCCTATTTATTGTAATGCTTTTGCTTTGTCGCATCAGCCAGAGCTTTTGAGGTGAAAACTGTATGTATACGCTACACAATAAATGGTGATAATAGAATCAACGAAAGAGATGATGCTCAAATTCTTAATATTCAATATGTATACACTACACAAAAAGTGGAGATAATAGAATCAACAAAAGAGACAATTCTCAAATTCTTAATATTCTTTTTCTCTAAATTCAGGATGTTACTGATCAAACGACCTTTATAACCAATGGGAAACACTTGTAAGTCGCTGCTGTGGGTTAAACGAGAGAGAGTGAATTCTGTGCTCAGTACACACTTTTGACACGCGCGCTAAAGTTACAACACTACATTGCATGCATTTTGTTGGTCGCCAATAAGAAAACATAGACTTGATCCAAATGTCGGCGGATTGTGCAAGGAATGATGTTGAATTGAAACGCTCATATATGTTAAGAGAAGTTGGAACAAACGGTGTCATTGAGTCTTGCCGAATTTCATCCATCTCTAATTCATAGTAAATCATATCACAGTGTTCCTCCTGTTAAGACTCGAAATTCTGCTCTATATCCAAGTTAATAATGTGAACAGAATGTGAATGGCAAGAATTATGACAATCAAAATGAATTTAATAACAAAAAAATGTCAGACATTTGTGAACATCATACGTATTCAAATTATAGTTAAAAATATCTCTATAATTAATATAAAGATTTATTGGCATAATATTAACACAAAGCATTTTTTTTGCATATCTTGTCTCTCTATATTTGTTTATATAATTAACTCTAGTTTTTCATTATGATATTAGAGACATGTTTTTCCACAACATTTTATATTTTTTTAATAGCTTTAAAATCCTTTTTGAAGAAACTTTTTAGACTTCATAAAAAATTATCAAGAATCACATATTGAGCAAGTAAAGAATGTTAAAATAATTTATGAATATATAACAAATCTTTCCTTAAAAGGTATCTTTTAGGGTAGGGTTAGACCCAAATTTATCATAGTATAAGAGTCTAAACTTGTTTCAATAGTTTGAAGTGATGCTCCACTTATTGTAGCCGTTTGCCCAATGTACCTATCAGATATTCAGCCTTGCTCTAGGTTGAAGGGTGTGTCAAACATCTCATATTGAGCAAGTAAATAATGTAAAAATAGTTTATAAATGTATGACAAAACTCTCCTTAAAAGATACCTTTTGGGGTGAAGTTAGACACAAATTTATCAAAATTGAAATGCGATTTTATTGTTATTTCTATAAAATCTAAAAATCAACTTCCGTTCATTACATTGTCAAGTAATTGGTGCACCTAGTTTGAATTTCCTTCATTTTCTTATTTTTCATTTTCAAAGATTTGTTGAAGGAAAATATTTATTTAAAATTCTTAAGAATTGTTATTGAACCTAATAATGAGAAGGAAAAAGGTTCAATAAAAACCAAATGCTAGTCGTTACTTTTAAGTTTCAATTCTTAATTCTATTGAACCAAATAGACATTAGGTCTTGGACCTTCAAGATAGTTTATGGGATTTAAGAGTATTTACAAAAGATTTACTCTTAAACCAATCAAGCTAGGCAATTTGAAATTGAATTTGAAGCTACAAGAATTAGTTAAAGACATAGGGATATCAATATGTGGAATTTCTAGATTGTGGACCATATAATACATGATAACAAAATTCTATGGTTTAGGCAACCCTATAAAGAAAGAAATGAATCATAATAGAGTTATACAATTTTGTTATAAGTGGCCAAAATTTGAGAATGTGAGAGTAAATATCATTAGTTGAGAAATTATGGCAATGGATATGTATTAGTGTGCTTATCTTTGAGGAAACTTAACTAAATACATAAGCCATGTTAAATGTTAAATTATCTTTTTTTTTTCTTTTCACCTCAAGTAGAGATGGCAAACCCATTTGAGTTCAATTAGAGCCAACAAAAATTTGATTTCACCGAATTTTAAAGTAGTTTTAAAATTAAAAGCGTCAGTATAGTCCAAGTCTAATGATTAAATTTTAAAATAATATTATTTCAGGTTAAACTGAGCCGAATAGCTTAAACACGATTGAACCTCTACCTAGGCCCAGGGCAAGCCCATTGCGACTGCAAGGCGCAAGAATGGTGGTTAAACAATATCCAGTGCAAACATTGCAGTGAAACTAAACACATATAGCATCTGTTTGGTTGAGCTTTTGGTAGGTAGAAAAGCACTTTTTTCCACAGCAAAAGCTAGTTTAAAGAAAAAATGAGTGCTTGACTGTAAATTTCAAAAGCACTTTTGAAGTAGAAATAGCTTTTTTAAAAGCTAAAATACAGCTTTTTCAAAAGCTCAAACTTGGAGCTTTTCAAAAAAGCCCCTTATTTTAGCTTTTTTGGGTAGACATTTTTGTGTCACTTACGTATATATCGAAAGTTGAAAGTGGCTTTTGTGTTTCTTTAGTTTTATTCTGTTTACAAAAGCTCATCTTCTTAAACACGCAACAAGAACTCATCTTTTCAAGACACCCACGAATCAATTCACAGGTTAGTTTTTTTTTTTCTGGTATGCTTTTTCTAGGATTTGTCGAATGCTATTTCTTGTTATTTTTTCTCATCCTCACTTTTTTTTCCTCCTCCTCAAATACTATTTTAACAAGTTTGCGTTTAACACAGATGAAGGTATGCGTTCGTTCGTCTGCGTTGAACGCTGGGTCGACGTTTGCGTTGAACACAGATCTTCATCTGTGTTTTCTGTGTTGAACGTAGACCTTCGTCTACGTTTAATGCAACA
>JAOTAY010000191.1:33030842-33045872 GCA_025629805.1 Erythroxylum baracoense | reverse complement strand
TTATTAAAATTAATGATATAAAATAAATAAAATTCAATATTAAATAATATTGAATAGTTATTAAATAAATAAGATTTTAAAAAATTATTTAAAATGGAAAATTATTAAATTAAATTTATTTTCAGATAAAAAATAAAAAACAAATAAATGGTATTTTGCGACATTTTTTATTGCATTCTGCGACGTTTTAAAACGTCACTGCTTCATCAACATTCCATGACGTTTTATAAAACGTAGCGAAATATTAACGATTCCGTCGTTTCCTTAACCGTCGCAGACATTTCCTTTATGCGACGTTTTCCAAAACGTAGCGGAAACTTCCTTTCTGCGACGCTTTTCGAAACGGCGCAGAAACTTACTTTCTGCGGTGTTTTCTGAAACGTCGTGGAAACTTCTTTTTTGAGATGATTTCAGAAACATCGCAGAATATTAATGATTCCGCGACATTTTATTTTAACGTTGCAGAAAGGCTTACTTTTTCGTGACGTTTTCCTTAAAACGTCGTAAAAAACTTTTCCCTACATCACATCCGCAACATTTTTTGTGATGTTTTCAAAACATCGCAAAATTTAATTTGCGACGTTTTTGGAGATTCGGCGACGTTTTAAAAACGTCACAGATTGGGTTGTATTCTTGTAGTGTTTTTTCAGGTTCCAATACTAGCCTCAGAAAATGAGGTAAAGGAAAGACAAAAGGCATTAAGTTGCAATGGATGAATGTTGCAATGAATTCCAAGTTGTCTGTGACTATTGACCCAACACAAGGGTGCCCAGTTGATAAGATCCAAGCAGCAAAATTGGCTAGTGAGTTGGGCATTGTTGTTCGGAATGAGTTGCCTTGCCTTCAGCATGTCTGGCAGTTGAAGGAAGACAACTTGCTGCAAAATACTTTAGAAAAAGTTTCGGTATTATTTCAGTTCATTTTATTATAAGTATTGCAATTTTACTTTACTAAATTAATAACTTATCTAATACGTGTTTTCAAGGATGAAGCTCAATATTGTAGATATCGAGCAGCCTGAGGTTTCAAGCAGTATTGGTTCACTGTTGAAACAAAGGGTGAAGGATCACTGTTATCGACTGTATAAATATTATCAGTCTTTTCCTTCCGATGAAGAGGCCAGAAGACATGTGCCGGAAAGGGAAACTGAAGAAAATTGGAATAAATTGTGTGATTATTAGGCTTCACCACAATTTATGGTTTGTTTTCTTCTCTTGATATTTTCCTCCACTAATTGTATTTATACATTTTATGACTAATTCTCTTAATTTAGGAAAAGTGTCAGAGAGCCAAGGCCAACAGAGCAAAAATGACGACTCCGTATAACACTGGCTCCAGATCATTTGTCGTTGTCCAACAAGAATTAGTAAGTGTAACGTGTTCAATTTATTATTCTATTTTTTAATACAATAAATTCTAATTAGTTAAATTTTATTTTAATTATTATAGAGTCAAACACAACTCTAAGGGCAATAGTGTGATCGGATCACACTGTACAAGCACACACACTACAAGAAAGGAAAAGGCTGGACGTTTGAAGAGGCACAAAGTAATTATATAAGTACAAATAACTTTATATTACAATTTATTTTCTATATAATATTAACTAATGATTTTAAAGTTAACTCCATTTTCTACTTTACATTGTAGAACAAGATGCAGGAGTTGTTGCAGACATCATTGGATGAGGGAAATCAACGCAATATTAATGACATTTGCAACAATGTCCTTGGTACACGATCGGATTATATCAAAGGCCTTGGGTATGGTCCTAAGCCTGTTGGAGCCTCTTCCTCACAACCAGCATTGTTGACAGTGCTTCAAGAGGAGAACCAGTTATTGAAGACAAAATTACAATGTATAGAACACAAGTTAAATTGGGGACTAAAATAAATTAGTAACCTTAAAAAATTGATTAAACAAATGTTAGGTTATTCATATGTTAGTGCTAGTGACTCAGATTCAGACTCTTAGTTTGTAAATGATGTAAATATTGTTTTATAAATTGTAATATAAATTTATCTGTACTTACATAATTACTTTGTGCCTCTTTAGACATCCAACCTTCCCCTTTCTTGTAGTGTGTGTGTTTGTACAGTGTGATTCGATCATACTGCTGCCCTTGGAGTTGTGTTTGACTCTACAATAATTAAAATAAAATTTAGCCAATTAGAATTTATTGCATTAAAAATAGAATAATAAATTTAACACGTTACATTTACTAATTCTTATTGGACAACGACAAATGATATGGAGCCAAAGTTATACGGAGTCGCCATTTTTGCTTTGTTGGCCTTCGCTTTCTGGAACTTTTCCTAAATTAAGAGAATTAGTCATAAAATGTATAAATACAATTAATGGAAGGAAAATATGAAGAGAAAAAAACAAACCTTAAATTGCAGTGAAGCCTAATAATCACACAATTTATATATAAAACAATATTTGCAACAATGTCCTTAGTACACGATCGAGTTATATCAAAGGCCTTGGGTGTGACCCTAAGCCTGTTGGAGCCTCTTCCTCACGACCAACATTGTTGACAGCGCTTCAAGAGGAGAACTAAGTACTGAAGAAAAAATTACAATATATAGAACACAAGTTAAATCGGGGACTAAAAGAAATTAGCAACCTTAAAAAATTGGTTAAACAAATGATAGGTTCTTCATATTTTAGTGCTAGTGACTCAGATTCAGATTCTTAGTTTGTAAATGATGTAAATATTGTTTTCTATATATTTCATTCCATTTTATATATTTATTCAATTTCAATTTATGATTATTTACAAAATATAAAATATGTCTTCAAATTTGTAATAAATTAAAATAAATTCCTTTTTAACAATTATAATAATTATAAATTTCAAAATTAAAATTTATTACTAAATAATACAAGCTATCAAAAATAATTCGTCAAAAAGGTCTTAAAAATTGTGATAAATTTAAATAAATTCGTGTATAAACATTATAATAATTATTAAATTAAAAATTACATTTAGTCACTAAATATTATTAGCTACCAAATGAAATTTATCACAAAAACTAATTCACTACATATGAAAAACGTCGATAAAAAGTTTTTGCTACAATAGACATTTCGTAGCTAAATCTTTTTTGCTACAAAAAACAAATCGTCACTAAACCATTTTAGCGACCAAAAATACTTCGTTACAAAAGATTTTTATCTATGTTTCAAAAACATCTTTAAAACATTTGCCTACAGGATAAATTAGTATCTAAAAGTTTTTTGCAACCAAAACAAAATCGTCACTAAAAATAAATACCGACACATAAAGTTTCGTGGCAAAAGACTTTTATCTACGAAATGTAAACCTCGCACAAAACTATTATCGACGTTTTTTTAATCGTCGGTAATACATTTTTCTGACGAAATTTGTTTGTCACAAAAATGTTTTCGCGACGACTTCTGTTAAACATCACCGATGTTATTTTGCCATCGGGATATTTGGGTGACAAAATTATATCGTCGCACATTACTAATTGCGACAATTTTCCCTTCTTTAGCGACGATTGAAATCGTCGCTAAATACGCTGTTTGTTGAAGTGCGAACTTGTCTAACTCTTTCATCTCCTTCGTAGGATTTCTGAAGAATATCGCATGCTGCATGAGACGTTTTAGCCAATGATATTTTCAGAAATACTGTTTCCTGCTAGACTGCAAAAATAGAATACAATGCTTTTTGATCTTTCTTGCGGGTTTTTAACAATGCATCCTACTCCTCCTTTCTAAGTGACTCAAAAACTGCTGAGTCTGTGACATTTGTAAAGCCTTTTTCCACCACATCTCACATGTCTTGATAGCGGAAAAATACTTTCATTTGGACAACCCAATCATTATAATTGCTTCCAATTGACTTTGGTAGTGGCACCAGGAATGAGTTGCTTGTGGTTGCCATACTAAATTGTAAATTTTGTGAAAATTGTCGCTATGATACTAAATGTAAAAGGAGGAGTGGAGAGAATTTATAGGAGAAAATGATTTCTCTATATTACACTATTTTACACTTCTGATAAGCCTCCTTACATAACATCTCTAAAACCAAACAATACGATTGCAATTTCTTTTAACTTATAACCACTCAATAATTTAAGTTTGCTAAATTAATTTCTATATAACGTAAATTAATAATAACTCTTCCGTTCAAGTTTCCTACTTCAACATCTTCATTTTGCATAACAGAATTTGTCGGAAGTTAGTTGTAGAATATGTGAGATGGACGCTTCTTTTATTAGATTGATAGAAAGTAAATTCAGATGGCTGCGCCAAGAGACATTCTGACCTGACAGTGGCAAGAGGAGTCTTCAAGAACTGCATGAGAAGTAGGCAACAGGGGGGTTTTCAAGTTTCACGTGTCATAATTCTAGCATAGGAAGTGGATTCAACAGCTGCGGTGGAGTTCATGAAGAATGCTCATGCCCACAAGGAATCTTAATTCTTGACTGTTGTCAGCTACTTCATAAAATCGCTGATGTTACGGTTCATATCTAATATAGACTTGAATTCCAAACGCCCCTTAACTGTATGTCCTTCGATTTTTTATGAAGCTGGGGAAGTCAATGCCTATGAAGTTTCCGACCCCAGATTGATCTGTAATTTAAATTTAAGTCCGTAATAAAATCCTTTTAAGAAATAGAGAGAAATGTTATAGATGACTGACGCACAAAAAGAGAGACATTTTTATCTACAATTGGTGATTGAAATCTTTCCTAAACTACGAACTTGGTATTTATCATTTCATCTGTCCAATTACAAGAATTTCTTTTAAGAATGAAGAAGCACGCCGTCATATATGAAATGGGGCTCAACTTTGGATCAAACTTGACTTATGGATAACTATAATTTGCTTTTAGGTTTGTGCCGGTTCCTTTTACATCATTGAACAAAACCAACTAGCCTCATATAGTTCACCGGCATTTTACCCTGAAAATTTTTAAATATAAATATATATACTGCATCGTCAAACCTAGTTCCTGAGGAGTGGCTATTGGCTACTCTTTCTTGATTACAAACCTAGTGCATAACTTGCATGCGGCAACACCATAGCAAAGTTAGGGATAGGGAACCTTCTCCCAGTTTCAGTTTTCAGTTTTAGATTTCTTATTTTTACGTAGTCCATGCCTCTCTCGCTCTCAAAGAGTCCGTCAATAAATGATATACTAGAAGCCTGTTTTCTTACCCGAGGGACTTTTTGGTTCGTAATTTTTCTTTACCATTTATCTTGCGTCACTTAAAACAAGAGGGCTACTCTACAGCAACCTTGAATCAATTTTGGCACTTAGGTGCCTCTTTTTCTTTACTGGGTGTTGACTATCATATGACACACTGCTGTCTTCCAAATCGTTTTGTTTTGAGCTAGTTATTCATGTTTTTGGCGCGAAAAGTTGTTTGACTCAACAATTTGTGCCTTATAAGGCATCCGTTGTGTTCCCTCAATAGTGTTTAAGGGTAGATACGCTTTAAACGTGACGGTTCCTTACAAGTATTTGAGTGACTTGTTAGATTTGTTTCCTGGAAAAACTGTTCTTTCTTGATAATCACTAATGTCAGTGCGGCCCTTCACGATTAAAGAAAGTAGCGGAACAGAAGAAAATTTTGAATTTAACTCATATTTCACATGTAGTTTAGATTCACAGCTTTTTGAGAGTCAATATTATTGTTCTTTTAATTTTCATAATGTCTTTTATTTAGAGCGAATTGGAAAATCTTTAATCATGTCTGACTTATAGTATCAACTATTTTAATTATTTGCGCATTAAAAGGTCAGACCAAAAGATTTACATAACATAAACAAAGAAATCCGATCTCCATGCGGAAAGTAAATGCGAGTTGCTGCAGTCCAATTATTGGTGCCAATTGCCGCCGAAATTGCGGCAAAGTGATGGTAACTTTAATAAAGTAGATTTAGTTCCACGCCACAGCTGATGTTTATCATTTTTGGTATTTAAAATTTTGAGAAATATTGTAAAAAATAATTACTTAACTCTAGTGATCAAATGATAAAAGAAAATTGGAATAGAAAAAGAGTCGTTATGTATTTGTCTATATTTTTTAAAAAAATATTTATATAGGAAAGTTTTTAATCAATTTTTTTAAATAAAACTTATACATGAAACCACTAAATGAGTAAACAAGTATGCTTTCTATCTTGAGTTCTTCCGCTTTAAAGTATAAGCAATTGAGAATATGTCAATTTATTTTTTAAAATGCATGAGACATAGGTTCTTCTCTCACATTTTTTCCTTGGAGAACAAGCATTGATTTGAAGGTTAGATTAGATTCCAGGAATCTAAACAGAGGGACAAGATGCGAATGTGTTAGTTAAGTGTAGCTGTAATATCCTCTCCAGCTACATAAGATAGCACCATTAATATCAACAGTATAATGTAAGGATTAGGTGGATTTGGTCATCAATGAGTTGGCCATTGTTTGGATTCTTTTCCATTGCATGGTGAGACCAAATCATCCTTCCAATCCTCACGCTACTCCCTCAGCAAGAAACTATGATTTTTTCATGGTCTAATCCATCTTTCTTTTACATTTTCAACTTTGCGTGTATTCCTCACACATCCAAGAAGGAAAAGATTGTAAAGATTGTATGTAGTATGCCATTATCTCGATCTGAGTAATAAACTGAATATACGCACATAAAAATTATAGAAACTCGGATAAAGCTAATGCATTAAAAATTTCATGCAAATCTTCCATAAATTTGATATATTTTTTCACACATTATGATTAATAAAATCCGAGTAATCCAAACATTGTTTCAATAAAACTATGGGATGTAGAATTTGACTAACATTCAATTCAATTGCATCAGTGAACTAACTAAAAAAGCTCTACCAACATTGCGAAATCATAATGAGATTGTCATAAAAGTGTGGTCGGGTTAGTAAATTGCCGTACCTCTGATCTGATGACAGCAATAAACAAAACATACTAACATAGGACCAGCATACATGCCTTTTGGCATCTCGAGGGTAACTATTTGTTTATAAGTGTCTCTGTCTCTGATTGATAGGCATGGTTCAAGTTCTTTGACGACTTTCCGTTAGGATGTTTTAGCATCCACTGTCAAAGTTACCATTCCTCACGTAAGCCGAGGGTCTTTGGTTGTTGGACGACAATGCTCAAAATTTACAACGCACATTCCTGTTATTTATTTATAAATAATATACGCTATGCTATGCACTTAACTAAATGTATTTTACGTGAGAATGCTGATTGATTGCCTTCCCTTCCCAGTTCCCATCCTCTACTTGCTGACGTGACCCACAAAAAATTAGAACAAAGTTTGGGGATCAGATAGAAAAATAAAAAGAACAATCGCTCAAAATTGTGCGCTTTTTTACACCTCAGTTCCAAAACAGGAAGCGAGATAGGGCCGTTTTCTGTTGCCAACGCCAACCTCCCTTTCCGCTCAGAAGACAGTCTCTCCATAAAGTCACTCTCTAGCTACTCCTTAGAGGCTCCCTTTTTTTCTTCTATTTGATTATGTAAAAACTCGGACAAAGTATAAGCGAAAGAGAAATTTGATTTCTTTTTTGTTTTTCTCTTCTGGTACTGAAGCGCCAACAATGAGCTTTAAAGAAATGGTTTTCTGTAGGATCTTTGCTTGGTTTCTTATCCACATTTGCTTGCTAGTGACCTTGTGTTCTGCATTAGATCCAACGGTGACTTATGAGTTTGAGGTCTCCTACATCACTGCCTCTCCTCTTGGTGTGCCTCAGCAGGTTAGTGCTATTGGATCTCTCTGTTTTTCCCCTTTTCTTTTTCCACTGTCTTTTCTTGCTGTTTTTCTAGCTAGACCTTTTATGAGGTATTCTCACTTTTTTAAAACATGGGTGTCCTTCAAAATCTCCAATGTTTCAACCTTTACCTCCAGATCTGCTAAAATTTGCTTGCTTGCACACAGTTTCAGCTTGAAGCCGTATACTTATCGTTTAAATGGTTTTGCAACTAATGATGACCTTTCATGCGAAGTTTGTGCTCAAATGCTTCCAAATGTGAACTACTTTGCAGGTAATCGCTGTAAATGGAAAGTTTCCTGGTCCTACTATAAATGTCACAACAAACAACTATGTCATCGTTAATGTTCGAAACAAGTTGGATGAAAACCTCCTTATGCACTGGTAGGATTTTCCAACTTCTTAGACGTTTCGATGATGGGAACATATGAACAAACTTGCTATCGTACTTAATTACCCGAGAGTTTAAAGAGAACTTTAATGGCAACGTCTGATATAAGTACCGTTCATTAATTGAAACTTGGATGGATGTGCTAGGTCTGGAGTTCAACAAAGGAGAAGCTCGTGGCAAGATGGGGTTCTTGGGACTAATTGTCCAATTCCTCCAAAGTGGAACTGGACTTACCAGTTTCAGGTTAAGGATCAGATTGGGAGTTTCTTTTACTTTCCTTCTCTCAATATGCAGAGAGCTTCAGGTGGATATGGCGGCTTAATTATAAATAACCGGGATATTATTCCAATTCCCTTTGATACCCCTCGTGGGGACATCGTGATCTTGATTGGTGATTGGTACAAGAAAAATCATACGGTTAGTATACGCAAATGTTAACTTTTGGAGTGTTAAATTTTGTTAGAAGTTGAAAACTCACCTTGTTTGCTGCTTATGTAATTCGGCGGTGTTCAGGGTTTGAGGAGGACTCTTGATGCTGGGAAAGACCTAGGGATGCCAGATGGAGTTCTTATAAATGGCAAAGGACCTTATCAGTATAATACTACTCTTGTTCCTGATGGCATTGACTATGAAACTATTGAAGTCCACCCAGGTAATTATCATGCTTGCTAGATGTTTGTTGAAAATCTGTTTATGTTTATGTTTATGTTTATGTTTCTGTTATTGTTTTTCTTCCTTTAACTTGTATGTCTCTCCTAAGCAAACACATTTGATTTTATTTTTATTTTGGACCTTTGAGTGTCTTAGGAATATGCACGCCATGCTAGGCATTAGCAGTTTGTATACTAGCCCCATTTGGGGTGACTCTGCTCATGAATAGCAATATTATCAGCATTACTTAGTGTCTATATACTTCGCAACATATTAAATTTTGTTCTGTTACCTATTGTGTATCACTACACTCTTCTATGAGGCTGCTGGCTTCATTCTCAAAGCTTAAAGGCACACTTGAACTGACAAAATTTGTTGTATTTTACAGGAAAAACCTATCGTCTTCGTGTGCACAATGTTGGTACCTCAACTAGTCTGAATTTCAGGATTCAGGGCCACAATCTTCTTTTGGCTGAATCGGAGGGATCATATACTGTGCAGCAAAACTATACCAGTTTAGATATACATGTAGGACAGTCATATTCTTTTCTGGTTACAATGGATCAGAACGCAAGTACTGATTACTACATTGTAGCTAGTGCAAGGTTTGTTAATGAATCACAATGGAAAAGGGTTACTGGTGTTGCCATTTTGCACTATACTAATTCCAAGGGCAAGGCAAGAGGTCCTCTTCCTGATCCACCTAATGATGAATTTGACAAAACCTTCTCAATGAATCAAGCAAGATCCATCAGGTTAGCTTCAGTTGCCTTTCAAATGCACGCTCACATTGAAAATTCAATAACTTTTGCAACAGTTGTACTAGTTGAGAAGAATGTTGACAATAGAGAGTGGTTAAATCCTTGAATTTTCTAATGTGCATCTTTTCTTCTGTATCATGTTGTAGTTTGCAGAAGTTCATATAGTTTCTACAGATAAAAGAAACCAATATTCTTAGTTGATAATTTGCATCACCATCAATCAATTTATACATCTATGAGCTCTGGGGCCCAGTTGACTCAATTGGGGGATTCTGTTGTCAAATTATACAGGTGGAATGTCTCTGCCAGTGGTGCACGACCAAACCCACAAGGTTCTTTCAGATATGGGTCAATCAATGTGACTGATGTTTATGTGTTGAAAAACAAGCCACCTATGATGATTAATGGGAAAAGAAAGACAACTCTTAGTGGTGTATCCTTTGTCAATCCTTCCACTCCTATCAGGCTTGCGGACCAACACAAAGTGAAGGGAGTCTATAAGCTTGATTTCCCCAAAACGCCCACTGCTGGACCACCAAAAATGGGAACATCAGTTATAAATGGAACATACAGAGGCTTTATGGAAATCATTCTGCAGAACAATGAAACCAAGATGCAGAGTTATCACCTGAATGGATATGCAGTTTTTGTTGTTGGGTAGGAACTTATCCATGCTTGGTATTCTTCAGTTATCTACACTGTACAAAATCTTTGATCTTATACCTTAAATCACTTGTACTTGACTTAATTCAGGATGGATTATGGTGACTGGACTGAAAACAGCAGGGGCACATATAATAAGTGGGATGGTGTTGCACGTTCTACAGTACAGGTCTGTTATTAACAATGATTTACGCCCTGGAGTTCTTTTGGTCCTTCAAAATTTCCATGGGTTCAAGGTTTCCTTCATCATATTCTCTATTGTGTCATAATCTATTTTTCAGTAAAGATATGCATTGAACTTAGCATATGATAAAGAGATCTAGTACTCTTTTTAGCAGTCTTATGGGCCGACACTCTTTTTAGCAGTCTTATGGGCCGACCTTAAACCTGACAAAGGATTCTGATATCTTTTG
Organism: Erythroxylum baracoense; assembly: GCA_025629805.1. Lineage (NCBI taxonomy): Eukaryota > Viridiplantae > Streptophyta > Magnoliopsida > Malpighiales > Erythroxylaceae > Erythroxylum > Erythroxylum baracoense. The sequence continues at coordinate 33,035,227 of JAOTAY010000191.1, read as the reverse complement.
ATATATGCTCTCCCTCACAACCATATAGGATAAAACTGTAACTGCACTATTTGCTTGCATACTTTACTCTTGAAGTTAACATGATTAAACTTTGATTTTTTTTGTGTTAAATATTTTGAAATAATTTGTATGCTGCCTATGTAATTGAGCAATTTTGGGCATCTGGGCATCAATCTTCAAATTTTGGTTGGTATCGACCCTAGAGAATTTACAGCTTGCATAAGTGACATATTGCTCTCTAGTTCAAACTTGTCTCTTAAAGTATAACTTATGGAGAAGCGAATATGATGAGATTATCTATGTATAGGTATATCCTGGAGCGTGGACTGCAATTTTGGTATCACTTGACAATGTTGGAGTATGGAACCTCAGAACAGAGAACCTTGATTCATGGTACCTCGGCCAAGAAACTTATGTCAGAGTTGTGAATCCAGAAGAGAATAACAAAACTGAGTTTCCTGCACCAGACAATGTCCTATATTGTGGTGCACTCGGCAAATTGCAAAAGTATGCACTGTTAGCATTTTAACTGCACCGTTGTATAGTAATATCATAGGTCTCGATGAAGAACTGGAATCTGATTAATGTTGTTTCCTTCTTTCTTCAGGCCTCAAGATATCACTTCAGAAGCACCGGCAAGATACAATATGTCAAAGCTCTCCTTCACATTGCTAATGATGATCTCTGCTTTGATGTCTCTTTTTGGCTGATTGTTCCGTTGGGACATGTTGACTGGAGTACTGCAGCCTGTCTTCTTTATGCGGACTGCATTTGTGAGTGCTTAATAGGTGTGTTCTTCTAGTCATGTTGATAAGAAAATTTCAGTGATTTTGACATTTAATTTTTAATCTTCTTTGGTTTTCTCTTTATTTGTTGGATTGCTATTCTTTAATTGCCTGTAATCTATGTACTGATGCAATTCATCAATGTTTTTAATTGAATTAACTTCCCAAGGCTCTACATTCATATACGCTTTTCACATTGGATTCTAATGCTTAATTTCCTCAACGAGTCTTAAAGTCATAATCAAAAAAGGCAAAAGAGTGGAGTAAACATATACTTTTGCCCTCAAATGCAAATATTCACCGCCGTCAATCCTGGATTTATGATGGATAGTCATAATTCGGTCGAAAGTGCTGTTTGCCACTCACGATTTTTAAAAAAAATCCTTTTGCGATTGGGAACACTGATAAATCAAACAGACGGTGCATATAAAATAAACCTGAAAGTGACGTGGAGCAGGCAAAATGCACAATCTTGGTGGAAGATGCTTTTAGTCTAGCTGGAAAGAAAGTGGTCCACAGCCCAAAAGAAGGTGACTCATTCAGATAACACACTGGCAAATGGAATCTGAAAGGCTCGGCAGGGCATGGCTGAGTGCTCCCTGCATCATTAATACGAGTTTTTGGTTCCATATTTTCTTTGAATCATTTCAATGGCATTGTTAAATAAACTCAACATCATAGACATCAAGACATTGGAGTAAATTCTGAAGATAGTACTACTACTACATTTGGTTGGTTTATAGTATTATTAAAAGGTAACATTTTGCTCGGCGTGCTAAGATTGAATCACTCAAAGCAGCAGGCTTTACAGGACATACAGTAATTTTGTGGGCACTTGGTTAAGCGTTTGCTTCAGCGGACTAGAGTTTTAGGTGGTGGCCCTGTCGGAGGAAGAGCATATATGGTGACGTCCTGTCAATTTCTACCTTACAAGTCATTCTAGCCTGATATAAAAGTTCCATCTTTTAGAGTTTGACCCCACCGTTCATCATTCTCGCTTTTTCTTCAAGTCTCTTGAGTTGGACCTACTATAGAACTTGAGTGGATATGGCTAAAGTTGTATACTTATTTTATATGGCATTTGGATGCTTTGTTTTAGCGGAAATACTTTAAAAACTTTTTACAATAACTGCTAATTCTTAAGGGCACTCAGCATCTCCATCATTTCATAAAAACGTCTTGTCCTTTCCTGTCATAGACAACATAATCTTCCTTTGAGACCATCGCAATCGGTAATGCAATGAACAGTTTATTCGCTTGGTAATTTAGTCGAAACACCATGTAGGAGTTAATGCCAATGATGGAGGATTCGATGCTAAAGAGTGGAAATTAAAGCTTTGATATAATTTACAAAGTAATTGTGCTCATGGAATGCGTCCCTCTAATCTACTAACCAATATAATTTAACTGCTGTTGCTTTAATTATGTGCATCACTTAAACCGGATACAGTCTGTTTGACTACTCTTTTAAGTAAAATTTGTTCCTATTCAGTTGCGTTCCAAGCGTTATCCGTACTCTACTCTGACATGAACCAACAAACCTTTTAAAGCATGCTCAAAATCCTTTTACTGTTTGATCAATAATTTGATCGTATTGTCCAAATTTTGGTAAAGATACCATTTACCATCCACGAGATTATTTCTTTTCTATTCTATAGAAATTCTAAATATGCATTATAAGCATCTTAGCATGTATATACATGAATTAATGCAAAGGAGATCAATTCCAGCGTTTTTGTAACGATCACTACTTTATTTTTACAGAAAAAGTTTATTTTAGTCTTTAAAATTTTATTCCAAGTGTACTTAAAATCTTAAAAAATATTTTTGTAAAATATTAATCCTTTTACCCATTAATATTTTAGAAGATTTTACAAAACCCTTCTCTCTTAGCTTTTGACTTTTCGGAAATATATTAACAGATGAATTAGTAGTAGTAGTTGTTGTTTCTTTAGTATCTTTAGTGGTTCCTATACCTATCATTTTCCTTAGCTTATTTACAAGTGGTATTCAAGCTCTTATTTTTGCAACATTAGCTGCAGCTTATATAGTTGAATCCATGGAGGGGCAACTAATTTTCAAAATAATCTCTTTTAGCTTAGTGCACAGCAATTTCAGCCTTGCACAAGAGAATCTACTTAGTAAATATAAATGTAAACATCAATAGACAAAAAAGGTCTATACGCTCGATAAGAATAATACAAAAGATTTCGATATTGTGGAATTATTAAAAAAAGGGGGGGTTGTTTTGAAGAGGGGGATCAAACTAACTAATTATATGGAATATTAATCAAATAATTATATGGAATATTATGTATATATATAAATATATTATATAAATTCAATTTAAATTGAATATCTACATATTAATTATATACTAAATATTAATTCTATATAATGGATAGAAGCCAACTTTCCTTTGCGGACGTTTCGAAAAAATGATTTGAATTTGAGAATTTCATTGAATCTAAGATACGAATAGTGAGTTTATATTATGGAAGAAAAACTTGTATATGTACATGTATATGTAATATTAGGTATTAACTAGTTGAATATGAGATAAAAGATGAGATAAAAGAGATATATCTAATCTGCCCTACTCATAATGAAAAACTACTAATGAGAAGTTAGATATTAATAAGAATTTAGATAGGAATTCCAATAAGAATAAGATAAGAGCCATTCCTTTGTGTTTGGAATTATGAATTGTATATAGGATAAATAGATTCAATCAAGAAAAGAACGAATAGTTCGAATTCAAAGAATGCTTTAACACAAAGAAAGAAATGGAAAACAAAAAAGTGCGTGAATTCATAAAAAATTTGTGTGAATAGAAAGTAAAAAATAGATATCAAAGTCGTCTTGATGATTCAATAATCTTATTAATTAAATTCAGAGTTCGTAGTTACTTCGACTAGATGAAAATCTTATCAATGGAATAGAATAATGAATTTATAATTTATTTGTTGATTGTATCATTAACCATTTCTTTATTTTGGTGCGGGGAACTTATCATGAAACCATTGATTTTTGTTGCTTCTGTTATTACTGCTGGTTTAGCTGTTGGGCTTGCTTCTATTGGACTTGGGGTTGGTTAAGGTATCGCTGTAGGCCAAGCTGTAGAAGGCATCGCGAGACAACCTGAGGCAAAGGGAAAAATACGAGGTACTTTATTGCTTAGTCTGGCTTTTATGGAAGCTTTAACAATTTATGCCCTGGTTGTAGCATTAGCACTTTTATTTGCAAATCCTTTTGTTTAATTCTATAAAAAAATACATATATTTTATTGGCTTGGATTTGCTGCTTTCTTGTTTCGAATTATATCAAGATTTCACTCATATAATGTTTTTATTGTATCTTTTTTTATTGGGACAATAACCCACGGGAAGGACTGATTTGAGATGGGGAATTAGCATACTAACTTGCTTTCTTCCTTCCCCCTTTTTTCTTGGTTCAATCAAAACTTTTTTAAGAAAGTGTTGCAACAAAAACAAAAACCATATTTCACAATTCACACAAGACTTGGTACCGAATTCTAATAAATAAGTATTCCCTCTTATTATGAATAAATAAGTATTCCCTCTTATTACGAATTTCTGA